>JAHIAL010000052.1:0-427130 GCA_021605145.1 Aegilops bicornis
CCGTATTTTATTTTATAAACACCTCTATCTCTAAACATGTGGACATATTTTTTGATTTCGGCTTCCGGCTTGAGGATCAAGTTTAGGTCTAAGCTTGGGGAGTTGATAATCGTCCATTTTGCATCATGCTTTATATCAATATTTATTGCATTATGGGCTGTTATTACACATTATATCTCAATACTTATGGCTATTCTCTCTTATTTTACAAGGTTTACCATGAAGAGGGAAATACTTGGTAAATTTGGAATTACGCTACCGAAAAGGAGCAAACATTGAAACCTATTCCAAGACAACTCCAAAGTCCCGAAACTCACGTAAACATCTTTTTTTAGGAATTAATAAGAATTATTGAGTAGAAAAGAAATACAACAGGGGCTCCACACCTGTCCGAGAACATGGCGACATGAGGCGCGCCCCTATCTCCTGGACCTGATGGGCCTCAGTGTCCAAATCTTCTGGACTATATGAGCTTTACCAGGAAAAATCGTGGGCACACGGCTTAGACGAAACACCGCTTAGCCACGTGGCGGAACCAATCTAGGTATTTTGGAACGGAGCTATTCTGCCGGGGACACTTCCCTCGGGAGGGGGGGAAAATCATCACCAACGTCATCACTCAACGCATCTCTCCTCATTGAGAGGGGTCAATCTCCATCAACATCTTCACCAGCACCATCTCCTCCTCAAAACCCTAGTTCATCTCTTGTATCCAATCTTCTATCAAAACCACAAGTTGGTACGATGTGGTTGCTAGTAGTGTTGATTACTCACGGTAGTTGATGCTAATTGGTTTACTTGGTGGAAGATCATATGTTCACATCCTTTATGCATATTATTACTCCTCTGATTATGAACATGAATATGCTTTTGTGATTAGTTACGTTTGTTCCACGAGGACATGAGTGAAGTTCAGCTATTAGTAGTCATATTGAATTTGGTATTAGTTCATATTTTGATGAGATGTATGTTGTCTTTTTTTCTCTTGTGGTGTTATGTGAATGCCGACTACATGACACTTCACCATTATTTGGGCTCTAGAGGAAGGCATGGGAGTAATAAGTAGATGATGGGTTGCTAAAGGAGTGACGTAAGCTTAAACCCTTAGTTTATGTGTCACCGAAAGTGCAACTTATCCCTAGGTGGTTTTGGTAATTCACTATAACAACATATATAGCTCATTGAGCTAATGCTATTCCAAGACTATTATTTCAGAAAGCTCAATGAATGGCATGGCATGGATGATGAAAGTGGATCCCTCAAAAATACTAAGGACAAAAGGATTGGTTCAAGCTCAAAAGCTCAAGACTCTTCATTTTACATTTTAGTGATCCAAGATCACATTGAGTCTATAAAAGCCAATACTATCAAGAAGGGATGAGGTGTTTCTTAATGAGCCTCTTTAGCTTCATGTGTGCTTAGTGATATGCTCCAAAACCCTCAACTACTTTCTCCCACATCCACAAATGACCTAAACCTAAAAGCCAAAATCGGTCCCATTACACCGATTCTTCCTATCCGGCCGCCACCGATTCCAAAAAGTCATAGCCACCGCCACAAAACCTAAGCCAATCGGTCTTACCGATAGGGATCTCGGTCTCACTGAGATGGGGTTACAATCTCTCTGCTTCCCTTTGTAACATTTCGGCTCTAACCGAAGTGAGGGATCAGTCCACACCGAGATTGCAATGTGAACTCTCTGCTTTCCTTTTTGTAACATTTCGGTCTCACCGAAAAGAGCAAAATTGGTCCCACCGAGGATTTACTCCGACCAACTCTCTCGGAAAGCTTATTACCAAATCGGTCTCACCGAAGTTTGTGTAATCGGTCTCACCTCGAGATTACGTTATGCCCCAACCTAACCAGAATTCTGTCTCACCGAGATGCATGTCGGTCCACCGAAAGTCACTAATTCGGTCACTAGGTTTACTAAATCTGGCCCTCGGACTGAAGGTTTGATGATTCGGTCCCACCCCAGTTTGGTAAATTGTGTGTAACAGTTAGATTTTGTGTGGAGGCTATATATACCCCCCTCCACCTCCCTCTTCGATTCGTGGAGAAGAGCCACTTCCAATCTAACCTACACTTCCAACTTACCATTTCGAAGAGAGAACCACCTACTCATGTGTTGAGGCCAAGATATTCCATTCCTACCATATGAATCTTGATCTCTAGCCTTCCCAAGTTGCTTTCTCCACTCAAACCCTCTTTCCACAGATCCAAAACCTAGTGAGAGAGAGTTGAGTGTTGGGGATACTATCATTTGAAGCACAAGAGCAAGGAGTTCATCATCAACACACCATTTGTTACTCTCGGAGAGTGGTGTCTCCTAGATTGGCTAGAGTGTCACTTGGGAGCCTCCGACAAGATTGTGGAGTTGAACCAAGGGGAGTTTGTAAGGCAAGGAGATCACCTACTTCAGGAAGATCTACGCGCTAGTGAGAGCAAGTCCTTACGTGGGCGGCAACCATGGTGGGATAGACAAGGTTGCTTCTTCATGGACCCTTTCTGCGTGGGTGGAGCCCTCCGTGGACTCAGCATGCCATTACCCTTCGTGGGTTGAAGTCTCCATCAACGTGGATGTGCGATAGCACCACCTATCGTAACCACGCCTAAAAACATCCGTGTCTCCAATTGCATTTGAATCCTCCAAACCCTTCCCTTTACTTTCTTGCAAGTTGCATGCTTTAATTTCATTTACGCCTATACACTCTTTGCATGCTTGCTTCGAATTGTGTGATGATTGCTTGACTTGTCCTAAAAATAGCTAAAATCTACCAAATTCTAAAAATTGGGAAAAGGTTAAGTTTTATTGGTCAAATAGTCTAATCACCCCCCCTAGACATACTTCAAGGTCCTCTGAGTTAGCTTGAACAAGGCTGATATGGATCCATATGTTTAATGATGTGTTTAGGTTTTACCTTAATACTTCTTTTTGTAATTCTTGCGACGCTTGCAATAGGGATTAATCATAAGTGGGATGCTTGTCCAAGTAAGAGGCAGTACCCAAGCAATTTACTCCACCCACATACCAAATTATCAAAGCAAATTCTAACGTGAATGCGTATGAACATGATGAAAAACTAGCTTTCGACGATAATTCACCATGTGTGTCCTCGGGAGCTTCCTTTTCTCATTATTAGAAATTGTCTGTGCTTATCCTTTGCTACATAAAGGATTGGGCCACCTTGCTGCACTTTTTGTTTACTTTATTACTATGTTACTCGTTACTATTTATCTTATCACAAAACTATCTATCACCTACAATTTCAAAGGCTTGCAGAGAAAACCTTACCAAAACCGCTTATCATTTCCTTCCGGTCCTCTTTGTGTTCGAGACTCTTACTTATTGAAAGGACTACGATTGATCCCCTACAATTTGTGGGTCATCAAGACTCTTTTAAAACGCCGTTGCGAGTGTAGCGCTTTTAAGTGGAACTTGGCAAAGGAAACATTTATATAGTGTGCTGCTGGAAATTTTCACATTACTTGTCATTATGGAAACTAATCCTTTGAGGGCTTGTTTGGGGTATATTCACCCCAACCGTAAGAGCAAAGAGTTTCTCCTCAACCTCTACTGAACTTTATGAAAATATTTACTTTGAGATTCCTTCTTGGGTATGATAGAGAAAGCGCTAGCTAATCCATTTGCAGGTGAGATGGAACATTGCATCCTAATTTGTTACACCTTATCTTTGTGGATGAAGTTTGTGGATTATTTAAGCTTGCGGTATTCCCGATGATGTTGTCAAAAGGAAGGTCTTCCCTTTATCTTTGAAGGAGATGCATTGACATGGTATAGGCTATATGATGATACGAGATCTTGGAATTATAAGCGATTGAAGTTGGAATTTCACCGGAAGTTCTATCCTATGCACCTTGTTCATCGTGGATCGATAGTTACATATATAATTTCCTCGGCCTCAAGGAAGGAGAAAGCATCACTCAAGCTTGGGGAGGCTTAAGTCAATGTTATATTCATGCCCCAATCATGAGCTCTCTCGAAATGGTTATTCAAAAACTTTTATGCTCGGCTTTCTCTTGATAATCGCAACTCGCTTCGATACTTCTGGGTACTTGGTTCTTATATGTCAAGACTATTGATTTCAAATGGGACTTATTGGAAAGAATTAAAGCAGCTCTGAAGATTGGGGTTCAAATGATGGTTAGGAGTTAGAGCAAGAAGAAGAAATATTATTGAAAACTACGGAGAAGCAATTTGGTGCGGCTATTGGATATACTCACGGATGATCTTAAGGGCATCATCCCACATTATGCCAACACAAATTACAAAGTGGAGAAAGATGCCAAACCAGTTAGGAGATCCTCAAAAGGCGACTAAATCCCAAGATGAAAGAAGTGGTAAGAAAGGAGATACTAAAAGCTCCTTGAGGCGGTATTATTTATCCCGCTCTTTGATAGTGAATGGGTAAGCCACATCCATTGTGTTCCTAAAAAGGGAGGTATTACTCGTTGTTCCTAATGATAAAGATGAATTGATCTAAAAGAATTATTACACGTTATAGGATGGTAATTGATTTCCGTAAGTTAAATAAAGCTACTAAGAAAGATCATTACCCTTTTACCTTTTATTGATCAAATGCTAGAAAGACTATCCAAACACACACATTTACGCTTTCTAGATGGTTGATTCGTTTCTCTCGATACCGTGTGTTGATGGATCAATCTAAAACTTTTTACTTGCCCTTTTGGTACTTTTTTGCTTATAGGCATTATGCCTTTTGGTTTATGTAATGCACCTACTACCTTTCAAAGATGCATGATGGCTATATTCTCCCATTTTTATGAAAAAGATTTGTGGAGGTATTCATGGATGATTTCTCCATTTATGGATCCTCTTTTGATGATTGTTTGAGCAACCTTGATCGAAGTTTTGCGAGATGCGAAGACACTAGTCTCGCTCTTGAATTGGGGAAAAGTGTAGAAGCTTTATGGTTAATGAAGGCATTGTCTTGGGGCATAGATCTCCTAGAGAGGTATTGAAGTTGATAAAGCCAAAGTTGATGCTATTGAAAAGATGCCATGTCCCAAGGACATAAAAGGTATAAGAAGTTTCCTTGGTCCACGCCCGGTTTTATAGCAGTAATTCATTAAGGACTTTTCTAAAATCTCTAGGCCTTCTGACTAATTTATTTGCAAAGATATTCCTTTTGTCTTTGATGATGATTGTGTAGAAGCATTTGAAACATTTAAGAAAGCTTTGATCATCGCACCTATTGTTCAACCACCTGATTGGAATTTACCTTTTGAAATTATGTGTGATGCTAGTGATTATCTTTGTAGGTGCTGCTCTAGGGCAAAAGGAAGTCGATAAGAAATTGAATGTTATCCAAGTATGCTAGTAAGACTCTTGATACCGCCCGGAGAATTATGCTACCTCTTGAAAAAAGAGTTTTTAGTAGTTGTGTTTGCATGTGATAAGTTTAGACATTATATTGTTGATTCCAAAGTTACTATTCTGCACGATCATCTTGCTATTAAATATCTTATGGAAAAGAAAGATGCTAAGCCTAGACTCATTAGATGGGTCCTCTTGCTCCAAGAATTTGACTTGCATATTATTGATAGAAAGGGAGCTGAGAACCCCGTTCAGATAACTTGTCTAGGTTAGAGAATGTTCTTGATGACCCTTGCCTATTAATGATAGCTTTCACGATGAACAATTAGCGGTCATCAATGCTTCTCGTCTTTGCTCCTTGGTATCTTGATTATGCTAATTACATTGTTGCTAAATTTATACCGCCTAGCTTCACATACCAAAAAAAGAAAAGTTCTTTTATGATTTAAGACATTATTTTGGGATGATCCACACCTTTATAAAGAAGGAGTAGATGGTGTTATTAGATGTTGTGTGTGCGAGCATGAGCGAGGAACGGATCCTACGCAAGTGTCACTGAATCCTATATGGAGGACACCTTTGGAGATAGAGGCGCACACAAGGTACTACAATCTGGTTTTATTACCTACTCTCTTCAAAGATGCTCGTAAGTTTGTCTTATCTTGTGATGAATGTCAAAGAATAGGTAACATTAGTAGACGTCAAAAATGCCTATGAATTATTCTCTTGTTATTGAACCGTTTGATGTTTGGGGCTTTGATTATATGGGACCTTTTCCTGCCTCTAATGGTTATACACATATTTTCGTTGCTATTGATTACGTTACTAAGTGGGTAGAAGCTATTCCAACTATTAGTGCTGATCATAACACCTCTATTAAAATGCTTAAAGAAGTTACTTTCCTGATGTTTGGAGTCCCTAGATATCTTATTTGTGATGGTGGTTCACATTTTATTTATGGTGCTTTCCGTAAGATGCTTGCTAAGTATGATGTCAATCATAGAATCACATCTTCTTATCATCCGCAGTCTAGTGGTCAAGTAGAGTTGAGCAATAGAGAGCTCAAATTAATTTTGCAAAAGAGCTGTGAATAGATCTAGAAACAATTGGTCCAAAAACTTGATGATGCATTATGGGCCTATAGAACTGCATACAAAAATCCTATGGGTATGTCTCCATATAAGATGGTTTATGGAAAAGCGTGTCATTTACCTCTTGAACTTGAACATAAAAGGCATATTGGGCTATTAAAGAGCTCAATTATGACTTCAAACTTACTAGTGAGAAGAGGTTGTTTTGATATTAGCTCACTTGACTAATGGAGAACCCAAGCCTATGAGAATGCCAAGCTATTCAAAGAAAAGTCAAACGCTGGCATGACAGAAGGATACAAAAGCGTGAGTTTAACGTAGGAGATTATGTGTTATTATTCAACTCTCGTTTAAGATTTTTTGCAGGAAAACTTCTCTCAAAATGGGAAGGTCCTTACGTTATCGAGGAGGTCTATCGTTTTGGTGCCATAAAAATCAACAACTTCGAAGGCACGAGTCCAAGGGTGGTAAACGGTCAAAGAATTAAATATTATATCTCAGGTAGTCCTATCAATGTTGAAACTAATATTATTGAAACCGTAACCCTTGAGGAATACATATGACACTCTCTCGAGCGTTCGAGACTCCGAAAGGAATAGGTATGTGGTACGGTAAGTAAACCGACTCCAAAAACAACTCAATGGCATTTTTTATCGAGTTTTGGAATATTTAAGAATTTTGGAAGAAAGAAGTAGTCCGAAAGGGACACGAGGCCCCCACGAGAGTGGAGGGCGCCCCTCTGCTCTGATGCGTGCCCTCTGTCTCGCGGGACACCTTGTGTGCATCCGGGACTCCGTTTTCTTACACTTTACATATTTTAGCTTCGGTAAAATTCATTATATGTACTCCAGAAGGTTTTGACTACCGTATCACGCTAATATCCTCTGCATTTTCGTTTCGAGTTGTTCCTATTGCAGAATAAAGCAAGATGTCTTCTCAGGAGTCAGTTGGGGAGAGTCGGGTGTCTCACGCAATGCCAGGTCCCGGAGCAAATAGCGATGCCTATCACTTTGGACCATCAACGGAGGATGACATGGAGGCTGATTTGAAGAGGATAGATGCCATGGAGGAGGATCAAAAGTTACCTCGTCTCCGGCGAGAATTCACTATGGGGGAACTACCTAGCCTAGCTGTCCCTACTTGGTCCTCCTTCCAACTCTAGATTTCTCTCTTATGAAAATATGAAAAAGAGTTTTACTTGTTCTCCAAAAGCTATGCAGCATCCTTGGGTAAAAGGAGCTTTGGTCAGCATCGCAAGCTCTGTAAAAGAAATTATGGACCTCAAACAACAAGTCAATAAGCTCGGGGAGGAGAACTGTATCTGAAGGGCATCATCGCCAATAAGATCATAACACCAACCGTGAAGAAGGAGAAATAATCACATTGGTATGGGCACTCCCTTGGCAACCCGCCAAGCTTGGGGGAAGGTGCCCTTGATCGTATCACCATCACACTCCTATCTTTACCGCTTTATTTAGTTCGATCCTTTTAGTAGTATCTTGATCTAGTAGATTGAAGTTTTATATCAAGTAGTTTGAGTTTTGCTTTGTGATCTCTTTTTGTAATCGAGTCCGGTGAGCTATCTATAGTAAAGATTAGTGTTGAGTCAAGGGCTTTGCTATGTTGCTATGATCTTGGGAAAGTAGAAAGAATAAAAGAGTTCATATTGATCTTATGGACAGTGATAACTTCACATATAGAAAGTATGAGGCATAAAAATTGTTGAGAGTTGATAAACTCAGCCTTGGTCATCGTTGCAATTAATAGGAAGTGATAAGGAAAGAGGGGTTCGCATATAAATATATTATCTTGGACACCTTTTATAATTGGGAGCACTCATTAAGTATGACCTGCTAAAAGAGTTGACGTTGGACAAGGAAGACAACGTAATAGTTTATGTTTTTCATAAGCATCTCGCTTAAAGTATATTGTCATTGACCTTCCAAACATGTTGAGCTTGCCTTTCCCCTCATGCTAGCTAAACTCCTTGCACCAAGTAGAGATACTACTTGTGCTTCCAAATATCCTTAAACCCAGTTTTGCCATGAGAGTCCACCATAACTACCTATGGATTGAGTAAGATCCTTCAAGTAAGTTTTCATGTTGCAAGCAATAAAAATTGCTATCTAAATATGTATGACTTATTAGTGCAGAGAAAATAAGCTTTGTACGAACTTGTTGTGGAAGTAATAAAAGCGAGGGACTACATAATAAAGGTCCACATACAAGGGGCAATATAAAGTGATGTTCTTTTGCATTAAGATTTTGTGCATCAACCCTAAACGCACATGACAACTCTGCTTCCCTCTGCGAAGGGCCTATCTTTTACTTTATGTTTTTACTTTATGCTTGAGTCAAGGTGATCCTCACCTTTCCTTTTCATTTTATCCTTTGGCAAGCTCCTCGTGTTTGAAATATCATGATATATATATCCAATTGGATGTAAGTTAGCATGGGCTATTATTGTTGACATCGCCTAAAGGTGAATACGTTGGGAGGCAACACAATAAGCCCCTATCTTTCTCAGTGTCCGGCTGAAACTCCATAACCACAAGTATTGCGTGAGTGTTAGCAATTATAGAAGACTACAGGATAGTTGAGTATGTGAGCTTGTTGAAAAGCTCTATTGTTGACTCTTTCTGATGTTACGATAAATTGCAATTGCTTGAATGACTGAGATTATAGTTTGTTAGTTCTCAACGCAAGTTTTTGAACCATACTTGACATTGTGAATTGATTGTTACTTGAGCATAAGAAATCATATGATAAAATCTATGTATGTTGCTGTTATAAGAATGATCATGATGCCCTCATGTCCCATTATTTTATTTTTATCGACACCTCTATCTCTAAAACATGTGGACATATTTTTGATTTGCTTCTCCCGCTTGAGGACAAGCGAGGTCTAAGCTTAGGGGGGAGTTGATCGTCCATTTTGCATCATGCTTTTATATCAATATTTATTGCATTATGGGCTGTTATTACACATTATATCTCAATACTTATGGCTATTCTCTCTTATTTTACAAGGTTTACCATGAAGAGGGAATGCCGCATTTGGAATTCTGCTCGAAAAGGAGCAAACATTGAAACCTATTCTGACTCAAAAGTCTGAAACTCCACGAAACATCTTTTTGGAATTAATAAAATTATTGAGCGAAAGAAATACAACAGGGGCCCACACCTGTCCAGAGGAAGACACGAGGCGCCCACACAGCAGGGCGCCCTATCTCCTGGACCCCTCCGGTGGGCCTCCGGCATCCATCTTCTGCTATATCGTAGCTTTTACCACAGGAAAAATCGTGGGCAAGCTTATGGGACTTAAAACACCGCCATGCGTGGCGGAGAACCAATCTAGAGGGCTATCAAGGAGCTATTCGCTGGGGACACTTCCCTCCGGAGGGAAATCATCACCAACGTCATCACCAACGATCCTCTCATTGAGAGGGGGTCAATCTCCATCAACATCTTCACCAGCACCATCTCCTCTCAAAACCCTAGTTCATCTCTTGTATCCAATCTTCTATCAAAACCACAAGTTGGTACGTGTGGGTTGCTAGTAGTGTTGATTACTCACCGTAGTTGATGCTAATTGGTTTACTTGGTGGAAGATCATATGTTCACATCCTTTATGCATATTATTACTCCTCCGATTATGAACATGAATATGCTTTGTGATTAGTTACGTTTGTTCCCGAGGACATGAGTGAAGTCTAGCTATTAGTAGTCATGTGAATTTGGTATTAGATTCGATATTTTGATGAGATGTATGTTGTCTTTTCTCTTGTGGTGTTATGTGAATGCCGACTACATGACACTTCACCATTATTTGGGCCTAGAGGGAAGGCATGGGGAAGTAATAAGTAGATGATGGGTTGCTAGAGTGACAGAAGCTTAAACCCTAGTTTATGTGTTGCTGAAAGTGCAACTACCCCTAGGTGGTTTTGGTAATTCATAACAACATATAGCTCATTGAGCTAATGCTATTCCAAGACTATTATTTCAGGAAAGCTCAATGAATGGCATGGCATGGATGATGAAAGTGGATCCCTCAAAATACTAAGGACAAAGGATTGGTTCAAGCTCAAAAGCTCAAGACTCTTCATTTTACATTTTAGTGATCCAAGATCACATTGAGTCTATAGGAAAAGCCAATACTATCAAGAAGGGATGAGGTGTTTCTTAATGAGCCTCTTGCTTCATGTGCTTAGTGATATGATCCAAAACCCTCAACTACTTTCCCACATCCACAAATGACCTAAACCTAAAGCCAAAATCGGTCACACCGATTCTTCCTATCCGGGCCACCCGATTCCAAAAAGTCATAGCCACTTGCCACAAACCCTAAGCCAATCGGTCTTACCGATAGGGATCTCTGGTCTCACCGAGATGGGGTTACAATCTCTCTGTTTCCTTTGTAACATTTCGGTCTAACGAAGTGAGGGATCAGTCCCACGGAGATTGCAATGTGAACTCTCTGTTTCTTTTGTAACATTTCGGTCTCACCGAAAAGAGCAAATTGGTCCCACCGAGTTTACGACCAACTCTCTGCAGAAAGCTTATTACCAAATCGGTCTCACCGAAGTTTGTATGTCGGTCTCACCGAGATTACAAGTTATGCCCTAACCCTAACCGAATCGGTCTCACCGAGATGCATGTCAGTCCACCGAAGTCACTAACGGTCACTAGGTTTACTAAATCGGTCGACCGGAGTTTGATGATTCGGTCCCACCAGTTTGGTAAATTGTGTATTAACGGTTAGATTTTGTGTGGAGGCTATACATACCCTCCACCTCCTCTTCATTCGTGGAGAGAGCCATCGAACGAACCTACACTTCCAACTTACCATTTACGAGAGAGAACCACCTACTCATGTGTTGAGGCCAAGATATTCCATTCCTACCATATGAATCTTGATCTCTAGCCTTCCCCAAGTTGCTTTCCACTCAAACCCTCTTTCCACCAGATCCAAAACCTATGAGAGAGAGTTGAGTGTTGGGGGATACTATCATTTGAAGCACAAGAGCAAGGAGTTCATCATCAACACACCATTTGTTACTTCACGGAGAGTGGTGTCTCCTAGATTGGCTAGGTGTCACTTGGGAGCCTCAGAAGCAAGATTGTGGAGTTGAACCAAGGAGTTTGTAAAGGGCAAGGAGATCACCTACTTCGTGAAGATCTCACGCTAGTGAGGCAAGTCCTTCGTGGGCGACACGGCCATGGTGGGATAGACAAGGTTGCTTCTTCATGGACCCTTAGGTGGGTGGAGCCCTCCGTGGACTGTAATTGCTACCCTTCGTGGGTTGAAGTCTCCATCAACGTGGATGTACGATAGCACCACCCTATCGAACCACGCCAAAGAACATCCGTGTCTCCAATTGCGTTTGAATCCTCCAAACCCTTCCCTTTACTTTCTTGCAAGTTGCATGCTTTAATTTCCGCTGCCTATACACTCTTTGCATGCTTGCTTGAATTGTGTGATGATTGCTTGACTTGTCCTAAAATAGCTAAAATCTACCAAATTCTAAAATTGGGAAAAGGTTAAGTTTTATTGGTCAAATAGTCTAATCACCCCCCCTCTAGACATACTTCAAGGTCCTACAGTTGCTTCGTTAGGGGCTGATATGGATCCATATGTTTAATGATGTGTTTAGGTTTACCTTAATACTTCTTTTTTGAGTTCTTGGGGCCTTGCAATGAGGATTAATCATAAGTGGGATGCTTGTCCAAGTAAAGGCAGTACCCAAGTACGGTCCACCCACATACCAAATTATCAAAGTACCGAGCGTGAATCGGTATGAACATGATGAAAACTAAGCAGCGATAATTCACATGTGTCCTCGGGAGCTCCTTTCTCATTATTAGAAATTGTCTGTGCTTATCCTTTGCTACATAAAGGATTGGGCCACCTTGCTGCACTTTGTTTACTTTATTACTTGTTACTCGTTACTATTTATCTTATCACAAAACTATCTATCACCTACAATTTCAGTGCTTGCAGAGAAAACCTTACCAAAAACCGCTTATCATTTCCTTCTGGTCCTCGTTGGGTTCGACACTCTTACTTATCGAAAGGACTACGATTGATCCCCTACACTTGTGGGTCATCAAGACTCTTTTACGGGCGCCGAATTCCGGGAGTGTAGCGCTTTTGGTGAGTGGAACTTGGCAAGGAAACATTTATATAGTGTGCTGAAATTTTACATTACTTGTCACTATGGAAACTAATCCTTTGAGGGGCTTGTTTGGGGTATATTCACCCCAACCGGAAGAGCAAAGAGTTTCTCCTCAACCCTCTTGAACTTTATGAAAATATTTACTTTGAGATTCCTTGGGTATGATAGAGAAACTGCTAGCTAATCCATTTGCGGGAGATGGAACATTGCATCCCAATTTACACCTTATCTTTGTGGATGAAGTTTGTGGATTATTTATGCTTGCGGTATTCGATGATGTTGTCAAAAGGAAGGTCTTCCCTTTATCTTTGAAGGAGATGCATTGACATGGTATAGGCTATATGATGATACGAGATCTTGGAATTATAAGCGATTGAAGTTGGAATTTCACCAAGTTCTATCCTATGCACCTTGTTCGCCATCGTGATCGTAGTTACATATATAATTTCTGGCCTCGCGAAGGAGAAAGCATCGCTCAAGCTTGGGGGAGGCTTAAGTCAATGTTATATTCATGCCCCAATCATGAGCTCTCTCGGGAAATGGTTATTCAGAACTTTTATGCTCGGCTTTCTCTTGATAATCACAACCTGCTCGATACTTCCTGTGCTGGTTCTTATGCATGAAGACTATTGATTTCAAATGGGACTTATTGGAAAGAATTAAACGCAGCTACGAAGATTGGGATTCGACGATGGTTAGGAGTTAGAGCAAGAAGAAGAAATATTATTGAAAACTACGGAGAAGCACGAGCAGCTATTGGATATACTCTGGATGATCTTAAGGGCATCAGTCCCACATTATGCCAACACAAAATTACAGTGGAGAAAGATGCCAAACCAGTTAGAGATCCTCAAAGACGACTAAATCCCAAGATGAAAGAAGTGGTAAGAAAGGAGATACTAAAAGCTCCTTGAGGCAGGTATTATTTATCCCGTTCTTGATAGTGAATGGGTAAGCCCATCCATTGTGTTCCTAAAAAGGAGGTATTACCGTTGTTCCTAATGATAAAGATGAATTGATCCATAAAGAATTATTACACGTTATAGGATGGTAATTGATTTCCGTAAGTTAAATAAAGCTACTAAGAAAGATCATTACCCTTTACCTTTTATTGATCAAATGCTAGAAAGACTATCCAAACACACACATTTACGCTTTCTAGATGGTTATTCTGGTTTCTCTCGGATACACTGTGTCAGCGATGGATCAATCTAAAACTTTTTTACTTGCCCTTTTGGTACTTTTGCTTATAGACGTATGCCTTTTGGTTTATGTAATGCACCTACTACCTTTCAAAGATGCATGATGGCTATATTCTCTGATTTTTATGAAAAGATTTGTGAGGTATTCATGGATGATTTCTCCATTTATGGATCCTCTTTTGATGATTGTTTGAGCAACCTTGATCGAGTTTTGCAGAGATGCGAAGACACTAGTCTCGTCTTGAATTGGGAAAAGTGTCGCTTTATGGTTAATGAAGGCATTGTCTTGGGGCATAAGATCTCCGAGAGAGGTATTGAAGTTGATAAAGCCAAAGTTGATGCTATTGAAAAGATGCCATGTCCCAAGGACATAAAAGGTATAAGAAGTTTCCTTGGTCACGCCGGTTTTTATAGCAGGTAATTCATTAAGGACTTTTCTAAAATCTCTAGGCCTCTGACTAATTTGTTGCAAAAAGATATTCCTTTTGTCTTTGATGATGATTGTGTAGAAGCATTTGAAACACTTAAGAAAGCTTTGATCACTGCACCTATTGTTCAACCACCTGATTGGAATTTACCTTTTGAAATTATGTGATGCTAGTGATTATCTTTGTAGGTGCTGCTCTAGGGCAAAGAGTCGATAAGAAATTGAATGTTATCCGGTATGCTAGTAAGACTCTTGATCTTGCTTGGAGAAATTATGCTACTACCGAAAAAGAGTTTTTAGTAGTTGTGTTTGCATGTGATAAGTTTAGACATTATATTGTTGATTCCAAAGTTACTATTCACCTTGATCATGCTGCTATTAAATATCTTATGGAAAAGAAAGATGCTAAGCCTAGACTCATTAGATGGGTCCTCTTGCTCCAAGAATTTGACTTGCATATTATTGATAGAAAGGGAGGCGAGAACCCCGTTCTTGAGATAACTTGTCTAGGTTAGAGAATGTTCTTGATGACCCACTTTGCCTATTAATGATAGCTTTCACGATGAACAATTAGCGGTCATCAATGCCTCTCGTCTTTGCTCCTTGGTATCTTTGATTATGCTAATTACATTGTTAAGCTAAATTTATACCGCCTAGCTTCACATACCAAAGAAAAGAAAAAGTTCTTTTATGATTTAAGACATTATTTGGGATGATCCACACCTTTATAAAGAAGGAGTAGATGGTGTTATTAGATGTTGTGTGTCCGAGCATGAACAGGAGCAGATCCTCATAAGTGTCACTCACGAATCCTATGGAGGACACCACTAGTGGAGATAGAAGCACACAAGGTACTACAATCTGGTTTTATTGGCCTACTCTCTTCAAAGATGCTCGTAAGTTTGTCTTATCTTGTGATGAATGTCAAAGAATAGGTAACATTAGTAGACGCGTCAAAAATGCCTATGAATTATTCTCTTGTTATTGAACCGTTTGATGTTTGGGGCTTTGATTATATGGGACCTTTTACTGCCTCTAATGGTTATACACATATTTTAGTTGCTATTGATTACGTTACTAAGTGGGTAGAAGCTATTCCAACTATTAGTGCTGATCATAACACCTCTATTAAAATGCTTAAAGAAGTTACTTTCCTGATGTTTGGAGTCCCTAGATATCTTATGACTGATGGTGGTTCACATTTTATTTATGGTGCTTTCCGTAAGATGCTTGCTAAGTATGATGTCAATCATAGAATCACATCTTCTTATCATCCATGATCTAGTGGTCAAGTAGAGTTGAGCAATAGAGAGCTCAAATTAATTTTGCAAAAGGCTGTGAATAGATCTAGAAAGAATTGGTCCAAAAACTTGATGATGCATTATGGGCCTATAGAACTGCATACAAAAATCCTATGGGTATGTCTCCATATAAGATGGTTTATGGAAAAGCGTGTCATTTACCTCTTGAACTTGAACATAAGGCATATTGGGCTATTAAAGAGCTCAATTATGACTTCAAACTTGCTAGTGAGAAGAGGTTGTTTGATATTAGCTCACTTGACGAATGGAGAACCCAAGCCTATGAGAATGCCAAGCTATTCAAAGAAAAAAGTCAAACTGCGGCGGCATGATGGAAGGATACAAAAGCGTGAGTTTAACGTAGGAGATTATGTGTTATTATTCAACTCTCGTTTAAGATTTTTTTGCGGAAAACTTCTCTCAAAATGGGAAGGTCCTTACGTTATCGAGGAGGTCTATCGTTTGGTGCCATAAAAATCAACAACTTGAAGGCCTGAGTCCAAGGGTGGTAAGCGGTCAAAGAATTAAATATTATATCTCGAGTAGTCCTATCAATGTTGAAACTAATATTATTGAAACCGTAACCCTTGAGGAATACATAAGGACACTCTCCGAGCGTTCGAGACTCGAAAAGGAATAGGTATGTGGTACGGTAAGTAAACCGACTCCAAAACAACTCCAATGGCATTTTTTATCAGTTTTGGAATATTTAAGAATTTTTGGAAGAAAGAAGTAGTCCGAAAGGGACACGAGGCCCCCACGAGAGTGGAGGGCGCGCCCCCCCTCTACAGGGCGTGCCCCCTGTCTCGCGGACACCTTGTGTGCATCCCGGACTCCGTTTTCTTGCACTTTACATATTTTAGTCGGTGAAAAATTCATTATATGTACTCGAAGGTTTTGACTACCGTATCACGCGAATATCCTCTGCATTTTCGTTTTGAGCTGTTCCTATTGCGAGAATAAAGCAAGATGTCTTCTCGAAGTCGAGTTGGGGAGAGTCGGTGTCTCACGCAATGCCAGGTCCCGGAGCAAATAGCGATGCCTATCACTTTGGACCATCAACGGAGGATGACATGGAGGCTGATTTGAAGAGGATAGATGCCATGGAGGAGGATCAAAAAGTTACCTCTCGTCTCCGAGCAGAATTCACTATGGGGGAACTACCTAGCCTAGCTGTCCCTACTTCGGTCACTCCTTCCAACTCTAGATTTCTTTCTTATGAAAATATGAAAAAGAGTTTTACTTGTTCTCCAAAAGCTATGCAGCATCCTTGGGTAAAAGGAGCTTTGGCCGTTACTGGCAAGCTCCGTAAAGAAATTATGGACCTCAAACAACAAGTCAATAAGCTCGAGGAGGAGAACCATATCTGGCGGCATCATCGCCAATAAGATCATAACACCAGCAACGTGAAGAAGGAGAAATAATCACATTGGTATGGGCACTCCCCTTGGCAACCGCCAAGCTTGGGGGAGGTGCCCGGCATCATATCACCATCACACTCCTATCTTTACCGCTTTATTTAGTTCGATCCTTTTAGTAGTATCTTGATCTAGTAGATTGAAGTTTTATATCAAGTAGTTTGAGTTTTGCTTTGTGATCTCTTTTTGTAATCGGTCCGTGAGCTATCTATAGTAAAAGATTAGTGTGAGTCAAGGGCTTTGCTATGTTGCTATGATCTTGGGAAAGTAGAAAGAATAAAAGAGTTCATATTGATCTTATGGATGCGATAACTTCACATATAGAAAGTATGAGGGATAAAATTGTTGAGAGTTGATAAACTCAGCCTTGGTCATCGTTGCAATTAATAGGAAGTGATAAGGAAAGAGGTTCGCATATAAATATATTATCTTGGACACCTTTTATAATTGGGAGCACTCATTAAGTATGACCTGCTAAAAGAGTTGACGTTGGACAAGGAAGACAACGTAATAGTTTATGTTTTTCAAGCATCTCGCTTAAAGTATATTGTCATTGACCTTCCAAACATGTTGAGCTTGCCTTTTCCCTCATGCTAGCCAAACTCCTTGCACCAAGTAGAGATACTACTTGTGCTTCCAAATATCCTTAAACCCAGTTTTGCCATGAGAGTCCACCATACCTACCTATGGATTGAGTAAGATCCTTCAAGTAAGTTTTCATGTTGCAAGCAATAAAAATTGCTATCTAAATATGTATGACTTATTTGTGCAGAGAAAATAAGCTTTGTATGAACTTGTTGTGGAAGTAATAAAAGCGACGGACTACGTAATAAAGGTCCACATACAAGGGCAATATAAAGTGATGTTCTTTTGCATTAAGATTTTGTGCATCAACCCTAAACGCACATGACAACCTCTCGCTTCCCTCTCTGAAGGGCCTATCTTTTACTTTATGTTTTTACTTTATGCTTGAGTCAAGGTGATCCTCACCTTTCCTTTTTCATTTTATCCTTTGGCAAGCTCCTCGTGTTTGAAAGATCATGATATATATATCCAATTGGATGTAAGTTAGCATGGGCTATTATTGTTGACATCGCCTAAAGGTGAATACGCTTGGGAGGCAACACAATAAGCCCCTATCTTTCTCGGTGTCCATTTGAAACTCCATAACCACAAGTATTGCGTGAGTGTTAGCAATTATAGAAGACTACAGGATAGTTGAGTATGTGAGCTTGTTGAAAAGCTCCATTGTTGACTCTTTCTGATGTTATGATAAATTGCAATTGCTTCAATGACTGAGATTATAGTTTGTTAGTTCTCAACGAAGTTTTTGAACCATACTTGACATTGTGAATTGGTTGTTACTTGAGCATAAGAAATCATATTTATAAAATCTATGTATGTTGCTGTTATAAGAATGATCATGATGCCCTCATGTCCGTATTTTATTTTTATCGACACATCTATCTCTAAACATGTGGACATATTTTTCGATTTGGCTTCCGGCTTGAGGACAAGCGAGGTCTAAGCTTGGGGAGTTGATCGTCCATTTTGCATCATGCTTTTATATCAATATTTATTGCATTATGGGCTGTTATTACACATTATATCTCAATACTTATGGCTATTCTCTCTTATTTTACAAGGTTTACCATGAAGAGGGGAATGCTTGGTGGAATTCTGCACGGAAAAGGAGCAAACATTGGAAACCTATTCTGCACAGCTCCAAAAGTCCTGAAACTCCACGAAACATCTTTTTGGAATTAATAAGAATTATTGAGGGAAAGAAATACACCTGGGGGCCCACACCCTATCCAGGAGACACGAGCCCCCCCCCCCCGTAGGGCGCGCCCCCTATCTCCCCCCCCACAGGTGGGCCTCCTGTCCTTCTTACGCTATATCGTAGCTTTTACCTGGAAAAAATGGTGGGCAATCTTACGGGACGAAACTCCGGCCGCCACGTGGCGGAACCAATCTAGGGCTCTGGCGGGCTGTTCGCAGGGACACTTCCCTCCGGGAGGAAATCATCACCAACGTCATCACCAACGATCCTCTCATTGAGAGGGGTCAATCTCCATCAACATCTTCACCAAAGCACCATCTCCTCTCAAAACCCTAGTTCATCTCTTATATCCAATCTTGTATCAAAACCACAAATTGGTACATGGGTTGCTAGTAGTGTTGATTACTCCCGTAGTTGATGCTAATTGGTTTACTTGGTGGAAGATCATATGTTCAGATCCTTTATGCATATTATTACTCCTCTGATTATGAACATGAATATGCTTTGTGAGTAGTTACGTTTGTTCACGAGGACATGGGTGAAGTCTTGCTATTAGTAGTCATGTGAATTTGGTATTCGCTCGATATTTTGATGAGATATATGTTGTCTTTCCTCTAGTGGTGTTATGTGAATGTCGACTACATGACACTTCACCATTATTTGGGCCTAGAGGAAGGCATGGGGAAGTAATAAGTAGATGATGGGTTGCTAGAGTGACAGAAGCTTGAACCCTAGTTTATGCGTTGCTTCGTTAGGGGCTGATATGGATCCATACGTTTAATGATGTGGTTAGGTTTACCTTAATACTTCTTTCGTAGTTGCGGACCCTTGCAATAGGGGTTAATCATAAGTGGGATGCTTGTCCAAGTAAGGGCAATACCCAAGTACCGGTCCACCCACATATCAAATTATCAAAGTACCGAACGTGAATCGGATGAACGTGATGAAAACTAGCTTGACGATAATTCCCATGTGTCCTCGGGAGCTCCTTTCTCATTATTAGAAATTGTCTAGGCTTATCCTTTGCTACATAAAGGATTGGGCCACCTTGCTGCACTTTGTTTACTTTATTTACTTGTTACTCGTTACTATTTATCTTATCACAAAATTATCTATCGCCTACAATTTCAAAGGCTTGGAGAGAAAACCTTCATCGAAACCGCTTATCATTTCCTTCTGCTCCTCGTTGGGTTCGACACTCTTACTTATCGAAAGGACTACGATTGATCCTCTACACTTGTGGGTCATCAGAGCCCACCACATCTATGATGATACCGGGTTTTGTCACAATTATCGTCATAGATGTGTCATAAGTATGATGTAATTTTTTCGCTCGGCCCAAAATGTCACGGATGTGTCTTTTTGTAGTGGAGGGAGTAGTCATTAGTGGTAGCACCGCCATCAATGTTTTAGTGGGAAGGTGACCCCAAATTTTAGGTCTTGGCGGGGTGAGGCAGGGAGATCCTATTTCTTCCTCCTCTTTATCCTTTTGGCTGGCGCCCTGGTGGCCTTCCTTAATAAAGCTAGGATGGTCAGGCGCAGCTCGGCTGTGGTTTGGCATATTCTCTCTAGAGGTGGTGTGATTCATCTCCAGTATGTGGACGATACCATGATAACGGGGGAGGGGTCAAAACAAGATACCATCAATCTTAAGTTCCTTCTCCTCTTCTTTGAGGTCATGTTGATCAGGCCTTAAGATCCAACTACAATAAGAGCAAGGTTATGATCATGAGGAGGTATTCACCGCGGATGAACAATGTGATTATGAACAACCTTATTTGTAGGTTGTCCTCCTTCCTCGTAGTATACTTGGGGATGTTGTTATCTGATTATAGGATCCCGATCCGTTGCCCCTAATATGGGACTTTGACCCGCTTATGCGGTGGGTTGTGTCCAAGACGAAGCCGTGACATGGGTGTTGGGGAACGTAGCAGAAATTCAAAATTTTCCTACGTGTCACCAAGATCTATCTATGGAGAAACTGGCAACGAGGGATGGAGAGTGCATCTACATACCCTTGTAGATCGTTAAGCGGAAGCGTTCATGAGAAGCAGGGTTGAAGGAGTCGTACTGCGTCGTGATCCAAATCATAGGAGATCCTAGTGCGAAGCGGACGGCACCTCCGTGTTCAACACACGTGCAGCCGGTGGCGCCTCCCACGCCTTGATCCAAAGCAAGGAGAGAGGGAGAGGTTGAGGAAGACTCCATCCAAAGAGCAGACAACGGGCGTGATGGTGGTGGGAGGAGCGTGGCAATCTTGCAGGCTTCGCCAAGCATCACAAGAGAGGAGGAGGAGGAAGAAGAGACGCAGGCTGCACCAACGAGAGATAGAATCGCGTGTATTGGGCAGCCCCTGGCCTCATATATAGGGGAAGGGGAGGAGGGTGCGCCTCTAGGGTTCCCACCCCTAGAGGGCAGCAGCCCCAAACCCATCTATTGGGTGGCGGCCACAAGGGGGGGAGGAGAGGGAGGCGCAGGAGTATGGGCCTTAGGGCCCATCTCGCCTCTAGGGTTTGCCCTCTCCCTTCTAGCCACATGGGCCACCATGGTGGGGCGCCCTAGCCCACCTAGGGGCTGGTGCCCTCTCATACTTGGCCCATGTATGCCTCTCGAGCATGTGGCCCCACTTGGTGGACCCCAGGACCCTCCCGGTGGTCCCGTGCAGGACTGAATAAAACCCAAACTTTTCCGGTTGCAAAACAGAACTTCCCATATATAAATCTTTACCTCCGGACCATTCCAGAACTCCTCGTGACGTCAGGGATCTCATCGGGACTCGAACAACATTCGGTAACCACATACAAGCTTCCTTTATAACCCTAGTGTCACCGAACCTTAAGTGTGTAGACCCTACGGGTTCGGGAGACATCTTGAGACATGGCCGAGACGTTCTCCGGTCAATAACCAACAGCGGATCCGGATACCCATGTTGGCTCCCACATGTTCCACGATGATCTCATCGGATGAACCACGATGTCAAGGACTCAATCGATCCCGTGATACAGCTTCCCTTTGTCTAGCGGTATTGTACTTGCCCGAGATTCGATCGTCGGTATACCGATACCTTGTTCAATCTCAAGCACGGCAAGTCTCTTTACTCGTTCCGTAACACATCATCCGTGATCAACTCCTTGATCACATTGTACATTATGATGATGTCCTACCGAGTGGGCCCAGAGATACCTCTCCGCTTACGCGGAGTGACAAATCCCAGTCTCGATTCGTACAACCCAATGTACACTTTCGGAGATACCATAGTGCACCTTTATAGCCACCCGATTCACGTTGTGACGTTTGGTACACCCAAAGCATTCCCACGGTATCCGGGAGTTGCACAATCTCATGGTCTAAGGAAATGATACTTGACATTAGAAAAGCTTTAGCATCTGAACTCACGATCTTTGTGCTAGGCTTAGGATTGTCTTGTCCATCACATCATTCTCCTAATGATGTGATCCCGCTATCAACGACATCCAATGTCCATGGTCGTGAAACCGTAACCATCTATTGGTCAACGAGCTAGTCAATTAGAGGCTTACTAGGGACATGGTGTTGTCTATGTACCCACACATGTATCTGAGTCTCCTATCAATACAATTATAGCATGGATAATAAACGATTATCATGAACAAGGAAATATAATAATAACTAATTTATTATTGCCTCTAGGGCATATTTCCAACAGTCTCCCACTTGCACTAGAGTCAATAATCTAGTTCACATCGTCATGTGATTATGACGATAGGTCACATCACCATGTGACCAACATCCAAGAGTTTACTAATTAATACGTAAACTAGTTCACATCATCATGTGATTAAGACTCAATGAGTTCTCGTGTTTGATCATGTCTTGCTTGTGAGAGAGGTTTTAGTCAACGGGTTTGAACCTTTCAGATCCGTGTGTGCTTTGCAAAATTTCTATGTCATATTGTAATCTTGCTTCCACGCCTCCACTTGAAGCTTATTCGAATGGTTGCTCCACTATACGTATCCGCTTTTGCTACTCAAAGTCATTAGGATAGGTGTTAAAAGCTTGCATCGGCGTAACCCTTTACATCGAACTCTTTATCACCTCCATAATCGAGAAACATGTCCTTATTCCTCTAAGGGTAATTTTGATCGTCTTGTCCAATGATCCATTCTGGATCATTCTTGCACCCTTGACTGACTCATGGCAAGGCACACTTCGGTGCGGTACCACATAGCATACTATAGAGCCTATGTACGAAGCATAGGGGACGCACCTTAAATCCTTTCTCTCTTTTACTGCCGTGGTCGAAGCTTTAACTCTTAACTTCATACCTTACATCTTAGGCAAGAACTCCTTCTTTGACTGATCCATCTTGAACACCTTCAAGATCATGTCAAGGTATGTGCTCATTTGAAAGTATTATTAAGCATTTTTGATCTATCCTTATAGACCTCGATGCTCAATGTTCAAGTAGCCTAATCCAGGTTTTCTATTGAAAGACACTTTTCAAACAACCCTATATGCTTTCTACATCATTTCTGATCAACAATATGTCAACAACATATACTCATCAGAAATTCTATAGTGCTCCCACTCACTTCTTTGGAAATACAAGTTTCTCATAAACTTTGTATAAACCCAAAATCTTGGATCATCCTATCAAAGTGCATATTCCAACTCCGAGATGCTTACTCCAGTCCTTAGAAGGATTGCTGGAGCTAGCATACCTTTTAGCATCCTTAGGATTGACAAAACTTTTTCCGATTGTATCACATACAACCTTTCCTTTACGTAAACCCGGTAAGGAAACTCGCTTTTGACATCCATCCGCCAGATTTCATAAATGCAGCTTGTGCTAACATCATTCCAAGCCGGACTTTAAGCATCGCTTCTTGATGAGAAAATCTCATCGTAGTCAACTCCTTGAACTTGTGAAAAACTCTTCGCCACAAGTCGAGCTTCATAGACGGTGACATTACCGTCCACGTCCGTCTTCTTCTTAAAGATCCATTTATTTTAATGGCTTGCCGATCATCGGGCAAGTCCACCAAAGTCCATGCTTTGTTATGATATATGGATACTATCTCGGATTTCATGGCTTCTAACCATTTGCCTAATCCGGGCCCACCATCGATTCTCCATAGCTCGTAGGTTCATTGTTGTCTAGCAACCGACCTCCAAGGCAGGATTACCGTACCACTCAAGCAAAGACGCCGTCCTTGTCGCCCCACGAGGTTCTGTAGTGACTTGATCCAAGTTTCATGATCACTATCATAGCTTCTACTTCAATTGGTGTAGGTGCCACAGAACAACTTCCCGTGCCTCTGCTACCACACTCAGTTGGAAGTGATGGTTCAATAACCTCATCAAGTCTCCACATCCTCCCACTCAACTTTCCGAGACAAACTTTTCCTCGAGAAAGGACCCGATTCAAGAAACAATCCCTATTGCTTTCGGATCTGAATTAGGAGGTATACCCAACCGTTTTGGGTGTCCTATGAAGATGCATTTTATCCGCTTTGGGTTCGAGCTGAAACTTTTTCACATAAGCGTCGCAGCCCCAAACCTTTAAGAAATGACAGCTTAGGTTTCTCTAAACCATAGTTCATACGATGTCATCTCAACGGAATTATGTGGTGCCCTATTAAAGTGAGTGCGGTTGTCTCTAATGCCTAACCCATGAGCGAGTAGTGGTAATTCGATAAGAGATATCATGGTACGCACCATATCCAATAGAGTGCAACTATGATGTTCGGACACACCATCACACTATGGTGTTCGGTGCGGTATTAATTGTGAAACAATTTGCACAATGTCTTAACTGTATTGCCAAAACTTCAGAACTCAGATATTCATCTCTATGATCATATCATAGACATTCTATCCTCTTGTCACGTAAACTTCACTCAAAATTACTTGAACCATTCAATAATTCAGACTTGTGTTTCATCAAGTAAATATACTCAACATCTACTCGAATCATCTGTGAAGTAAGAACATAACGATATTCAATTGCGCCTCGGCCACTCATTGGACCGCACATATCAAAATGTGTTACTTCCAACAAGTTGCTACCTTGTTCCATCTTCTTTGAAACCGAGGCTTTTCGGTCATCTTGCCCATGTGGTATGTTTTGCATATCTCAAGTGATTCAAAATCAAGTGAGTCCAAAGCGGTCCATCTGCATGGAGTTTCTTCATGCGTATACACTAATAGACATGGTTCGCATGTCTCAAACTTTTCAAAAGCGAAAGTGAGTCCAAAGATCCATCAACATGGAACTTCTTCATGCGTTTTATACCAATATGACTCACATGGCGGATTGCCACAAGTAAGTGGTACTATCATTACTATCTTATACTTTTGGCATGAAAATGTGTATCACTTACGATCGAGATTCAATAAACCATTCCTTTAGGTGCAAGACCATTGAAGGTGTTATTCAAATAAATAGAGTAACCGTTATTCTCCTTAAATGAATAACCATATTGCGATAGACATAATCCAATCATGTCTATGCTCAACGCATAAACACCAAATGACAATTATTCAGGTTTAATACTAATCTTGATGGTAGAGGAGGCGTGCGATGTTTGATCACATCAAACTTGGAAACACTTCCAACACATATCGTCAAATTTTCACCTTTAGCTAGTCTCCGCTTATTCCATAGCTCTTTTATTTCGAGTTACTAACACTTAGCAACCGAACCGGTATCTAATACCACTGGTGCTACTAGGAGTACTAGTAAAATACACAATAACTTAATGTATATCCAATATACCTCTATCGACCTTGCCCGCCTTCTTATCTACCAAGTATCTAGGGTAATCCCGCTCCGGTGGTTGTTCCCTTATCACGTAAAACACTTAGTCTCGGGTTTAGGTTCAACCTTGGGTTTCTTCACCAGAAAAGACTGATTTGCCATTTCGTGAAGTATCCCTTATTGCCCTTGCCCTTCTTGAAACTAGTGGTTTCACCAACCATCAACAATTGATGCTCCTTCTTGACTTCTACTTTCACGGTGTCAAACATCGAATATTTCAAAGATCATCTATCCCCGATATGTTATAGTTCATCACGAAGCTCTAGTAGCTTGGTGGCAATGACTTTGGAGAAACATCACTATCTCATCCTGGAAGATGAACTCCCACTCGATTCAAGTGATTTTGCACTCGAGACAATCTGAGCACTAGCCCAACGATTGAGCTTTTCTCCCTTAGTTTGCGAGGCTAAGAAAATTGTCGGAGGTCTTGTACCTCTTGGCGTGGAGTACGAGCACGAAATCCCAATTTCAGCCCTCGAAACATCTCATATGTTCGCGACATTTTCGAAAGCGTCTTTCGTGCCTCAACTCTAAACCGTTTAAGCGAACTATCACGTAGTTATCAAGACGCGTGTATGTCCGATGTTCGCAACATCCACAAACGACGTTTGGGGTTCAAAGACACCGAAAGTGGTGCATTAAGGACATAAGCTTTCTCTGTCCGCATAATCGCTACTTTCAACTTTCAACTATATTTTCTCTAGGAACATATCTAAGCGGTGGAACTAAAGCGCGAGCTTCGACATAATTTGCAAAAGGTCTTTTGACTATGTTCAAGATAATTAAGTTCATCTTATGAACTCCCCACTCGAATAGACATCCCTCCGGGTCATCTAAGTGATTACGTGATCTCGAAATCAACTAGGCCGTGTCCAGATCATCACGTGAGACGGACTAGTCATCATCGGTGAACATCTTCATGTTGATCGTATCTACTATATCGACTCATGCTCGACCTTTCGGTCTCTGTGTTCCGAGGCCATATGTACATACTAGGCTCGTCAAGTTAACCCTAAGTGTTTGGCGTGTGTAAATCATCTTACACCCGTTGTATGTGAACGTAAGAATCCATCACACCCGATCATCACGTGGTGCTTAGAAGCGACGAACTTTATGGCAGTTGCCGCGATTAGGGAGAACACTTCTTGAAATTGTTGTAAGGGATCATCTTATTTACTACCGTCGTTCTAAGTAAACAAGATGCATAAACATAATAAACATCACATGCAATTATATAGTAGTGACATGATATGGCCAATATCATATAGCTCCATTGATCTCCATCTTGAGGCTCCATGATCATCATCATCACCGGCATGACACCATGATCTCCATCATCATGATCTCCATCATCGTGTCTTCATGAAGTTGTCTCGCCAACTATTACTTCTACTACTATGGCTGCGGTTAGCAATAAAGTAAAGTAATTACATGGCGTTGTTTAATGACACGCAGTCATACAATAAATAAAGACAACTCCTATGGCTCCCTGCTGGTTGTCATACTCATCGACATGCAAGTCGTGAATCCTATTACAAGAACATGATCAATCTCATACATCACATATCTTTCATCACATTCTTCTTGGCCATATCACATCACATAGCATACCACTGCAAAAACAAGTTAGGCGTCCTCTAATTGTTGTTTGCATGTTTTACGTGGCTGCTATGGGTTTCTAGCAAGAACGTTTCTTACCTACGCAAAACCACAACGTGATATGCCAATTGCTATTTACCCTTCATAAGGACCCTTTTCATCGAATCCGTTCCGACTAAAGTGGGAGAGGCGGCACCGCTAGCCACCTTATGCACCAAGTGCATGTCGATCGGTGGAACCCGTCTCACGTAAGAGTACGTGTAAAAGGTCGGTCCGGGCGCTTCATCCCACAATACCGTCGAAACAAGATTGGACTAGTAACGGTAAGCATATTGAACAACATCAACGCCCACAACTACTTTGTGTTCTACTCGTGCAAAGAATCTACGCAATAGACCTAGCTCATGATGCCCTTTGTTGGGGAGCGTGGCGAAATTCAAAATTTTCCTCGTGTCACCAAGATCTATCTATGGAGAAACGGCAGCGAGGGATGGAGAGTTCATCTACATACCCTTGTAGATCGTTAAGCGGAAGCGTTCATGAGAAAACGGGGTTGAAGGAGTCATTACTCGTCGTGATCCAAATCACCGGAGATCCTAGTGCTTGCGAGCAGACGGCACCTCCGCGTTCAACACACGTGACAGCCGGTGGCGTCTCCCACGCCTTGATCCGGCAAGGAGAGAGGGAGAGGTTGAGGAAGACTCCATCCAAAGACAGCGGCCTGCGTGATGGTGGTGGAGGGCGTGGCAATCTTGCGAGAGGCTTCGCCAAGCATCACAAGAGAGGAGGAGGAGGAAGAAGGCGAGAGAGGCTGCACCAACGAGAGATAGAATCGCGTGTATTGGGCAGCCCTAGGCCTCATATATATAGGGAAGGGGAGGAGGGTGCGCCCCTCTGGGGTTCCCACCCCTAGAGGCGGCGCAGCCCAAACCCATCTATTGGGTGGCGTCCACAAGGGGGGAGGGAGGGGCCGCGAGGGGTATGGGCCTTGGGGCCCATCTGCCCTTAGGGTTTGCCCTCTCCCCTTCTAGCCGCATGGGCCATGGTGGGAGGCGCCCTAGCCCACCTAGGGGCTGGTGCCCTCTCATACTTGGCCCATGTATGCCTCTGGAGCATGTGGCCCCCACTTGGTGGACCCCAGGACCCTCCGGTGGTCCCGACGCGTTACCGATAAAACCAGAAACTTTTCCCGTTACCAAAGCGAACTTCCCATATATAAATCTTTACCTCCGGACCATTCCGGAACTCCTCGTGACGTCAAGGATCTCATCTGGGACTCGAACAACATTCGGTAACCACATACAAGCTTCCTTTATAACCCTAAGCGTCCAGAACCTTAAGTGTGTAGACCCTACGGGTTCGGAGACATCTTGAACATAATGAGGCGTTCTCCGGTCAATAACCAACAGCGGATCTGGATACCCATGTTGGCTCCCACATGTTCCACGATGATCTCATCGGATGAACCCACGATGTCAAGGACTCAATCGATCCGTATCTGATTCCCTTTGTCTAGCGGTATTGTACTTGCCCGAGATTCGATCGTCGGTATGCGATACCTTGTTCAATCTCGTTACCCGGCAAGTCTCTTTACTCGTTCCGTAACACATCATCCGTGATCAACTCCTTCATCACATTGTGCACATTATGATGATGTCCCTACCGAGTGGGCCCGGAAGATACCTCTCCGTTTCTGGCGGAGTGACAAATCTCGATCTCGATTCGTGCCAACCAGTGACACTTTCGGAGATACGTAGTGCACCTTTATAGCCACCCGATTCGTTGTGGCGTTTGGTACACCCAAAGCATTCCTCACGGTGTCCGGGAGTTGCACAATCTCATGGTCTAAGGAAATGATACTTGACATTAGAAAAGCTTTAGCATACCTGAACTACGATCTTTGTGCTAGGCTTAGGATTGGGTCTTGTCCATCACATCATTCTCCTAATGATGTGATCCGTTATCAACGACATCCAATGTCCATGAATTAGGAAACCGTAACCATCTATTGATCAGCGAGCTAGTAAACTCGTGGCTTACTAGGGACATGGTGTTGTCTATGTATCCACACATGTATCTGAGTTTCTTATCAATACAATTATAGCATGGATAATAAACGATTATCATGAACAAGGAAATATAATAATAACTAATTTATTATTGCCTCTAGGGCATATTTCCAACAATGGGAGATTCACTTCCAAAGGGAGTAAGTCCATGTTTATTTACTCTTGTCACCGTAGTCTCCCATGTATATTATGGGGATGTATATTTTTCGGAAGGGGTGCATAGCTCCTTTGGCAGGGATGTATCGTGATTCTTCTGGCAGATGACCAATGTACGACTGAAATAACGTATGGTTAAGTGGGCTGAAATATGCTTGCCTAAGGACCTAGGGGCTCTAGGTATTCTCCCATCCCACTGCATGAATGTGGCCCTTATGCTGAGATGGGTGTTGTGGATTCTTAGGGATGAAGTGGACTTATGGTTGCAGCTTATTAATGTGAATTACCTGAAGAGTCGCCCTCTTCTCACTTATGATCACATGGAGGGTTCCTAGATCTGGAATTCCCTCTACTCGATAAAACATGAGTTTCTCCTTGGGCTTAGCGTCTCCATAAGCAATGGAGAAAAAGGGTCCTCTTCTGTCTGGAGCCGTGGCTTGGTAGGTTTTCGCTTCGTGCCGAGTCCCCTCATCTTTTTGTCATATGCATGAACCTGATGCTTTTTGTTGCCTCGACTGCCCATAATGGGAGTTGGAACATTTCGTTCCAACAAACCTTTTGCTCTTAGGAGACTGTACCGCGGGCGTGTGGCCCTCCCGCCGGTGCTGTTGGGCACTTCCGACGTTATTTCCTAACACCCGGCCCTGCCGAGGTTCTTCCTTGTTGGTTGAGCTTATCGTGTCCTCACGTAAATGCGCCGCCTCTTGTGTGGACCATCCCTTTTGAAAAGCGCCCCTTCCGTTGAAGAACAATATGTTCGTATGGCAACTTCATGTGATCGCATCCTCCGGAGACGGACATGGTAAGTGGCACGTGTCTCGTGGCGGGCTACATCTCCGAGTATGGGACCCATACTTTTTTCTACTGTCTCGTTGCACGTTTCTTTTTTTGAGAATATTGCCATTGACTCATTCATCACAAGTTTCAGTACAACACACTTGCAGAAAATTCTCCCAGAAAATAGAAAAATACAAGGAGTTGAGAAAGTACCATTGCCAATTTGGGCTTTGTGAGCCAATTGAGAGGCTCGCCGTTAAGCGAAAGCGAAATAAATGCTATGGTGCGTCGACCGAGGACATCCCCATACTCCTTGCATCCGTAACAATTGCTTGCCGCCGCGTGGGTTGAGGTACAACACCGATACCGTCATCCACGAGACCACCATCCCATGCACATGGGCGGTGCAGCTTGGGAAACCACCACCGACCCACCAAAGGACACCGGATCTGCTACAACAAAAGAAACACCAGAAGACAATCTCCCATGGATCCCCTCGACCTCGCTGCCATGGCGTTGCGAGATGGAGGCCGGGACAGAAAAATCATTCCAACCAGTAGGTCGCTGCCATCCAAACCACGATGTAGGAAGTACTGATCCTAACCCTAACTGCATGACTGAGGCTGAGAACCGGGATCCCCTCCCCGCTTGGTCAGCCGGGCCGGCGGAGGAGAGATAATAGACCTCGCCAATGCGGGGTAGAAGATTGGACCACAGTCCTTCGCCACAAAGGGGAGAGGAAGGAACCGTCGATCGTATAATACTGTAGTTTCTTTATGCATACATACTCCACGTAATTACCATTTTCTAAAACTGGGAAATGATTCATAGGTCGATCAAGTGAAGTTCAGGCGGCCATTAAGCACGACCACAAATAAAACCCGGCGGCCGCCGCGGCGCCTCCGACGAGTAAGAAAAGAAAAGAGAAAAAAAAGCCCGGCCGCCGCGCGTCGCCAGCGGCCACCAGGCAGGAGCCACAGCCAGCCTCGCCCCGCTTGTCTCCTTCCTCCGTCCCGCGCCACTCCACTGCCCCCAGAGACACGGGAGGCCCGACACCGCAGGACACTGCCCCGCCCGCCCCCGCGCCGCGGTGAAAGGAAAAATATCTCCTTCCTCGCCCCACCCCGCGGTAACAAATCCTCCTCCGGCGGCGGCGGTAGATCTCCTTCCTTCCTCCGCCTCCCCCCCTTCCCCCTTTTCGCGAAACCCCCGATTTATTCCCCACGAATCCGCAGCGACGCCAAATCCGCCTCTTCTCCCCACATCCCCCGCTCCTTATCCCGCCGCCGCAATCCGTCCGGCCGACTGCCGCCCCGCGAGCCCCGCGGAGCGCTGTCAAGGTTGCCTTTTTCCTCTTCTTCTTTCGTCCGGGGAACAGGTCCGTGGCCGGCCATGGCGGCGGAGGAGGCGAGCAGCAGCGGCGGCGGGGAGGAGGGTCCAGCGCCAGGGCCGGCGGGTGGACGCGGGAGCAGGAGAAGGCGTTCGAGAACGCGCTGGCCACGGTGGACGAGGGAGGAGGGAGGCCATGTGGGACAAGATAGCCGACGCCGTCGAGGGCAAGACGCCCGAGGAGGTCCGGCGGCACTACGAGCTGCTCGTGGAGGACGTGGACGGCATCGAGGCCGGCCGCGTGCCGCTGCTCGTCTACGCCGGCGACGGCGACGAGGGGGGCTCCGGCGGCGGGGCTGGGGGCAGCGGCGGCGGCGGCGGCGGGAAGAAGAGCGGCGGAGGAGGGGGCGGCCACGGTGACAAGGGCTCGTCCAAGTCCGCCGAGCAGGAGCGCCGCAAGGGGATCGCCTGGACCGAGGACGAGCACAGGTTCGTTCCTGCCTTCCTTCGTTCCCCTTCCGTTGACCGAATAATTGAGTTGCTTGCTGCTCTGATTGATTTGATTAATTGGTGTGATTGATTGATTGATTGCTGAATTGACAGTTTTGTTAGAGAATCTGATCCGTGTAATTTGATTGATTGCCCTATGATACTATTAGGGAGCACACTGGAAATCTCATGCTTGCATAGTTTACCTGCTCTCAGTAGAATCAGTAGAAGTGGAATCAGTAGAGCTTCTTACCTGCTCTCATTCTACAGGGGTCTGGGGTGTGAGTCGACCAGTAGAGCTCCCTTTTGCGGCCATGTGGGTATTTGGAAGTGGGGCTATGCTCTGCAAGGAACTTTAGTGTCTGCACAGCGAAGCGAGCACATTTTGAGCTCCATTGTCTCACCTTAAATCCGTTCATTGAGCAATTTTGAGCGGTACTGCTTAGATGTTTGATTGATTGGTGGGTTGTGTTGGCTAGGAGCTAAAACATCACTGCTATTTGATTGGAGATTCTGCTGACTCGCTCGTTTAATTGTCGTAATGTGCTGAGTATTTTGGAAATTTGCTCTTTAAATGTGCTGCTGCTGCTGCTGCTTTCCATTTGCGACTGGACGCGTGTAGGTTTGACGGTTTGTCGTAGTTTATCCTACTGGCTCCTGTAAATCTGCTCCTCTGCTCCCCTGCCTCTCTTATCGAAACCCCCCGATTTATTACCCTAAACCCGTAGCAATTCCAGCCCTCCCCTCTCCTCCCTTATCTAGCTGCCGCAGTCCTGAGGAAGCTCGACCCCTATTGCCGCCCACCAAATCCTGTAGAGCTATCTGCTTTGGAAATTTGCTCTTTAAATGTGCTGAATATATTTTGGATATTTGTTCTTTAAATGTGCTGCTGCCGCCGCCGTTGCTCTTTAAATGTGCTGCTGCCGCCTGTAAATCTGCTCCTCCGCTCCTCTGCCCTCTCTCTCTTATCGAAACGCCCCTATTTATTAGCCTAAACCCGCAGCAATTCCAACCCCGGCCTCTCCTTCTCCCATATCTCGCCGCGGAACCTCTGACCTCTATTGCCGCCCGGCGAATCCTATAGGTCTATCTAGTTTTTTTTTCTCTTTCTTCTTCAGGGCCGGGGAATATGTCGGCCATGGTGACTGAGGAGGGGTCCGGGTGGATGTGCGAGCAGGACATGGTGTTTGAGAGTACGCTGGCATTGGTGGATCTGGAGGAGGGTGAGGCCGTGTGGAACAACATGGCCGGCGTCGTTGAGTTGAAGAAGGGGTCCGGATCTGGGTCTGGGCCCGGAGGGTGGACGTGGGAGCAGAACAAAGCGTTTGAGAATGCGCTGGCGTTGGTGGATCTCGGGGAGGGTGAGGCGTTGTGGAACAAGATAGGCGTCTTTGTTGGGGAAGACAGCCGAGGAGATCAAGCGGCACTATGAGCTGTTGGTGGCGGATGTGGATGCCATAGAGGCGGGCAGGTGCTGCATTGCCCGTGTACTGACGGCGGAGTCCTCGGGAGGGAGGCTCGGGGAAGAAGAGGCGGTAGGAGTCTGAGGGAGGGCCAGCGGAGGGCATGGGCGAAGGGGTCGTCCAAGTCTGCATCGAACACGAGGGCCGGAAGGGGATCCTTTGGACTGAGGATGAGCACAGGTTCGTGCCTCCAGTCTTCGTTTTATTGTCTACAGAGGAGCGACCACATGTTTCCTCCACTTTTTTACCTTATATCTGTTCATCGAGCAATTTTGAGTTATATGTAGATGTTTGATTGATTGGGTTGCCTCGGAGCTAAAATATCAGTACTATTTGACTGGCGATTCTGCTGATCCACTCGTGTAGTTGTAATGCCCTGAGTGTTTTGGAAATTTGCTCTTTTAGCTGTCCTCCTCCTGCTGCTGCTGCTTTCTATTGGAGACTGGGCGCGTGTAGGTTTGTCGATTTGTCGTATTTTGCAGATTAGGTCACGTCTTGCATGGTTGTTCGTAGATTCAGTGCCTCTATTGGTGGGTTAGATAAAGCATTGCATGATTGTTTTGAACTGGAATTTATGTAACGGAGCTCTTGTTGTTTTTTTAGTTTGGCAGTACCTATAACTATTGTGTTTCGGATGCAATCCATTTATGATTACACAATCCTTGAGTAGTGACACAATCCTTGAGCAGTGACACAATCCTTGAGTAGTGAACTGCTTCCGAACATTGGTTAAATGTGTGGCTGTTGGAGTTGCATCCTTGAGCTGTACATTGTGTATGTTCTGACATTTTGTTGGACTAACTACTTTAGTTTGTCACATGTTACCTTATCATGAAAAATCTTTACTCAGATGTCAGAAACTCAGAACTTGTGATTACCTATGTAAGAAAGGTTTTTCAAATGTGTTCTAGGTACTAAAATAGATTTAATTGTTTAAGTGAAGGAACCCTTTGGACTATTTCTTCACACATTTATTTTCATTGTCTGGGTTGACTGATTTTAGTAGATTTTCTCATGCTAGTTTGCTATCCTAAATATACTAAAATGTTAGAAAGTAATCTTTGGTAGCTTATTGTGGCAAGTAAAACTCGACTTCCATTTAGTTGAGTCAATATATTTCAGATATGGAACCTTTTACAGTACATTTCTTTCCTTCTAAATGTGAATTCAAGTATATCATCAAGCATTTCACATTTGGTGCAGCACTATGTAATGGTGTACTCCCTCCGTCCGGAAATACTTGTCATCAAAATGAATAAAAGGGGATGTATCTAGATGTATTTTAGTTTAGATACACCCTTTTTTGTCCATTTTGATGACAAGTTTTTTCGGACGGAGGGAGTACTTCTTTTAGAAGTTCTGCTCCTTCTGTAAATTCTACATATGGTTTCTCATCAGTTAGTGTATATATAGCACCTTTTGGGCAATGAATTATTCAGTGTTCTGCGTTAAAGCTTTCAACCCTGAAAGCACATGACGAGCACATGTTCGTTTGGGCATGTGCTATATGTACCATTAGAAGTAGTCCACATATTTCTGTCATTTGCCATTCTTGTGAAATTCCAAAGTATATGATCACAGTGGTTGTGATAATTTGAATGGCTGAATGAGAAAGATAATGTTATTCATAATTAACCTGAGAAGCTAATTTCAGTATTGAATAGATTTAAGTATTTAAGGAGAAGTGCTCAGTTGCAAACTGATGGCTCATGCCTCCTCCAGGGTTCTCTTTACCAGTTTCTCATCTATGCTATGACCTGATTCCAAACCTGCAGGTTGTTCCTTCTTGGACTTGAAAAGTATGGCAAAGGTGACTGGAGGAGCATCTCAAGAAACTTCGTCATCTCAAGGGCGCCCACTCAGGTCGCCAGTCACATAGAAGTACTTCATCCGCCTCAACTCGATGAACAGGGAGAGGCGGCGATCAAGCATACACGACATCACCAGTGTGAACGGAGAGGCATCAGCCGCTCAGGGCCCAATCACAGGCACGAATGGGCAGGCCGCAGTCCCTGGCAAGTCCCCCAAGCAATCTCCGCACCAGCCAGGGAACCTGCCCCCAGGCGTGGACGCCTTCGGCACCACGATCGGGCAGCCGGTTGGAGGCCCCCTCGTGTCTGCCGTCGGCACCCCGGTCACGCTCCCTGTCGCCGCCCCGCCTCACATGGGGTACGCCATGCACGCCCCGGTCCCAGGGACCGTGGTGCCCCGCGCTCCGATGTACCCTATGCCTCCCCCGCCGTCCCGGTGATGGCCCGCTGCTGCAAAAATAGACGTTGTTAAGCGATGCTGCTGGGCTTCCTGACAGACCAATTCAGAACCTTCTCCATGTTGCCCGTCCTTGCAGTGAAATCCTCTGTTATTGTCTGAATAAAGGAATAACGATAAACTCTTGTACATTACAGATGGTGTTGTGGACGTTGAGGATTATATGTAATCGTGTCGCGTTTCGTCGTCGTCGTTCGATGTTCGCCTTCGGGTTGAATGAATGGATACTGGGTGTGTTTCTGTAAGTGATCTGTGTGATGCAGGCACAGGGAAAGAGATACTTAGCAGTGTTACTTAGCAATGTATGAATTTGTTATTACAGGGATTATCATCAGTGGTGTATCTTTGTAACAGTGGATCAGCAAAGATATATCCAGGAACATTATCTCGATCGTTCTCATTTCCAACCTTTTTTTGCGGCAAAATTTTGGATATCACAGTTGGTTCGATCGATGCGTCACCACAGCTGTACTGGTTTAATATGCACCACGATAAAGTGAAAACGGACATCTCCGGGCTTAGCGACGAAGCTTCCATCCATCTATCTTTGGCAGCCTTGCGCAATTAATCACTAGAGATTGAACGCCAAAGCTTGACCCGGCACCAAAGAAGAGAACAAAAAGGAGCGTGTGTGGCCTCATGGGCGTTGCCACTGCGGTGGGTGGGGCTACTGCTGGAGGAGACGCCGTGGGGACCACACCTCACGCGGCCGGCGCCACGGCGGGGGCCGCATGTCATGAGGGCGGCGCGCGGCGGTGGACACGTGTCATGGGACCTGGGGCCGTGGGGACCACATATCACGCGGGCGGCGCGTGGCGGGGACCACATGTCATAAGGGCGGCGCGCGGCGGTGGACAGGTGTCATGGGACCTGGGCTGCGGGGATACTTGTCACGCCGGCTGAGTCATCGGCTTATCATGAGTGGGTCCGCGGCGCAACAAACGAGGTGACTTTTAAATAGCGTGCATTGATAGTTTTATTTTTGTGGGATATGTGCATATATGTCCCTATGTAAAATAAGTATACGAATATGACTCCCTGTAAGAACATATGCTTATGAGCCCCTATAAGATAAGTATATTAATATGAAACCATTGGTACAACATAGGGGGCAGTTGGGATGATACCATTTGGGGTAGAAACTCCCTTGTTTCATTTTAAGTAGATGGTAATTTTTTTTAATAGAGATGCCACGAATATAGAATTCGTCATTCTAGACACTGACATATTCACACTGCACGCTAGTGAAAACACATGTTGGCACTCCAATTATCATCTCGAGGGGTGGCGGCGTACCTCTCGCGCACAATAAAGACTTCGTTTATCGACGCAATGCATATGAAGTGGACTCTATGGATGCCCATGAGTTCGTCGCGCGCACAATTTTTTGGAATACAAAATAAGAATCGTTTTCACCATAAAAAAATAATAATAAAACCTCACAAGCTTTACACCAAAGACAATGGCGCACAATGGTGGAGGGAGGGAGGGGACTGACAATCGCCCCCCCTCTCTTTTCAAAATGTCACTTTACTATACTAACTCTTGAGTTCTAGAAATGATCAGTGATGTTGCGTACCTCAGCTCCTCTTACAAACATTACTGTTTGATACAAACTTACCATCAACTAAACCTTTGAGATAAAAGAACATCCAAAATTATGAAGTGGGAGGGTATTATCCTCGGATAGAAATGCCATCACAATCTTATTCGGTGGCTGATACATGGCATATTCACGCGACGCATTATCGGATTATAGCAAGCAAGGGCGGAGAGAAGCCCCAGGCACATCGGGTCATGGCTTGGGGTGTGATGCCGCGTGTAGGCTTTCGGAAGAGCCATTCAACGCCCTATAGTTATAGTATGGTGAAGCCGGTCCAGGGCCTGGCCCAATCCTACCTCCACCCCTGATAACAAGGGCCGCATGTCGTGCCAATTATCACGCTAGGGGGTACCGAAAAATTCTTTCCTAACATTCCCGACTACGAATAATTAAAGCTCATGATCATAGTTCGATAGTTGGCGGTAGCGGTAGGCGGACGGCCTCACGGACTTTGGAAGGATTATTCAATGCTCAGAAGCTACAGTATAGTGAAGCTAGTGCAGGGCCGAGCCCAATCCTACATCCGCCCCGAATAGCAAGGGCCGATTATCAAGCTTAGGGGTACCACAATTTCTTTCTTAACTTTTCGACCTACAAATTAAAGCTCACAATTAGAGTATCGATAACTGGCGGCCTGGGCGGGGCATCAAGTAGGCTTCAAAAACTTCGATTCAATACCCAATAGCTACAACATAGTGAAGCCGGTCTGAGCCTTGGCCCAATCGAACCTCCACCTCTGATAACAAGGGCCACATGTAACGCCAATTATCACGCTACGCGGTATCGAAAATTTCTTCCCTTACATTTGAGCCTACGAATTAGAGTTCACAATTAGAGTTTGATAGCTGGCGGCCCGGGGCATGACAACCTTATAGGCTATTGGAAGCACTGGTCAATGCCTTGTAGCTACAATATAGTGAAGCCGGTCCGGAACCCAGCCCAAATACTACATCCACCCACGATAGCAAGGGCCACGTGTCACGCCAATTATCATGCTAGGGTACCGAAATTTTTTTCCTAACATTCCAGCCTACGAACTAAAGCTCACAATCAGAGTTCGATAGTTGGCGGCACGGGGCGCGACGGCCTCACGGGTTTTCAGAAGCACTTTTCAATGCCCCGCAGTCAGTGCAGTATAGTGAAGCTGGTCTGGGGCCTGGCCCAATCCTACCTCCGCCCCTGATAGCAAGGGTCAATTATCACGCTAGGGGGTACCGACAATTTCTTTCTTAACATTCCGACCTGAATTAAATCTCACAATCATAGGCCGATAGTCAAGTGCCCAGTATGCGCGATGGTTGCACACAGGCTTCTGAAGCCTTTGTCCAATGCCATGTAGCTACAGTATAGTGAAGCCGGCCCACTCCTACGCCCGCCCCTGATAGCAAGGGCCACATGTTATGCCAATTACTCTGCTAGGGGTACCCACAATTTCTTTTCTAACATTCCGGCCTACAAATCAAAGCTCACAATCAAAGTTCGATAGTTGGCGCCCGGTGAAACATGGTAATATCCATCCTTACCGCTGAATCGAATGGTGGTGCAATGGTGGGGAGAGGGAAGAGGGATCGGTGAGAGGCCGCAACCCTTGTCCCTCTGCATTGGCAGCACAATACCCAATACATAACTATTTAGATTTCAGAAAAAGATCAACAATGTTAGCAATAACATTATTGATTCACAAGAGCTTTCAAGATAAAACCCCTGCCTACTTTTTGAAGCACTTTGAAATTTCCTCGGATCTGAGGCACGGTCACCGGAATCGTGTTTGACGATCGAAACACGACATATTCATGTGACACCTTAGCGAGTCACATAAAGGCCCACATTTCACACAAGTTATCACGTATAAGGGGTAGCGACAATTTCTTTCCTAACATTCGGGGCTATGAATCAAAGCGCACAATCCGGGTTCACCAGTTGGCGCCAATGAGGGTGTGGCTACCCATCAAATTGAATTGAATCAAACCGAATCGAATCAGATCTTATAGATTGGAAAGATTTTTTTGCCGTAAAAACATATAATTACAAAAATCACACAATCACCCCATCATCAAAATCAAGGGCGGTACAATGGCGGGGAAAGGGGAGGGACTAGGCGAGAGCCAACACCCCCTATTCCTTAGGGCGTAGCGATACCTAGTACTCTCTCGACTCTTTAGATTTAGAAAGATCCGATAATCTTCGCGTGCCGCCTTCCTTCAACGGTGGCCACCACGATGCACAGCAATTCATAACTCTTTAGATTTAGAGAAAGATCCGATAATCTTCGCGACTTTGCCTTCCTTCAACGGTGGCATACGATACCCTGGTCCTCCGTAACTCTTTAGATTTAGAGAAAGATCCGATAAACTTTGCGCGCCGCCTTCCTTCAACGCGGTGGCCGTGCTGATAACGGCAATTCGTAACTCTTTAGATTTAGAGAACGATCCATTAAACTTGGCAACCTTCGCCTTCCTTCAGCGGTGGCGTACTGATATATACACGACAATTCGTAACTCTTTAGATTTAGAGAACGATTCAATAAACTTGGCGCTTCGCCTCCCTTCAACGGTGGCCGTACGATACCCGGCAATTCGCAACTCTTTAGATTTAGAGAAAGGTCTGATAATCTTTGCGCGCTTCCCCTTCCTTTAACAATGGCCGCACGATACCTGGCAATTCACAACTCTTTAAATTTAGAAAACTATCCGATAATCTTCGCGTGCTTTGATTTCTCCTACTCATGTTATTGCTTAGACCTTGATTTTCACCATTTTGGTAGGTTTGAATTGCCCACATCTCACAAAACCCCTCAACATTTCCATTTCCACACCCCCATTTCCCTTGTTTCCCATGTTCCCATTGTGGCTCCCCCTGCCAAAAAATCACCCCCAATCTCTCAATAATTAGCGAGCAGCACACGCCGCACGGCCCCCGCCTCTTCAAAAGCCACGCCGCGGCCACCGTCTCTCGCTCATTGTCTTTCAGTGTACGCCCACACACAACCGAACGCAAACACCCAGAGCGCACGGAGCACGAGGCTGCGCTAGCTGGCTGCCTCGCGCGAGCACGACATGGCCGACGCGAACGGATCCTCCTCGCCGTCGCCGCAGCACTCCTCCGGCGGCGAGGCCGTGACCGGCGACTTCGTGGCGGTGCCGGGCGCCGGCCCGCACGCGTCGTACCAGGCGCTGCTCGCGTCCGTGGGCGGCCACGGCGCGCACGGCGACGTGGCGAACGTCCTGGCGCAGCGCCAGTACCAGGAGTTCGAGCAGCTGTTCGGGCCCCCCGTCCCGCTGATCCAGGCGCCGCCGCAGCCAATGCCCCTCCAGGTCCAGGCCCCCTCGCCGGCCCCGCCGCCGCCGCACTGCGCCCAGTCGAACCTGCTGATGCCCGCCGGTGAGTATCTTGTTTTTACCTTCTTTTCTGCATCGTCTTGGTACGTCCTTGCGCCGTCGTCGCCGTCGCCGGCGCGATCGTTTCTCCGTGATCTGTCCCTTCCCATCCCAGGGCTTTCTTCCAGTTCCAGGCCGCGCGCGCTTAGGGTTTTGACGCGCCCGGATCTGCGCGCTGTGTCCCTGCTGCGCGCGCCGCCATGGACGTGCGCGAGATCCGCACGTCGTTCTAGGTTTTCCGTCCTTCATCAGGACTGCAATCTTGGCCGCTCTCCGGCCGGGAGAAGCAGATCACCGAGGAAGATTGCAGCAGGAAGCGAACAATCTACTTGCTAGATCAGGCCGGACTTTCCATTTGTAGCGTGTTAAATCACGCATTTCATCTTGTTAATTAGGGCACACCTGCTAGCTAGTTCTTCCTTTCCTTTTCTCTTCCCTTGCGTTTTTTGTTGTTTAGTGTATACTGTGGCCTTGATTAATGCTGTTTCTTCTTTGCCAATAATTTTCAGGGACGCACAACTACCAGCACTGGCAGCCGCCCGCCCCCCAGATCGGCGTCGCGGCGGCGGCGCCGCGGCAGGCCCCGATGGGACTGGGAGCAGGGGTTTTTGGGGACTGGACCATGTACAACGTCAACAGCACGGTCGTGTCTGTCGCCTGCGGTAGCAGCAGCAGCGTCCGCGGCAACAACAACAACAATGGCTACCATCAGAGCTCCAGGCTGTGCTCCGCCACTGCATGGCCCAACAACTTCATGCCGCCGCCGACGAGCCCTTACAATGTTTACCCTCATGGCATACAGCAGCAGCAGGGTCACCAACAAGCTATCACCTACAATGCCAACAATAATCATCATCAGCAAGGTAATTCAGGTATACATATGTTTAATTACATGTGTCATGTGTGTGTGTGTTTCTCATTCTGTTTAAGATTCAGGTATCCATGCTGTGTGGGTCTGTTTTGTTAATTCTACGGATCTGATAACATCGGGTTCAATTTCTTTGATTGATAATATGCAAGGGTTATGTACAGTTGAATTTATTTGGTATTTAAGCTTTTGTGCTGTTTAGTTTAGCATTGTGCTGAATCCAGCAACTTTGTAAGGGCTTTCTTTATGATGGTATATAGATTGCGAAGCAAACAAATTTTCTAAAATGATTTGTCCATGTCCTCGTTCCAAATAATCTGAGTCATACACTAGCTAGGCTAGTATATATCCAACTCTTACTTTGCATAGACAAAATTGCATGCATGTTAGTACTATTTCTAAAATTTATTTATTTTGCAGACTAGCTAAATTGCATTCATGCTACTATTGCACATTGATTCATTCTGTACATCGATCTCGTGCTCTGCAGGCTTTGTATCCAACTTCAGGGTGGATCCACCATTACTACCTGCTCAGTGCTTTCAACCAATATCTCCGGCGATCAAACAATCGCTCTCCTCCACAATACCTCGACGAGGCCAGATACGCCAAAAGGCCCAAGAGAGGCGCACCCAGAAGAGGAAGAATTCAGAGGTAACAACAACAGCTAGGAAACATGCAAATCATTTATATATGCTTATATAAGTTTAATTAGCATGAGCTAGTACACCTGATGCATGCGAGATTAATTTCCAGGACCCGCCTGAGATGGGAAGTGAAAATGCCATGATGCTAGATGAGAATCACAACTTCAGCAACCTGGGCCAGCCACTTTTCACTACTGTAAGTAACATGCATGATGCTTTGATGCATATATATATGCTTTCTAGGTCCTATTTACTTCACTATGCATGCTGTTCTTAATTTGCTGTACATGATTTTTTTTCATTATGTTAACTAGACAAGCTATATATTCTGCATTGATTGCTTTATACTCCAATAGATTAATAATACTTTGACAATTATTCCATCAATTTACCACTAATTGGTTCCAGATTTAGACTCTAGCTTGTTGTCCAAACATCTGGAACCTGATGATGTTCCTACGATCTAGTTGTAAGTTATGACAACTAGCAAGACATGCTGTTGTAATTTATTGTTTTGGTGAAGAAGGTGCCAAAGTAATTTTCAGACATCCAAAGCTGAACCACATATAAGATCATCAGGTTGCTGCAGTTCGAAGTGGATGCGTTCCCACTGAACTAACTTGATTTTGTTCCTGCAAAACTATTTACAGAGGTTCAACTGTAAAGACTACCATATGATTGTGTGGAAGGAGTTGACCAACAGTGATGTTGGAAATATTGGAAGAATTGTAGTGCCAAAGGTACGTGCGTAGCTAGGTGCCCACTACATATTACTCTAATTAATCGACATGCATCAAAGTTACTATCTGTTAGCTGCTTCGCAATCTCACTATATATTACTGAATTTTGCAGAGGGATGCCGAGGCTAACCTTCCAGCTTTGCTTGAAAGGGATGGCCTGATACTCAAGATGGAGGACATGAGGCTTCCTGTTACATGGAACTTTAAGTTCAGGTAATCACTAGTTCAGAGCAATATATATTATTTTCTCTCTTGACTACTTCGTAAATCATAGTCTCGCAGCGTTGGAAAGTTAATATCTGCCTCATTTTGACTAGTTCAACTGTATGTATGTATGTATGTATGTATGTATGTATGTATGTATCACACTGATGATGTAAGATACGTCCCAGGTACTGGCCTAACAACAAGAGCAGAATGTATGTCTTGGAAAGTACTGGTATGTAGGTTTTAACACTGACTGACTCAAGTAGACACTTCAAACATTTGTAAGTTTTATGTACATGTGTTTTCTGATGAATTGCATTGTCTCGATCTCAGGAGAATTTTCAAAGAACCATAATCTAGAGACACAAGACACCTTCATCATCTACAAAAGCCTGGAGTCCGGCAAATTTGTACGTCATAACTCTATCTACTCTCCCCCCACTTTCTCTTGTCCTCAGTAATGAATAGTCCATCCAGCTTCCCATCTGCAAACTAAACTCGCCAGCTCTCCTGATACTACTATAAGCCGAATAATATCAACTTCTCATTCTGCAAGTCACTCGATCTCATGATATTAGTATGACTTATGCCAATATTCTTTTTGTCATCTCTTGATCAGATTGTCCGTGGGGAGAAGGTGACTGGGCAGTGCGCTACCTTAATTTGTCCGGAATGCAAGGAGGCAGGCCGCATCAACAACAGACAATGCGGCTTCACCAGGAACCTGCACGCCAGGAAAAGAAGATAGATGCCGTCTTCAGCTCAGCACCATCACAATGATGCATGTGGTGCATGTTGACTTGTTACAGAACACCTAGAAGCAATCACAAAATCAAGGAACAGCCAGAAAGCATCGTCGAGAGAGTCGTATCACCCTAAATTATCATCATTGTCATGTTGTACCATTGGAACTGAATTTCAGACAGAAGTACCGTAGGCCTTAGTAGCTAGCTGGTGAATAGCTCTGGCCCCATCGAAGAAAAACATCTTTCCGGTTTTTAGATGACTTAAGTTTGCTTCACCATGTAGCTGGTGTTCTGTTATGTATCTGTAAGAAAAATAATTTGTGCTGTAGTGTTGTACTTCATTCTGGATGATTCCCATATATAATATCGCCTCACCATTTGTAGCATGTCTTGATGTTTTGCTCTGAATCTGCTGAATTTGTCAACAGAACTAATGAGGCGATCCTTTTTGCAGCAGACTTGTGATGGTAAACAAGCAAGCAAGACCAGTTGTGACTTGTGAGAGAATGCGACAATACTCTCACGTGGCATCAAAGTATGTCTCATCAAGGCAGATAGCTAAGAGCATCATCCTTTTGACTCCTCAAAATTCTCTGGTTTGATGAGTTAACCCACAAAATCTAAGGAGTTACCCCTCAAATTGAGTAACTCTTGCCCAAATTTGAGCAATCAAGGGCAAGTTTCTTCATTTTCTCTCTCTCTCCCGTGAGCTTCTCTTTCTCCTCTGGCATCGCCTCTGCCCTCTGCTACCTCTTTTGCCGGTAGAATGGATGTCCATGTCCCCTCCCCATCCCTAGCCACCCCTTCTTCCACTTGTAACACGCCGGAGGCGACGCTAGAGTTGTCGAACGTCTCGCAAAACCCGCATGTGCGCTCGAGAAGAGCGGCATGATCGCAACTTTCCACGATGCCTTCCTCGTGACCGGCCACCCTCTATTGGCACCGGACAAGGGGAAGAGGTGCCGCAGCTCGACGATGGTGTTCCTTCCTAGCAGGCTGGTCTTTTGGACGGAGAGGGCCCAAGGCCTCTTATAAGCTCGTGATGGTCTTCGATGGGGCCTGGTTATTGGTGGGCCGATCGAGACGCTCTCGTAGATATGGAAGGTGACGATCCCTGTGAAAATAAAAATTCCTTTGGCACCTAGCCAGGGGACGTCTACCGGGTGACGATCAAGGTGTTTAAACGGCAGGCCCTAGGACGGGAAGTGCACTTTTTTTTATTTCAGTTGTACTCTTGGCTTGTACGGGGGCTTCAGTTTAAAGCCGGGCAGAAGCCTTCTTTTTTTTTCGGAAAAACTTCTAATCTATTCATCTTCAATCATGGCAGTACAACGAATACCAGAAATAAAATTACATCCAGAATCATAGACCACCTAGCGGCGACTACAAGCACCGGAAGCGAGCGAAGGTGCGCCGCTATCATCACCCTCCATCGCCGGAGCCGGGCACAACTTGTTGTAGTAGGCGGTCGGGGAAGTCGTGCGTGCTAAGGCCTCTAGGACCAGCACCCCAGAACAGCAACCGTCGCCGATGAAAATAACGAGATCGGAAGGATCCAAACCGAAGACACCACGAGCGTAGACGGCAAACAGCGAGATCCGAGCAAATCCACCAAAGATAGATCTGCGGAGACACACCTCCACACGCCCACCAACGATGCTAGGCGCATTTGGAGCAGGGCTAAGGCGGGAGACCTTTATTCCATCTTCAGGGAGCCGCCGCCGTCTCGCCTTCCTGAGTAGGACACAAACCCTAACAAGATTGAAAAAAAACGATAGTTGCGGCCTTGCGGAGTAGCTGAGAATACAGGTAAGATCCAGGTGTTATATCGGATTGATTTGCAGCCTTTACATATCTCAATAAAAATAGACTCAGGTTCACTGTAGTTCAAATCATTTTTTACCAATCGATTTTATCTACATCCCGATGAAAATAGCCTTCGAGTTCAAACCTTTTTTCACCACTGGATTTTATCTACATCATCCCGATAAAAATAGCCTTCAGTTCACTGCAGTTCAAATCATTTTTTCACCACTGGATTTTATCTGTCGTTGCATATGGGAGGTCTGTGCGATAAAATTCTTCCATTTCTTCGAAAGCAGAGTGGATTTTCTACTCTCGGGTGTACTACACCCGAGTTTACAGAAAAACAGAAAATCAGTATCAAACTTGATCAAAAAATTCTGAAATTTTGCGACATGAAACATGATGAAATGTTTTAGGTTATTGCAAAATTTCATCCACAAATAATATTCGACGAGAGCTCGACAATAGCAAGAGCAGTGCAAAATTGAGACCATGTACAGACCAGTATTGAGTACGTTCCGTCTAAATGACCATGCCGTGGGAATAGCCGCAGGAGTGATTGGAATAAGACGGTGGAATGGTCATTGACCAATGGCTGGCATGCAAACAGCACGCAAAAACAGAAACTACAATCAGCACGCCTACTAGCACCCACGAGTATTAGCACCATAATTAATCTATCGTGATCAATATAAGAGCTGTAGGCAAGGTGTTCCAGTTTAAAAACCAGCCGCTCTTGCATATATTTGTTTGACTCTATTTCTTCTTAAGGAAAGGATGTGCTGCTGCCAATTTCTCAAAAGAAGAAAAACACACAAAGGCAATAATAATCCTATAGCCGATCATGGTTGAAATTTGAACAAAAATAAGTATACATCTAAGTGAATAGCTTTAGAAGTAGGACAAACCACACTAGTTAGCATCCACATCTACCGCCGCTTGGGATTGTTGCATTCACTGCAGGGCTGCAGGACCTGGAATCCAACACCCGAGGGAACTCTCCCTGCGATGTATGTGTTCACAACCTTGACAGCTCTCTGAGCCTCCGCTATATTACTCTCGGTCATCATCGGGCAGTATATACCCTTCTTTTTTGAGGAGGTGTGCTTTCTAATGATACCACACTTCGTAGTATAGCGAGGCCCAGGGGTTGTGTCTAGTGTGAGGCAGTCAAGCCGGGGACTGCCCTCAAGGATATAGATCACAAACTGAACGAGCTTCTTTGATGAACAAAAGCCTGTGATCGTCACCTCTCTAAGGCTATCATGCCGGCGCTGTGGTTGCCACCTCTTGTAATTAGAATTATCACCTCCAACAACAAAATCATCAGGTCTCAAGGTATCCTGACCTACCTGGATATAGATATGTAGGATCAATCGACATTAACGCCACTGTTCTTTGATAACCTGTGTAACATCATTTATAGACATATAGCTCTAAGAGATATGACTTACATGTAGGGTAAAAGAATCCAAGGCCGGAGAAGCATCGAGAAAAGAAACCAGTGACAAGACATCAAAGATGATGAATGATCTTAGGATGTCAATTTTCAACTTCTTGAGGTGGGAGAACTTGGACGGCATCATTGGAGTATTGACATTCTGAAGAACAGTGGGTCCAGAGATCAATCAGGCCTCGTGTCCGTCCAATATGCATGTGTTATATACAAAAAGAAAACTATTCATTACAAACTGCTCATCCTATAATTTCACTAGCAACCGATGTGTAAACCATGTTAGACAAACACAAATTACACGTGGAAAATAGTTCTTTTGACATTTACTTGTTTCTTATTTGAACATGTATACTTATGTTGAATATTGTGGTACAAGAGAACTATAAAAACATGTAATCGTGCATCTCTTAAATAAATGTTAATTAATAATAAATCAAATGTATTGAACCATGCTTAATTTATAAGCCCGTACATCTTGTACAATTCGATCTAATTTTTAATTATTTTCAGACAACATGCACAACTCGATGATAAGCACCATGATATTTCTTTGAGTGAAGAATATTAGAATTGCACGTAAGACACAAACACTTTAAGCATGAGCACCTTCTCAACAGTACAGAGTGATACCACGAGTAATTAGGAGGCAATAATTAAAGAACGGATCACGGCAATTATGCCCACAACTACTGGATGAAAAATTATGAAATTGGATTTGAGATTTTAGATTGCTCATAGGAAAAGTATCATATCATAACTTATGCTTTTCATATTGGTACAAGAGTAACACTACACCACAACACTTAATTAGGGGCAATTAACTGCCGGGAGAAGTATGTGAATAAGGGCAAATGATCTGCCGGGAAACTTGTTACTGCCGGTAGAAGTACTTCAGGGCAGAAAAACTGCCGGTAGGATTTAGCGAATAAGGGCATAGAAACTGCCGGCAATGCTGTCCACATTGAAGGGCGCATTATCTGCCGGGACAAGTAAACATGGCCCATTTACTGCCGGGACAAGTAACCATGGTCCATGACGCGAGACCGAAATAAAATTGGGCCAAAGCGCGCGCTACCGAGCGAAAGCCCGCCAGAGGTGAAAATTTTCGCACCGAACGAGATTGGCGCGAGACTCGGCCCAAATCTCCCGAACTCTCCTCCAAATCGCCCCCAAATCCAGTCCGATGTGTGCCCTCGTCGCCGCCGCCCCCAAATGCGATGTGCCCTTGCCGCCGCCGCGGCGCCGCCGCCCCCGCCCCCAACCACCGCACTCAGCCTCCTCCATCTGACTATGTTCTCACCCCCAAGCAGCGGACCGTCCGTCCCCTCTCGCCCGCGTCACTACCTCCTCCTCACACGCGTCAGCGCATCCCTTATCTTCTCGCCGGCGGCGCCTCTTTCTTTCGCCCCACATCGCCTCTCGGTGGAGTTAAAGGTGGCTTTTTTGGTGAAGAGGAGGTGTGGCGGCGGCAAGGAGCAGCGAAAGGAGCTGTGCAGCCGGATGATTCTGAAGTTGCTGGATCTGAAGCGGGAGGACGTCGCCGTGTAGCTGGAGCGGTAGAGCGTGGGCACGCGGCGGCCTTCTCCTGCTTGACGACGACAGCGACGAACACGAGGGCTCCCCATCGCCCTCGACCTGTAAGGAGGAGCGCCTACCCCCAGGTCGGGCCTGAGATGTGCAGCAGCAGCAGGGGGGCGAGGCGGCAGGCGCCGTGGTGGTGGGCTCGTCTTTGAGGCACTCGGGGTCGTGCGCGGCGTCGTGGACGCCGGGCAGCTGCGGGTCCCCGTTCAGGCTGCGGCTTCTCCTCCATGCGCGCCGCCATCGTCCTCTGCTGCGTCAACGACGAATTGTGGAGACGTCTGTGTCTGCAGGTAAACCTCTTGTGCCTGACCATGAGCACTAGCGAGCTGCTGGGCTGAACATGCTGGGGACATGTTGTCCGTGAACATATAGTTGACCGTGAGGACAGTAACTTCAGGAGCTGCTAATAATTCAACTACTCCCCTGCCCCTGATATTTCTCTCGTTGTTGTCTGTACATGCTCGGAATAACTTGACTCCTTCAGCTACTGTTAATTGTTGACTTCTTGTTGTTGTTATCTGAACATGCTGGGCATACTGTAGGAGTACTTGTATTGTTGCTTAGATATTTGCTTGGAGTAAGTGTTGTAGTTCAACTGAAATCAAAATTGCCGAAATAATGTTTATCAAGGGTTGTATGTACTGAAATCAACATCTCTGAAACAACATTCAGATATGCAGGATTCTAATGCTTGATAATATGGTTGAGATATGCTAGATAATGCTCCATTTCAAATTGGATAATGCTAGATAGTGTGCGATGTCGTCCGACAAACTGGGCACATCCACCTCCGTACCATTGTTTCCTGGGCAGATTTATTTTTTGAGGGGCGTTTCCTGTGCAAAATTGTGTTGGCAGGTGACGAATTGGATTTGGGCGCGTGGCCGGTGGCGGAGGGATCCAGCCCTAGGAAGGAAGGAACAACTTGCATCCTCGACTACTCATCCCCACCTGCGCAATTAGGTAAAATTGCAAACTGGTCTGTTCATCCGGGATTAATAGACCTGGGCTTACTTCGAGATTAGACTGTGGGAATGATCCATTGGGATGTTCATGACTTCATTATCTTATTGTTTGTTTGATTTGTCACCTCTGCATATCATTTAGGATGTACTAAGTTTACAGAGGGGTTAACTTTTACCTTAACTTTTTTGCTGTACAATCCTCCGGTTCTCAATTATGTTTGTGCATTCTTTCTTTTATTCTAGGTTCTCAATTAGTGCAATCCATTCCTTTCGGTGCACTTGGAGAGTACGGTTGAGTGAAGCAAGTAACAATATTACAGATTATTGTTTTGCCATATTTGCCCATGAAAGATTTTTGTATTCGAAGCGAAAATAATTTCTGCTCAATCAAATTATGTACGTGATAATCATTGCTTGTTGTGATGATAAAGTGTTGCACATTTAGAAGAGTTTTGTGCCGACGAGTTAAACTTTAGCACGTCGAAATCTATAATACGTTGATTTAAAATCTGAAACGATAGCACCATTTTTGAGTTTCTGATTTGTTGCAGATTTCTCAAAGATACACAAGCTGATGGTGGTTTGGAAGATGTACAAGTTGCTGGAGGTTTGGAAGATATACAAGTTGCTGGAGTGACAATATATATGTAATATACCTTATTTGTTGAACCTTGAGACATCGACAAGTTTTATACTGCATTTGGTTGGTTGTTTCAGCACACAAGCCATTGTATGCTTATTTTGGTTGTGTGGCACGATTTCTTTAGCTTAAACATACGTACTTTGCCTTCTGAGGCACAATGTCATTAGAAACGTATATTTTTTATCTGTTTTATGTTATTGAATGAGGCCTTACATGTAATCTGATTGAGCTGTATGTATAAGTTTTGTGATCTGTCATGTCTGTTCGAACATAATGATTGGATATTAAATGAGGAATATCTTGCCAAGAACAATTTAGATTGCTTCCGAGAAAGCACGTCATGGCATATTACCTGCCAGGTAAAAGTGCTTGTGCAGGCAGCGGAACTGCCAGCAAACTGTAGTGCATATGCTAGGATGAATCTGCTGGGAGAACATAAACTGCCGGCAGATATAATGGTTGGGGCAGAAGAACTGCCGGGGATTGTTTATCTGCCGGGACAAGTAATCCCCGGCAGCCCTTGTTGTGGCAGTTCTATCTGCCGGGAGAATCTCCGTCCCGGCAGTCTATCTGCCCTCTTAAGTGCGTTCTCCCGGCAGATTATATGTCGGTGCATTAGTGTTGTGGTGTAGAGTGTAGTGTAAAAACCAATACATACCTCCCAAACAGAGATCAAGGATAGGCTCTTAACATTTGGCGCGATGCATGGAAGCTTTGCACGAGCATAAGGCAGCAATTGGGATGGACCTACCAAATGCACATCCTGAAGTTGTGAAGGATGCGCAACTGAGATTTCTACTAGGGTCCCAATAAAGTGCAAAGTAGAGAGGTTGGGAGCATTGATCTCTACCGCCTGCAACCTCTCACACCAGCTAAATGTTAGGACATTTAGTTGCTGCAGCGTACATGGTATCTTCAAGCATATTATCTTACTGCAATTGATGATATCAATCTGCCCCAAACCGAAAGATTTGGAGAGCAAGTGCCCTAATCCCTCATCAGTAATGTTGACTCGATACAAACATAATGTTTCCAATCTACTCAAGCAGCCAAGAGTGTTGTTGTCGGACGAAAAGTGCAAGCGTGGAGTTCAAGAGACCTAATTGAACTTGCAGCCGCCTCATTAGACAAAACTGAACATGGGAATATGTACTCTTTCTTCATGGATCCACACAACACAAGCTTAAGTTCTTTGATCCCCGGACAAACAGCAGTGATTTGGAGCCATCTGTCCAGGTATGACGCGTCGATATTTTTGCAAGGGTAGAGCTCAAGATCAAGTCTGGATATCTCCACCCCATGGCGGGAGTGGTTCCTAAGAATTTTGTCAACTATGTTGATAAATTTTTTTGCGTCCCTAAGAAAGATATCTGCATCGTCCTTATATTTCTTGCCAGTCAACCCAAGTGCTTCCACGCTGAGAGTGAGGTTGGTATAGCATCTCCATGAACGCAGAAATCCACGACAAACGCAGGCAGCACGAGCAGCATCTCGCACTGGCAAGAGGGAATGTATATGATGTATGATGTCCTACAGAACCAAGGTTGAAAATTTCGACAGTTAGACCACAGATAGTAATAAACATGTGCTGACTCGATTTGTCGTTAATTGAATAAACCAAGCACCCGCACACATATATGATGTATGATGTCTTGCACTTGATTTGTGCTGACTTAATCATCACATTGAGGGCAGGCTGTGCATAGCAAGATCACACACAGCCAAAGAAACAAGTAAAGTTGAGAATTAAACACAACCACCCATATATGCGTCTTGTTAGTTAGCACATTTATTTGCAATTCTGAGGATGAGGGTGCATCACCTGGGTTAAATTTATGTAACTGAGTTTTGTGGCAGATCTACAGTGCACGCGAGCCTTGAAGATTTCTTTTGGTAAGCATGCATATATGCTTGCAAGATACTACATGTCAGGACGTTGAGGATTTGCAAAGTGCAAACCAGTTTATTCACGAGAAGATGTCAAAAAATCATAAGTGAGCACATATTTGTATATGCTGAATTCACATCCAAAGTCATATCCTCAAATGCATATACCGTGTTTTTTTTTTGAAACGAAGGCTCAAGTAGAGCTCGGCTTTGAATTAACAAAGCCATCAACCGGCCTGGATTACAACTCCAAATTACACCACTCACCAACTAAAGAAAAGAAGACAAATGGCAAAGATACAAGGGCGCCAGGGAACAGCTCACAATACACATACAACAAGCTAGTAAGAAAGATTGGCGTAGAACATATAGCTTGGAGATGCCATTAACCTCTTGCACGCCGAAAACCAAGGCGAAAGCGAAATCCTGGTCAGGAGAGTGCATCGACGACGATGCAAGGCACGCAGTTGCCAACACCTGGGCTTGAAGAAGACACATCCATCCTGATCCATCGTCAAAGAAGGCCCCTGCCTCCTCGCCTGGCTCGAAGGCGCCACACCGTTGAACGATGGACATGCTCACCCTAGATCCTAGATGGATGGCATCGAAGAAACCACTCGGGCGGAACCAGGCGTTCCCGACATGCCGACGACGACTCACCTAGAGCAGAGCAACACCATATGCCATAGTTCTGACATGAAAGAGGGCGAGCGGACAGAATGCACAAATGGGCAACAGCAAGGGCAACAGCAAGGGCCAAGACCAAATTGAAAGCTTCGGCGCGCTCAACAAGCTGAAGTGCAGCCACCGTAGGAGGGGAACCCTATCCCCTCCCATCCTGGAAGATCCAAGGGCACCGGAGGAATACACCGCAGCCCAAATAAGCAGAAAGCACCAAAACAACTTGGCCCCGCACCAGGGGAGACATCGCCACCGCTGGACGCACGTTGCCGCCGCCAACGCACTCCACCTACACCACAGCCAAGCCCACAACCCATCTTTGTTCCCAAAACAGCGCCTTCAAGAAGGTTACGGCACCAAGAGCGTCGCCGCTGCCCAACAAAATTGAGGATTTCTCCCAGGAGACAAAGGGAAAGGGGATGGGGGGCAAGACCTGAACGGTGTCTCCGGGAAGGTGGGGCGGCGCCATGGCGTCGCCGCCAACGCCGCCGGTATGGCTGGCTTTCGGGTTTCCCAGTCCCGCATCCTTGGCACCCGCCTCCCACCTCGGCGCAAAACCGGGACCCCTTTGCGAGGCAGGTCGGATCTGGGGGGAGGAGCTCACTGGAGAAGAAGGGCAGTGGGGGCGGCCAGATGTGATGCAGACGGAGCTGACGCTGCCGCCGTGCGCTGGCCTGCATTCTTCGGGGATCTCGCCGTCCACACGGCCGAGAACAGCCGACCAGCGCCCGCTGATGCCGAAGCCGGGCGACACCACACCAGCCGGGCCGCCGCCCCAGATTCCGTGAGGCCCCCACGGGCGCAGGCGGTAGGCGGCAGGGCCCTGCCGCCACCTTCATCGACGGGGCGCCAAGCTTGCTCGGCGGCAGCTGCCTCGGGCGGCGGTGAGGGGAGGACGAGCAGGGGAAGGAGACGGCGGGGTTAGGGTTTAGTCGCTTCTCGAGCGGGCCCGAGGGGAGGGGGGATCTCAGATATTTTACTTGTAACTACAAACACTTGATTACCGGCCAGGGAATAATGCATATGTAGGAGTATATACCACGGGGAGTTTGTCAAACACAGGTTCAGGTTCACGTCGCCGGCAGGCTGATCCACCATCTGCAATGAGACTAGACCAATTAGAACAGAATCAAACTGCTCCGAGGAGAGAGATGGCGGTCGGGCCGGGGAGTATATACGTACGTGCGCACGGAGGTGTAAAGAGCTCCCGCAGCCACGGCTTCGTCGTCGTGAGGCGCGGCGGCATGGATCCCCATGGAGATGGATCGGGAGGGGGAAGGCGCCGGCTGCGGCGAGTTATGTACTAGACGGCGGCGGAGTCGTCCGTTGCTTTGAGATCGCTCTCGTGTTGCCACGTTCTTTCTTTTTGACCAAGCTCTCGTACTGTACATGTTTGTTGTCAGTTGGGATATCTATATACCTTTTTTTTTCTTGGTCCGTCATAGCGTTTTGCAGGAAAACCCTAATCTTCTTTAGAATCAACGTGCAGTCTAGCTATTGTTTTTTGAGCTTTTTTTACGCAAGTTGTTTTTTGAGATTTTTTTAGACAATCTTGCAAAGCTTTATTAATTAATTCGACACAATGTTTACAGGGACGGAAGGAAGTTCTCCAGGATGGCCTAACCAAACATGGCGCACCACCCCGCCCGAGAGATAGTGCATGCTTATTAAATTGTGAGCTTCTCAAATTTGAACTCCTAAACTATTTTACAAAACTGAAAATTCAAAGAATGGTCTAATATTTCATATATCACTACTCCATAAACTGCGGAGCTCCCGCGCTTGAGGTCGTTCACCACCGTCTTGCAATCCGAGGCTATATGAATGCGCTGGATATACAAATCATCGGAGAGTGCCAAAGCCTCTCTTATCGCCAGTGCCTCCAATGTTTGAGGTCCGTGATGTACCTGAAGGCAATCGCCGAAGCGCCAAGAAAGGCTCCATCCCAATCCCTACAAATCGCACCCACTGCCTCGATTTGACACCACTGCATCCACATTAATTTAGCGGGTATTATTCTAAATGGACCCCTAGGAAAAATATGCATGTGGACACATACATAGAGAGTAGCACATGTATCGGCTGATGGCCGTCTTTTCCAGGTCATGGATATAGGGATATCGGTTGATGACCGCTTCGTCTCGGTGGTGATCCCTACATGTCTCTCTGCCGCCAAGGCCCGAGCCATTGGGCGACCCTGTGCTAGCTAGCTCACCTCCATCACTTGGGAGTCCCCTCCCGAGCAGTGCTGCAGCAGGCTCGAGCTCCGTCGCGGTGGGTAATCGGCTCGCTGCATCTTCTTGTCCTCACATCAAATCACCGCGCGTCCCAACTAGCGAGCAAAGCAAGCATGAACATGACGGCTGCATGTGCAACGACTGTCGTCGGTTGTGTGCTGCAAGAGCAAGCAGAGAAGGGGTTAGTGAAAGATTGGCTGATAGGTGGGGCCCATTTGTCATTGCGTATAGAAATTTTTAGGAGTTAAGCTGATTGTGGATGGGCTAGATATAAGCCTCCTACTGCGTGGAATTTATTGACGGTTATGTTTTGTGAGTTAGTTCAGGGCGTTAAATTATAGGTGTTAATTTAGAGATGCTCTAAGCCGAATGGAAGATGCATAGACATCCAAATACACACGTTTAATTAATCTTACTAACTACAACTACAAAAGCGACACCAGGATATCGGCGTTGAGGTTGTTCCTTGGTAGGTTGAGCACCTACAGCAACACCATGCCGCTCAACGCCTCGGATAGAATGTCACTGAATGGTGTCAAATCGAACTGTTGCCCGAGGCGGTTTGGGATTTCGCTAGTGAGCCTTGAGGTCCACTTAGTCACTTACATTAGGCCACTATAGCCGAGACTGAGATCGTGAGAATGGGGATTCTGCAACAAAACCCTTAGAAATCTCTATATCACCATTGTGGTCCCTCTGTACTTACTTTAGAAATTACTCCCTCCATTCCTTTATATAAGGTGTATTTATTTTTTGATAAAATTTCAGTGTGTAAGGTGCATTTCTTCAAATTTCTTATAATTTCCTTGTGTATCTCCCTCCCGATTGTCTGTATCTCTCCTTATAGCAAAAAAAGAAAATTATCTCTCTATCGATTGCATGTATCTCTTACTTTCCTGGACTAACTGATTTACTTGCCACTAATTAATAAATTTTTCAAGGGTAATTTCGTCCTACCTTGTATATAATTATGTGCCTTGATCACCGTGCCAAAAGTAATACACCTTACATAAAGGAATGTGTCTCCCTTCAGAAAAAAGGAATGTATCTCCCTCCCGATTGTCTGTATCTCTCCTTATAACAAAAAAAAAGGAAATTATCTCTCTATCGATTGCATGTATCTCTTACTTTCTGGACTAACTGATTTACTTGCCACTAATCAATAAATTTTTCAAGGGTAATTTCGTCCTACCTTGTTGTTCACTTCGCATGACTGTGCTATCGACTAAGAGAGGGAAATATGGTTCCCATGGGTAGATTGGGGCCTGCCCGCACATACCCACCAACGGAGCCGGCGGCGGAGGAGGAGGCCGGCGATCTACCAGAGGAGGATGATGATGGTGAAGGAGAACCCTAGATCGCCTTTGGGCAGGGCTTTGTCCCATACATATGGTTGTGTGTCGGTGATTGCTTTTGATACGTGATCTTACGACAAAAAGAAACCATTTTATTCTTAATCCTATAGAGATGCTGGAGCGGGGGTAATTTATAATAGAAATTGGCATGGAAACTCTTGAACACTATGTCGATTACATTTTGCATGTTCTTAGTTTTTCTAGAATTCAAGGGATACGACTTTGTCGTTCAGGAGCTCCTAATAACTTTAGGACAATTATTTCGAACAAAGCACATTCGTGTTGTAGAAAAAATGAATGAAAACGTACATTGTGGAAATACTCTATGCACTTGTACCATTTTGTGGACAATGTGTGGGCTGGTGGCCTCTAATGGGGCCGCGGTAACTAGTGACATTTGTCTTGGCCAGCTAAAGTTCTGAACAAACAGTATTGGGCCTCCTGACAACAGGGCAGCCCCTACATCTTGACAATAGGCTCACCAAACTACACGACCTCAGCTCTTTGGTTGTGTGGTGTTTTCCTGTGTCACCGATGAGATGAACCATGGTGCAGCATGCCGTCCTGCTATAAAATAGGGCCACTTGATCACAAGTGCTGCCATTGACCATGAGCAGCAGACAATAATCACATTAGCGGAAACCATCTCTCACACAAACCACTTCCCAGTCAAGCTTCATATAACATCTCAGTTGTCTTCTAATATCCCAACTCAGACCTAAGCCTTGAAAAATACCCATATGTGAATTCTCTATTGTACGTGCCCACATATCATCAAAACCTCTGGGTTGATGTATTGGCTGCAAGACACAACTTTAATTTATAGGTGTCTGCCTATAATATGTTAGTCATGCTTTCTTTACGCAGGTTCGTTGATGACCATCAGAACATGCATGACACATTGCATGCAATGCATTGCATGAACAGCAGAACATGTGTGAACATTGCAGCCATGCATTCATACAAGATGATCTATGTGTATCAGAGATCATATGCATGGAAACATATGCGTGACCTAACTCATTTTATTCTTCATCATATAGAGATGCCGATGTGGGGGATGGGGCAGCTGAACCTCGTCGTAATTCTGAATCATAGTAAAAATTGCAGTTCTTAACTTTTGTAGACTCCAAGGAATATCTCTTTGAAGCTTCGGAGCTCCTAATAATTTCAAGACAATTTTTTTGAAGAAAACACCTGCAAGCATCAGTTTTTTTTTTCAAACTTGCATTGTGAAAAATCTGAGCGATTGTCATTTGTCTTGGGCGAGCTATCATCCTGAACAAAACAATATTGGACCGCCTAAATGTGTCATGCATGACATGTGAGAAGGTTGCGGGTGTGCTGCAGGGGAGCGTCTATGTGTCGCTTGTAGCGAGCTGGATGTCCCGCTCGCCTACAATATCCAGCATATAGACCAGGCCCAGCATCGCAATGGGAGGCGTGAGTGCGAAAATCATACATCTACGAAGAGCTACTAAAACTTTACGTCTCCCCTCTGAATTTCAGGCGGTAGGCCCGTCCTCCCCTTATCTCCAATCATATTTCTCCATTTGTCTCATTATGTTAATCCCGTAGAACTATTTACGCCAACGAAAACACGCAATGCACTTTTTTTTCCTTCTTCTATTTTCTTTACTTTTGTTATTTACTTCATTTGATAAAATACATGAAATGTATGGTATTTTATACAACTATTTATCATGTTTTTTTAAAATACGCGTTAACATTTTCTTTACATTACATGATCATTTTTTAAAACAATGTGTGAAAACTTTTTGAAAATACAAGAACATTGTGTAAATACATGAGAAACAACTTTTTAATACATAATAGTACTATGTATGCTGCGATGGACATTTTTAAAATACATGATAAATAATTTTTATTAAACTATCAGCATTTTCTGAACATGTTAAACATTTTCTTACTAGATGATAAATGATGATTCTTTTTGAAATATATTTGATGATACTTTTTAATACATGGAGAACATTGTTTTAATACTCAATGATCATTTTTAATACACAGTGATTTTAAAAAATACATGATGGACATGTTTTATTACAAGATGAATATATTCATAATAAATTATGAATATTTTGAAAATAAATTTATATTTTTAATACATTATAGTCATTTTTAATACATTATAGATATTTTTAATACAAGATGGGCATTTTTAAAATTCTATGAACATTTGTAAAAACACAGTAAGTTTTTTTTTTTGCCTGCAGTGCTCATTTTTATTTTAGAATGGACATTCTTAAAGTGCCTAGTGAAACTCTTTCCAAAATACAGTATGAACCCTTGTTGATACCGGCGAACAACATCTTCTTTTGTGGCACGAAAGCTCACATCCGCCGCCTATTGTTGCATCCTGGGTGCTCATTCTGGATTTTTTATTTTTATTTTTCTGTCCGTGTTTTCGGGATTTAGATTGTTTTTTGGAGTTTTCTCGGTTTTTGATTTCCCTTTGGTGTCAAAGATTTTATTTTTTTGCGAATCATAGTCGTGCTCCTCGGAAAAGGAGAAAAATATGTGTTTCCACGCAAATCATAGATTTGTAGTACCATGTGCTTCATGAGACCAAGATGAAAGCCACCAAGTTTGTGTGCCCGTCCATGATAGCCATGCTTGACATTAGTAACGATTTCAATTTATTATGCACTAATGTTTGTTTGCACCATTTTGTGTTTCAGAGGTATGCGACATATCATCGATTGATGCTCAAGTTTATTAGCACTCTCGCGAACAATATTGGATTAAATCCCAAAGATGAAGAGGATTAGATCACTTTACTTCTCACATACCAAGATTTTCTGTAGCACCCACGATGCGGCTATATCTCCCACGTGTCGAGGCACGACTTAGAGGCATAACCGCATTGTGGTTTTATCGCAAGAAGGGTCATCTTCACACAATCCCATGTACAAGAACAAGGTTAGATAAATAGTTGGCTTACAATCGCCACTTCACACAATGAACAAATAATCCATACATCATTAGAAGTACACACATAGTCTGACTACGGACAAATCCAAATGAAAAGAAGAGAACCCCAAATGCCAGATCCCCGATCGTCCCAACTGGGCTCCACTACTGATCATCAGGAAACGAAACATAGTAACGATCAAAGTCCTCATCGAACTCCCACTTGAGTACGGTGGCATCACCTGCACTGGCGTCATCGGCACCTGCAACTGTTTTGGTAGTATCTGTGAGTCACGAGGACTCAGCAATCTCAAAACCTGCGAGATCAAGACTATTTAAGCTTATGGGTAGGATAAGGTGATGAGGTGGAGTTGCAGCAAGCGCTAAGCAAATATGGTGGCTAGCATACGCAAATAAGAGTAAGATGAGAAGCTACGCAACGGTCGTGAAGCTTGAAGTGATCAAGAAGTGATCCTGAAGGCTACTTACATTCAAACATAACCCAAACCGTGTTCACTTCCCGGACTCTGTCGAAAAGAGACCATCCCGGCTACACACGCGGTTGATGCATTTTAATTAAGTCAAGTGTCAAGTTCTCTACAACCGGACATTAACAAATTCTCATCTGCCACATAACCGCGGGCACGGCTCTTGAAAGTTTATACCCTGCAGGGATGTTCCTTCTCCCGAAAAGACCTGATAATCCTCGAAATCCCGGTTACAAGACATTTCGGCAATGGTAAAACAAAACCAGTAAGACCGCCCGACTGTGCCAACAAATCCCGATAGGAGCTGCACATATCTTGTTCTCAGGGCACACCCGATGAACACTACGTACAGCTAAAACCAGCCCTCAAGTTTCCCCGAGGTGACGCTGCAAGTGGCTCTAGTTCGGACCAACACTCAGACGAGCATTGGCCCGGGGGGTTAAAATAAAGATGACCCTTGAGTCTGCAGAACCCAAGGGAAAAGTTATAGGTTGTGAGGAAAATGTAAAACCAAGGTTGGACCTTGCTGGAGGAGTTTTATTCAAAGCGAACTGTCAAGGGGTTCCATAAACCCAACCGCGTGTGAAACGCAAAATCAAGAAACATAACACCGGTATGACGGAAACTAAGGCGGCAAGAGTGAAACAAAACACGAGGCATAAGACCAAGCCTTCCACTCTTTACCAAATATATACATGCATTAAATAAAATAAAAGATAGTGTGATATCCCAACATAATCATGTTCCAACATGGAGCAATCTTCAACTTCACCTGCAACTAACAACGCTATAAGAGGGGCTGAGCAAAAGCGGTAACTCAGCCAAATAACGGTTTGTTAGGAAAGGTGGGTAAGAGGCTTGACATGGCAAAATGGGAGGCATGATAAACAAGTGATAGGTAGCGCAACATAGCGATAAAATAAAGCAATTAGCAAGCAAAGATAGAAGTGATATCGAGGATAATGGTCATCTTATCTGAGATCCCGATAGAAAGAAGAACGAGTCCATGAAGAAGACGAACAGGCGTAGTCGAACGAATCCTCACAATCGCAACGTTACCGGAACTTCGAAGCATGCGTTTCCGGAACGGATCAAGTTCAAAGCGGTGTAGATGGAAGTAGACACTCTCCCAGCGGTCGTAGTGGAAGCAGTTGTACTCGTGTCGTAGTGGGAAGTAGTGGTGCAATCGGTCATCGGTGACGGTAGTGGAAGTAGAGGTACACGATGTCTTCTCGAAATCACGGCAGCGGTAGTTGTACACACTTTGTAGTCGAACCAATGTCCTCGAGGGTAGTCGTGGTACTTGGGGGCTTCGGACTCCCGCCGTCGTCGAGGTACTCGACGCTCACGTAGTCGATCTTGACGGTCTTGGCGAAAATCCTGGTCTCGGGTTCTGTAGTCGTTCACAGGGCCCAACACAGGGTCTTGGCGAAACAAGGGTGCATCTTGGCGGTCTCGTCTCGGTCTTCAAACCAAAACGAAGCAAGGCAAAAGGCTCGGTGCGGGGGCACTTGGCGGTCCACAGCAAAGAGGAACCATGAAGGGTGGCTCGAGGAAGAACACTGCAGCGAGGCGGCGAGGCCAGGGGAGGCGCAGCGGCGAAGCGGGGACTCGCGAGCAGAGGAGGAAGTCGTGGCGCAGCAGGGCGAGGGCGCGACGCTGCCGATGCCGGGCGTCGGGAGCAGAGGAGCGACCGGAGGAGGAGCTTGAGGGCGCGGCTCCATGGCCGGCGGAGGCAGCAGCGAGCTCGGCGGATCCTAGGCACCAACGAGGAGTCGCGGGAGGCGTCGGGGTCCAGCGGATCACTCCGGCGACCGGCCCGCTGGCTCGGGTCCGAGCGGCGGCGATGGGCGAAGTGGCCGGCGTCGGCCTTGGCGTGATGGAGCGGAGCAGAGGAGGGGATCAGGTGCTGCGAGTGCGTGCGTTATGGGTGTGCGGCACTGGAGGGAGGAGGCAGGGATTGAGAGAAGGAGAGATGAAGGGGATCGAACCAGGGGTGCTAGGGTTCGGGAGGAGGCTGGGCTTTAGGAGGTTAGATGGGCTGGCCTGGTCATTGGGCCAAAATGGGTTTCTGTCTTATCCATTAACAGAGAAAGAAAGAAAGAAAGAAAAGAGAGAAAAGAAGAGGTTAGAGAAGGAGTATGGACTAGTGAGATATTTTCCTGAGATCGGGAAAATGTGAGTGATTTAACGGAAATGGTTGGAAGGGTGTTGGGCAACCAAGATCCAAACACATTTGAATTTAATTCAAATGAGTGGTGAAAGAAGTGGGTGTTTGGTAGGTCCAGAAATGTTGAGAATTTCGGTGGAGCTCGGGAAAATGACGAAAGAATTTAATGGACAAAGTTTGAGGTCAAGAAGTAAGATAACAAAGGCATGGGAATAATTTTGCAAGTGTGTTATGATCAATTCCAAATTAATGGAATATTTATTATAGCCCCCTATAATATTGGGATGATATGTTATAAAGAGAAATCACCATGTGAATTCCCTCGATTTAAATAGATCAAGGATCTATGCAATTTATTTAGAAGAGTTATAAAAAGGGGTGCAAGATGACATCATGCAATGCACATGATGCAGAGATGAATGCACAAACAAAACAAAATCACACGATGAAACTCGAAAAATATGGAAGGCATCTGAAGCGTCGGTCTTGGGGTTTCACATTTTCACACCACCCTTACGGAGTGGTGCAACTACTTTAGGTTCCCCAACAACAACAAGTACACCCACTACGCCTATCAAATGCTCAAACCCACATCCACTTGACTTGTTTGGTCAAATAAGTTACGAAGTGTGGCACCCGGCTCGTGAGAAACTTAACGCCTGTATTCCAAATTTCGTAGATCGAGGAGAAGTCTTCGAATACTTACATCGCTTGACATAGAACAAACCAGCTCTTATTACAAGAATAATAGTACAAGAGTCTGATGTTACAAAGAAGCAGATCAGCACGGCGACACTACGCCTGCGATACTACACTTGCTCTATGTTAGCAATGAACAACTCAGAGTAGCCGAAATCTTCTAGCAATGAACAATGACGAAGGTGGTGAACTCCACTCATAGGACTCCGGGTCGAACGCTTATCCTAGCTCGCATAAACGGAAACCACGACAAGCAATCAATCAAATCCGCATGACTCGCAAACCGGCATGACATGCCAGTCAAGACATTGAATGTACTTGCAAGCTCACAATAACCGTAAGCATTCAAGATGTATAACAAAGATGGCAATTACAGGTTAAACAGGAATTATCATGAGATCACCAGAATAACATGGCATGACCAATATAAACATGATACATCTAGAACAATATGAGCATGGCATGAACATATGAATCTGACGATACTAGCATGCAACATGAGGACACTATATGCACCACCTATTCTGCTCGGGCTACCTCGTAACCAACACATGCACCACTTACCAACCTCGGACATCATACGATCATCTCAGGATCAAATCAAGCTTGGTATAAACAATATCGTAGTAATCATTAAATGACCACAAGGAGCTTGATTTTTACCCACGACTCTCGCACATCACGAACATACAACAATTCGGTATCCTCGATACCGTGGTGATCATAAACATACCAGCCTAGAGACATCTCGTGATCCTTCCGGCGATCACAACCACGACCAATATTTGGTCCGTGATCCTTACAGCGATCACAACCACGACCAACACTTGGTCTCAAACCGTGATCCTTACGGCGATCACAACCACGACCAACACTTGGTCTCAAACCGTGATCCTTACGGCGATCACAACCAACTTATCTCATCATCGAACCGGGTTGTTATTAAGCACATTATTCTTATTATCGCTGACTCACAAAGGTGGACCGACACGAATCGGGCCCTTATTCATGAGGCCATCGATAGATTTAATATACACTGCAGAGGTTAGTACACTATACCCACACTACGGAACCCATGGCCTCGACTCCCATTTGGGTGGACCAACGGCGTTCAGACAAAACCGCCCCATCGCCATGACACTCTCCCTACCACTCCGACCAACTCCCCTTTGGCTAAGTCCTCGTGGCCCCTGTTCACTAAAGACACAACGACCACCGTCGTGGCTAAAACCATAAACGATCCCACATGGGGACCCGGATCCATATAACAACAACGGGCACACAAGGCTTATGTCCGCCTACCCGATCGTGGTAGCGCTACCATAACCTTCCTCGTTGGAGGCACCCATGAGGCACAACAATAGACCCGATTAGGGTCAGCTCCCCATACCGCAAGTAAGCGTGGTTGCAATCGGTCACCGATTCAATAGACCATGACTCAAATTAACATTTGTTCAATTTCACTTTAATCCGGTTAAACTTGAATGCAAATATGCTGAGCCATGATAAAATAACATGATGCAAATTACAATGCATGAACATGATATCAACATAATCATGACGGTATCACATAACTATCCACCATATCAAACATGAATCATATCCACTGAGCATGGCATACTGACTAGCATGAACATCACGAGTACATACTTCTCCGAAGCATGACCACTAGCATCAACAATAAATATCATGCAAGAACATATCAACAATGCCATCGTGCAAGCATTTAACCAACTGGATGCAGGGGAACATGCATAACAACAAGACGGGATGTATTTTACAATATGCAATCAAGACCATCACCAACATCAACATGTACTACTAGCAAGCATAAACATATGAAAGGAAATACTAGCAGGTATAACATGATAACAGAGTATAAGACAACATAGCACAAAAGTGAACATGCAAATCTAAACATCACCGGAACAACGATAACCATCTTTCCAACAAGCAAACATTTAATAAAGATTCAAGTTGAAAACCATGGCTACTGCATGACTATCATGCAAATGGGTATTGTGGCTTGCCTGGGGTGGAAGAAATCACCGGGATAAAGTGCGAGAAGCTCGCGGAACGAATCACCGGAAATCGTTCTCTCTTGGAGGGGGTTGAATAAGGGCAAGGGCATAATGGTCATTTTCACAGTGTCAACCATAGTGAAAGCATGACCAACAGAACGGGCTCGACGAAACGAAGAAGTAGGCTTTGGAATCACCTCTTTTGGAGCTACGGTTAAAAAGTTATGAATGTTTTTCTGCCAGGGACCTATCTGTAAAGAAAATATTTACAGACTGGGCCAAACCAGAAAAATGGAAAGCGTATTCTGGGAACTACGCTTCCACTTATGCACGTCAGCGTGGACAGGTCAACGCGGGGCCGGCTCCTGGGTTGCTTACAAGCGGGGCCCACCACATCTTCTCTCTCCTCCCACGCCTCCTTCTTCTTCCCGCCGGTGCTCCCCGACAGGAACAGAGGAGAGGGAGCAGTGCGAGGACGGCGGCGGTCCGGCTGGCTCCGGCCACCTTAGGCCGAGCCGAGGCCACCGGCGGACGCGGGAGGGCACGCCGCACCCATCCAGAGGGCTAGCGGGCGCCGGGGAGAAGCGGGACGATGGCAGCGAAGGGTTGTAGCGACCGAGGGCAGAGGCGGCGGCCAACCTTGGGAGCCGCGGCCACATGCACTCCGGAGACGAGCGAATGGGTTGGGGAGGCTCTACGGGACACGTAGAAGCCGAAGGTGGTGCTGGAATGGAGGGAACGGGCTTGGGTAGCCGGAATTTAGGCGCACCCGAACGGCGGCCATGGTGGCGATGGGAGGGGATGAGAGCTCCTCGAGCTCGGGGAAGTAGCTAGGCGGGGCTAGTGGAGGTGCAGGAGGCCAGTGGTGAGGTCGAGAGTCCTCGGGGTGGGCTTAAATAGCCGCGGGGCGAGGTGGCCGAGCTGGCACCGCCGCGGACGTGTGTCCGGCGCCGCGGACGCGTGCTCGCGCGCTCGAACTCGGGGATAAATGAAGGGGAGGGCACAGGGGGAAGCTCACGGGGAAGATACGGCCAAGGGAGGGGCAGAGGAAGAGGCCGAAACGAGGTCGGATCCAGACGGAGCACAGTGCACCCGTGGGCGAGCGTCGGCGAGCGTCAGTGAGGGGTTTTACGGCGAGGGAGAGAGGTTCAGGAGGACGGCGACGACGCGGTAAATCTTTTAGACATGCTCGTGCTCGTTGATACGCCGAGCAGAGGAGGGGCCCGAGCAAGAGAGGTGGTCACCGCCATTCTGGACGCGGCCATTGCACGCCAGAGAGGTGGTCACCGCGTGCACTGGTCCACACAGTGCCACAAACGATGCCAAGCGATGTCTGTGGGTTAGTACTTCCTGGGTAGGTTGTAACTACGGTGGTAACTTGGTTAAAGACTCTATGGTTAAATGGTAATCAGCATCTGAAGTTTACAGCAGTAAACTTGGGTGAGCACTGGTGATCAACAGGAAGGGTTTTGGGAGCAATGGAGTTGTCTGCGAGGTTGAGGTAAAGAAGGAATTTCATCCTGGTAACTTTGAGAAGATTTGAATAAAGATTTAATGTAGTTGCTTAACAACCACATAATCTGGTCAGAAATGAAGATCATGATGATGCTCTCACATAGAGTATAAAACTGGGCTAAGATTGGGCAAATCTTGATTAGTTGGACATATGATGATGTTGTAAAAAGCTCATACCAAATGGACAAGCCAAAATGGCACTTGCTTCACAAACATCATTTATATCCAGAAACTTGGAATAATTTTGGTGATCAAATGGATCATTTAAATGATGCCAAATTGGGTGGAGAGATGTTTTATGGTTATAAGAATTATCTGGTAATTTATCAGGATTTTTAAACAATATAAAATGCACTTGCTTCACAACCTAAAAATATTGCCAGAATCAAAGATTTGCTCCTGTGCTCACATAGATAATTGGATGGGGCTACAAATGGGTGGAAGGGGTTAATATGAGCACATTAAGGATTGTGCAAAAGTTCAACTCATTTGGATACTCCTAGCTAGTACTTCCTTCACAAAGCCTTCTGTCTGACAGAAACTTTGAAACAGCGCCACCTCCATGAGTGAATACATCTCCGCTTGTGGCCTTTATCTTATCAGCATCTGAGATCTAGTTTGAGTAACTATACCCTTCAAGCACCTTTGGGTGCCCAGTGTAGTGAATTCCATAACTCGCAAAGGTTTTCAAATAACGCAAAACTCTCTCTAGAGCTTTCCAATGCACATCTCCGGTTTTGATACAAACTGCCCGCTTTGCTAACAAAGAAAAGAGATTTCAGGTCTTGTAGCACTGGTTAAATACATAAGCGAGCCAATAATCTGAGAATATTTCAATTGGTCTCTAGCAATTTTTTGATTCTTTCGAAGCAACACACTAGCATCATATGGTGTTGGAGAGGGCTTGCAGTCACTGTAGCCAAAGGGACTCAAAATCTTTTTCACATATAGTGAGATTGAAGAAATGTAATCCCACCATCATCGTCTCTGAACAACTTGATGTTCAGAATGACATCAGCCACTCCTAAATCCTTCATCTCAAAGCAATGAGATAGGAAATCCTTGACCTCCTTAATAACCTTCAGATTTGTTCCAAAAATCAGTATGTCATCAACATACAAGCAAAGGATAACTCCCTCGCCCCCACCATGGCGATAGTACACATTTATCACCTTCATACAACAAAGCCCGCAGCTCGTAAAGTTCTTTCAAATTTCTCGTACATCGCTTGGGTGCTTGCTTAAGTCCATACAAAGACTTCAAAGAACTTGCACACTTTTCCTTCCCGACCATCTACTACAAACCCATCGTGTTCTTCCATGTAAATTTCCTCATCCAACTCTCCATTTAGGAAAGCAGTCTTAACATCCATTTGATGAACGAGAAGACCATGTGAGGCCGCTTAGAGAAAGTAGTACTCGAATAGTGGTCAATGAGCCACATGTGAGTAAGTATCAAAGAAGTCTTCACCTTCCTTTTGGTATAACCCTTGGCCACGAGCCGAGCCTTGTAATCGTTAAATAGTACCATCGTGCCTAAGTTTCTTCTTGAATACCCATTTGCACCCTATTGGTTTGTACCCATAAGGACGATCGCTATCTCCCAAGTTTCATTTGCCAAGATGGAATCCATCTCACTACGGACCGCTTCCTTCCAAGAGTCAAGATCTTCGCATGCATAGGCACTACTAGGAAAAGCCTATACACGAAAAGTTACTAGTAGCGAGGGTTAAAAACCTCACATCTTTTTACCAAGATGCGCAGGTTTTTAAACCTCGCTACTACTAAGTTGATAGCGAGCGCTGGTTTTTAACCCTCGCTACTACTAAGCGGTCTCTACTGCGTGCCCCGGACACGCCATAGTAGTAGTGCGGTTTTTAAAACCTCGCTACTACTAAGTTTGATAGCGAAGCGTTGGTTTTAGCCCTCGCTACTACTAAGTGGTGCCATAGTAGTAACGAGGGGTAAAAACGCTACTACTAAAGGTCCCATTTTCAAACTCTACCCCCTCGGATCGCCTTTTCAGTTTTTTAAAAAATAAAATAAAATGATGAAAATGTCAAAAAAATAAAAGAAAATAAGTTTCCCATGTGATATGTGGTCTAGTTGTTGGGAAAATTTGCAAATATGAATTTCGACTTTATTTGCAAAATCTCTAGAATTTGTAAAATGGGCATAACTTTTGCATACTAACTCGGATGAAAAAGTTTTTATATGAAAAATCATCTACTCGAAAAGTTACATCCAAATTTAACTGGGGAACCTCCGTTAAACATTTACAAAATCCTCAAAACCTAAAAAAAAAAGTTATGGGGCTTTTAAGATCTAGAGTGGAAAAAATAAAAAAAAATTCAAACTGTGTGGTCAAACTGTGGTCAAACAATGGTCAAACTAATTATTCTAGAATATTAGTGTTACTACATAATTATTTTAGTTTTTTTGAATTTTTGGTCGAATCTGGTCAAACTATGGCCAAACTGTGGTCAAACTGTGGTCAAACTGTGGTCAAACTAATTATTCAAGAAATATTAGTGTTACTAATTTTTTAGAACAATAGTTTCAAACTCAAATAGTGAAATGTGTGACTTCATGCTCAAGCTAAATTCCTGAGGTTAATAGGATTGACATCTAACTATTGTCGTGAAAACAACAAGTGCATTTGGAAACGAGGGAGAATAGAACCCGGAAGTTAAGCGTGCTCAGCCGGAGTAGTGAGAGGATGGGTGACCGTCCGTGAAGTTAGATGATATGGAATTATGAGGCCTTATTAGAGATTAAATTGAGCAGCGATGAGGGGTGATTAGAGATTTGAGGTTAAAATAATTCAGAAATTTGAAAATTAGGGGAAAAAATCGAAATATTTTTTCGAAAAAATTCAAAAAAACCGCGCTGGTAGTAGTAGCGCGGGTTTTTACCCACGCTACTACTAAAGGACGTAGTAGTAGCTGGATGGCACCCGCTCATCGCTATACGTTAGTCAGAAGCGCCTTATTAGTAGCGCCGCCTCAAGGCTTACTAATAGGCCCAAAACCAACCGGTGCTAGGCTTTTCCCTAGTAGTGAGGCCTCTGAAATAGAACTGGGAGTGTCATCTATGAGATACACAAGAAATCATCACCAAAGGACTTTGCAATCCTCTGTCTCTTGCTCCTAGTAGGAACTTGATTGTTCTCCTCCATAGGTTTTTTAAAGTGTTCCATTGAAATGGCAAGTTCAAGAATTGTAATCGGTTCCCGATTCGATGAACTAGGCATCTCCCGATTAGATGAGGTAGCCATATCCTTCATGGAAAGATATCTTCAAAGAAAGTCGCATCATTTGACTCCATGATCGTGCCGACATGCATGTCGTACCTCAGATTTTACAACCAAGAATCTATAACCAATGCTATGAAAAGCATATCCCAGAAAACACAATCCACGCTTTTGGTCCCAGCTTCCGCTTCTTTGGAATTGGCACATTGACTTTCACCAAACAACCCCAGGTTCGTAGATAAGAGAGCTTTAACCTTTTCTTCTCCAATTCCTTGAATGGAGTTATCTCTTTGTTCTTTGTGGCAACTCGGTTTAGGACATGACATGTCATCAATATCGTCTCCCCCACCATGCCTTGGAGAGACCCGATGTGTCTAACATGGCGTTAACCAAATCAGTTAGAGTACGATTCTTTCTTTCGGCCACCCCATTTGACTGAGGTGAATAGGGAGGCATCCTCTCATGGATGATACCATGTTCCACACAAAAAGGTTCAAATTCATTTGAGAAATACTCTCCACCACGATCGGACCTAAGCCTCTTGATCTTTCGATCAAGTTGGTTTTTCGCTTCAGCTTTATAGATCTTGAAATAGTTCAAAGACTCATCCTTAGATTTCAAAAGATACACATGACAATATCTAGTGGAGTCATCAATTAACGTCATAAAATACTTCTTTCCACCTTTTGTCAAAACACCATTCATTTCACATAGATCTGAATGTATGAGCTCTAGTGGTGCAAGATTTCTCGTTTCCGCAGTCACATGAGAGTTACGAGGTTGCTTAGCTTGCACACACACTTGACACTTAGATCCCTTGATTGTGGTGAAACTAGGGATTAAGTTTAATTCCGCTAGTCGCGACATGCAACCAAAATTAGCATGACAGAGATGTGAATGCCACACATTTGATTTACTATTGTTGCAAACATGATTAACAACTTTATTGCAAACATCTGATAAGGATAAGCGAAACAAGCCTCCTGACTCATAGCCTTTACCAACAAAGGTTCCATACTTGGATATTACAAATTTATTCACTCAAAGACAAGCTTGTAGCCATCTCTACACGTAAGAGATACGCTAACAAGGTTTTTATTGACGGAGGGGACATATCAGACGTTCTTCAGTCAAGACGATCTTCCCGAAGTAAACTTCAGATCGACCGTACCAACACCATGAACAAAAGCACTTGAACCGTTGCCCATCAAGACGGTGGAAGTCCCCGCCCGATAAGACGAAAACATGAAAATATCACCGCATACATGCACATTAGCACCCGTAAATTAACCAATCAGGAGAATGACATATTGAAAGAATAGTGGGAAATATACCATACCCAGCATCCTTCGTGTCAGTGTCTCCAATGACAATATTAGCTGTCTTGCCGCCTTTCTCAAGATGACGCTTGTCATAGCGATTAGGGCAACTAGGTGCCCAATGATCAGGATCTCCACACACATGACAAACACCTTTCTTCTTCTTATTCTTCTTCTTGAAGTCCGTGTGTTGTACGGCCTTGTTCTTCCCATCAAACTTTACTTTACCATCAAACTTGCCCTTGTTCTTGAACTTGTGGGGCTGGAAGTTTTCTTCCGTACTGTAATGGCACTAGAACCTCCCTCAATACCTCGAGCACGGTTGTCCTTTGCTCTCGCCTTTTCTTCCACATCAAGAGTACCAATGAGATCCGGAACGGAAAACTCCTGCCTCTTATGCTTCAGTAAGGTAGCAAAGTTCCTCCACGTGGGAGGAAGCTTAGTGATGATACCTCCGGCAATAAACTTGTCCGGTAGGATACAATTGAAGTGCTCAAGTTCTCTAGCAAATGATCAGATCTCATGAGCTTGCTCAACCACGAAGCGCTTTTTAGTCATCCCTGTAATCATAGAATTGCTCCATGATGTACAGCTCAAGCCGCATCTCGAGACCCCAAACTTGGCCTCGAAAGTGCATCCCACATATCTTTTTCATTATCAATTGACGATAAGCATCAACTATGTTGTCACCAAGAACACTCAAAAAGAGCAGCCTTAGACAGAGTATCCATTTTCGAAAAGATGGTGCCTGCTGAGCATCATGCTCTCCTCCGTGTTTGCCAAGGGTGGCGCTTATAGCAACTCATGGTTTGAAACCATAAGACTGCTCTCACGCTACCACCTCTTATAGTGGATACCCTCAAACATAGGAGGTCTCATGGAAGCAAAGAAACCACTTGGGGTAAATTGCCTATAATAAGGTTTTTGGATTGTTGGAAATATGAGCAATTTACCGAATAATTTTACTAACGGAAATACTAGATAAAGCATGACTAATATAGTAGAGATAAAGTAAGTCATGCAATCTGAGAGAGAGAAGGTAAATAGTATCTCCACATATGAACCGTAGGCAGACATATCTAGAGAAAACAGCATATATGAAGTAGAGCCTAACATATGTAGGGCAAACACTAGAACAAGGAACTGTGGCTGGACCTCTAACAGAAAGAGTAAGAACACGTACGGGACAGCAGCAGTAGTGGTAGCACTAGACTTGGGGTCAGTTTCCTCAACTTGAAGGCGAGAGGGAGACATCGGCTCAGCTCATTCCCACAACCCGCGGTGGGTTGTGACGTGGCGTGGCGTGGCGTGGCGTGGCGTGGTGAGGCGAGCGGCGGAGGAGGAGCGCGCGTGGATGTCCCTCTTGTTCTCATGCTCATACATGTGGGGAAAGAAGCTCCCTTATAAAGAGGTCCAACTCCCTCTAAACTAGCAATATGGGACTAAACTTTAGTTCCACCTCTTGCCTTGCATGAATGGGCTGCGTGGGCCTCTAGGATTTATTAGGAATTTCTGAAACTGCTATTAGGCTAGCCCAAAATAGACAAAATTCCAGCACTGACAACAGGGGAGCTCCTACATCTTGACAATAGGCTCGCCCAACTGCACGACCTCAGCTCTTTGGTTGTGTGGTATTTTCCCGTGTCACTGATGAGATGAACCATGGAGCAACATGGCGTTCACTTGATCACAAGTGTTGTGATTTACCATGAGCAGCTGAAAATAATCACATTGGCGGAACCCATCTCGCACACAAACCACCTCCCAGTCAAGCTTTATATAACATCTCAGTTGTCTTCTAATATCCCAGCTCACATATAAGCCTTGAAAAATATCCATATGTCAATTCTCTATTGTACATGCCCACACATCATCATAACCTCTGGATTGATGTATATGTTGCTAGACACAACTTTAATTTATAGGTGTCTGCCTGTAATATGTTAGTCATGCTTTCTTTATTCAGATTAGTTGATGACCATCAGAACATGCATGACACATCGCATGCAATCTGTTGCATGAACAACAGAACATGTGTGAACATTGCAGCCATGCATTCATACAAGATGATCTATATGTATCAGAGGTCATATGCATGGAAACTACATGCGCGGCCTAACTCATTTCATGCTTGATTTGATCGTTCCCGATGTGCTTCAATCATGTTTCTTTTTATTTGATTACATATTCATAGGGATAAACTTGCTACCTTTTGATAGTGTGCATGATTTTGGATATGAACCGTTGCAGAATGTTTATTTTCTATGAATTGCGGGCATCAATTTGATGTCTAGATCATGTTAATATTTGTGGATAAAACATTTGCGGTACTGCGAGGGCTCCGGCGGAACAGATACTGCAAAACCCGTACCCGCAAATGTTTTTGCAGGCCATCCATATAAGCATTTTGCGGGTCGGAATTATAGCGGCTCTGCTAGAGATGCTCTTAGTACAACAAGCAATCTGTCATAGGTGTATACATTTTCTAACTGAACTCTCAACTTCTTCCACGGTGGTAACCCAAGAATTTTGAGCTCATTTTCAAATATGCATCAAGCAAGCTTTGTTATGCCTTTCTTGCCGTGCATTCCCAGCCAATGTTGACCACTGTATAATCTACTGATGAATTTTCTGCATAACCTCATGCATGTTTCTTCCTCTTGCTTCAGTTTCCTCTGGTTCAAAAATTCTGGAACAAGCAAGCATGTTCTGCACATAGCCGGTCTACTACATAATCTTGAACTGGACATGAGACAGTGACTCATGGCTGACATGTGACAATTATATTTGAAGGAAACTGAAGCTACTGGAATGAAAACCCAAAACACAGATTCGGAACTATATCACGATGCATACAGGTGATTGCAAATCCAGATAGATGCAATTAGTTACACGTGGCCAAATTCAAAAATCCTTCATACAATACTCCTTATGTTGCAGTTCAACTGCTTTACAAGCAGGTACAGTAGAGAGATGAGTAGGTACAATATCCATAAATTTCTTCACAAGAGAAACATTGTACAAGTTTCAGGTTCTTCAGACAAACTATAATCTGCCTGAATGAAAACACATCGTGTCTGTTACGGTAGGACTAGGATCGCTCACAGCCACAATGATGTCTTTTCAAAATTAAAGTGCCAAACACAATATATATTTTTTGAGTTGGAAGTGCCAAACTCAATTGGCGTTAAGTAAAAGTCCAACCAAGCACCCCCTAGTAACATACTCCCTCCGTTCCAAATTACTCGTCGCTGAAATGGATATATCTAGAACTAAAATACATCTAGATACATCCATACGCAATACAAGTAATTTAAACGGAGGGAGTACTAGACACAGAACAGTGCGTTTGTTCCAGAAGTTATCATGAGCTCTGGACAGTGGACACTTTAGCGTTCATATGAATGTTTTTTTTATATAAATGGGGCCACACGGCCTCCATTTTCAAATGAAAATGGGGTCTGGGATGCATCGCACCATCCATTTAAGCAGCAATAACATCAACACATAAATCTTCTCCTACTACATATTAGTTCATCGAACGCAGCCAAAATGTAAGATGTTTTTTGAAAATCCTCCCTCTGCTCTGCTACCGTCGTGGCCTGATTCTGCTCCATCCACGTGGGTGGCGCCGGCACATGATAATGTAGGGGCTCCATAGGATGTCACTATCATTAACCTCCTCGATCACCGTAGCTCTGCAAAGAAGTGGTTCAAAATTCAGATCGGCATCATGGATTCTACAAGGAACTAAAAAAGGATGTGGGGTGGGAGCGCTGAGCTGTTCGTACCTTCTTATCAGCTGCATCAGAAACTCCATGCCGACCTGTAGATCTTTCCTCCTTGGCTCACTTCTCCACTCGCACGGGGCTGTCTCTACTAGGGATAACGAAAAGCAACTTTCTTGATCCACGGATCGGCAAGAGGAGCGACGTCCCGAGCCACGGCTGGACTTTGCTGCTGTCTCCGTTCTGACCCACCCCTCAAACGTATTTCCTAATGAAAAAAAATAGCGTGCTACAAGAATTAGCGCCGTACTTCTCCAGATGCTATACAAGTTATAGCGTACTATATCTAAAAATAACGTTTTGCATAAAAAATTCAAATATATCACAGAATTTAAGGCTTCAATAATTTGCAAGGAAAGGGAACACTCATAACTAAGAAGCATATGAGAGCTAGGCTCGGGGCATGGATACTCCTAATTTGCAAGGAAAGGGAACACGCCTAATTAAAATAGCGCTGACTTGCTAGAGTTGGAGGCGTGGCCGACGCTGCTACCTAGAGATAGGATGAAGAGATACTGTTGTTACTCACGAACCACCACCGCCGCTACTTAAAGACAAGATGACGAGGGACGTGGAGTTTCTACACCCAGGAGCAAATGCTCCTGGTGTGAACAGTAGAATAAAAAAAATAAAAAAATGTCAAAAAATTCTAAAAAAATTTGTGGCATACTTATACAAATGTTTGTTGTGCACTTAAAATTTCGTCGCGAAATCACATTGGTGGAAGGTGTGGTAAAAAAACAAAATCGATGCTCTGAAAATGTTACTTACAAAAGCATTTTGCATCTCTGATTTTGTTTTTTTAGTCACGACTTATACTAATGTGATTTCGTGATGAAAATTTTAATGCACAAGAAACACTTTTTATAGTATGTCACCAAAAAAATTCAGAATTTTTTGAATTCTTTTTCTATTTTTTTGATTTTACTGTTCACACCAGGAGCATTTGCTCCTGGGTGTAGAATGGTACTTTCGGGTGAAGAGATACTATTGCTACTCACGAACCGCCGCCGCCGCCTTCGCTCACAAGTCACAAACGCTGCCGCCGCTGCCGGTCAACAAACGGTGCCGTCGCCATTGCCTTCGTCGCGAGCTGGTGGGAAACTGGTGACGAGTTGACTGGGTTAGGCTGTATGAGTTATTGTATGGACTATTGTACACGTATCTGAGAGAGAGAGTGTGTGTGTGAAAGTGAGTTGGGCCGATGCTGCGATACTTCATGGGTGGGTGATACACGCTAAAATGCTACAACATTATTTCATTTAGCGTCGAAATAGCGCGCTATCGGCGAATAGCGCCGTAGTGGGCATGTAGCTAAAACGTGACATGGCGCTTCCAGATACGCTATAGCGACGCTATAATGTCAAAATAGTGTGATATTTTTTCATTGGTATTTCCTCCTTTACGTCATTTTTTGTCGCTCGCGCCTCTCGCCCATCAATAAATGCATCTCGTCAACGCGTACAGCCACCTAGACCGCCTAGATAAAGAGATCATGTGTGCTCGCGAGTAGAATAACCACTTCCCTTTCGAGTTTGATGAGATATGGTCATTCTCAAGAGGTAGATCTATTACATATTGATAGAAAATGGCGTAGGTGTGCTCTTCCGTGCTAGCTTAGCGCCATGCATGATAAGATATGGTCATTAGCGCTGAATCAATCTTTTATGTTATCTGCTTTATGCCTCTGAAAGTGTGTGCTAGCTTATCTATTATATTCAGAGAATACTATATCACACATGTAGTGTGGATATTTACACTTGATTTGGATAATTAAAGTGCGGCCATATTTTTTCTTAATTGTTCCTATTCTTTGACAATCTTCTGCTTCAGTTCCGTGTCAGTGCAAATATATATGTGTAAATTCTCATAAAGATACTATTGGTGTTTCAGTTGTTTACAATATGAGCCCTCACAGAGCAAAACAAAGTAGCAACACCGAGACATTTTATTAATTGAAACAGACATATTGTATGAAGGAATCACCAATACTTCAAATGATCAAGGGAGAAGAAAGGGAATTGGGGAAGAGGTTTTGGGCCTTAAATGGTATACCTCCAGTAGAAGAAGAAATGATTAATGTAGGCCTCTCTTTGTGTTTTGTCTCGCATAATTTTTAAGTTGGGCAAATATCATATAATGGTGGTTGGCAGCTAACATCCAAAATTCTTAGTTACATTTGCTATCAAGAACTATCTATGCTTGACATGGTGTTTGGTGCTTGTACTAGTAGAAAACAGGGCATACGTCCGGGCCAGGTAAGCCCATTAGTCCCGGTTCGTCACGAACCAAGCACTCCATGGGCCCATTGGTCCCGATTACGTGAGGCCAGGGCTCTTGGGCCTCGTGGGGCCATTAGTCCCGGTTCGTCTGGCCCCTTTGGTCCCGGTTGGCGGCACGAACCAGGACCAATGGGCCTCGCTCCTGGCCCACCACAATTGGACCTGGTTCGTGGCATGAACCGGTACCAAAGGGTGGTCGGTGGTCTTTAGGGCCGGTTCAAGCCACAAACCGGGACCAATGAACCAGCCAGGGGAGAGGGCTTTTGTGTGTAAAACATTAAAAGCAAAAAGAATTTTCATAAAATAAATAAAAAAAGCAAAAAATAAAAAATATAAATAAGTAGAAACAAAATAAAATAAATAAGTAGAAACAGAAAAAACTTTAATAAATAAGTAGAAACCAAATAAACTTTAATAATGTAAAATAAATAAGATATAATAAAATAAATAAAAATAGCGCCAGTAAGTAGAAACAAAATAAAATAAATAAAGCAAAAAGAAAGAATTTTAATAAAATAAATAAAAGAAGCAAAAAGAAAAGAAAATAAATAAGTAGAAACAAAATAAACTTTAATAAATAAGTAAAACAAAATAAACTTTTATAAAACCTCTAGTATTATTGAAACTAAAATTATATAAAATTTATGCAACTAAAATTATCAAAGTATTTTCTGTTCAAAACATTAAAAGAAAAAAGAATTTTCATAAAGAAATTATTTTGTTAGAAACTTTAATATCAAAAAGAATGTTCATAAAGAATTTTTTGTTAGAAACTAAAATAACAAAATATGTTTTTCAATATAATGATTCACACAAATCTATGTTTATAGTACAGTTATTCAAAAACTAGTGATTCACACAAATTTCAAAAAATTCAAATTTAAACTATTCAAATTGGAAAACAAATAGCACTAACAGAAAGTTTATAATTTTTATTATCTCAAAGCAAAAGGAACTAAAATAAAGCAAAAAACAAAAAGAAAATAAATAATGCAAAAATAGAAAAACTAGGAAAAATGCCACCCATCGGGCCGCATCGGCTGAATACGACTAGAAACCCTACCATGGGCCAGGATTCAGGCCCGCAGAAGGCCCAATAGGCCAACAGGCATAACAGTGACAATTAGGCCCGTAAGCCTGCAATCGAGAGGAGCTCGAGAGGGGTGCGGCAGTGGGGCTTATAAACCACTGCGCGCCCCTCTCAACTAGCGAGGTGGGACTAAAGTTTTGGCCACGGGCAGCACGAGGCCTTTGGTCCCGGTTGGTGGCACCAACCGGTACCAAAGGGTGGAATTCGTACCGGTTTGTGGCATCAACCGGGACCAATGCGCCCCTTTGGTCCCGGTTGGTGCCGCCAACCGGGACCAAAGGCTTCTGCTTCCCGCCCTTTGGGCTGCTGAAAAGAGACCTTTGGTCCCGGTTGGTGGCACCAACCGGGACTAAAATGGCATTGGTCCCAGTTGGTGCCACCAATCGGGACCAAAGCTCTGGCTATATAAGCAGAACTTGTGAAGTTTTTCATTCAGTTCCTCATTCTCCCGCCGCCAACGCCGCCCTTTGCCCGTAGCCCGTGCCCGTTGTCGCCGCTTCGCGCCCGCCTCGGACGCCCGCCGCCGTGGCGCCACCCAGCTGTTGTCGCCCGTCACCTCACCGCGCCGCCTCGGCCCGTCGTTCTCTGCCCGACCATGACGACGCCGCCCTCTGCCGTGACCTCGCCGCCGCCCAGTGAGCCTCCTTCCCCCACGCCTCGCCCTGCTGCTCGCTTGCCCTTGCACGCCCGCCCGCCGCCCTCTTCACCCGTCGCCGCCGCCCGCCGCCCGCCTACTCTTTTTTAATGTTGTATTTATATGTATATATATGCAGATGTATGTATGATCCATGGATATATATGCAGATGTATGCAGATTTTTTGTTCATAGAATTTTTTTGTCAAGAAGTGCTTAGTAGTTGAACCGCTTGATTTAATAAAACTACTTTATTTTATTATAGAAGTAGTTTAGTTTTAGTAAGTACTACTTTTTTATTTATTAGTAAGTGCTTAGTAGTTGAACTAGTTGATTTAATAAAACTACTTTATTTTATTATAGAAGTAGTTTATTTTTAGTAAGTACTACTTTATTTTATTTATAGTAAGTGCTTAGTAGTTGAACTAGTTGATTTAATAAAACTACTTTATTTTACTATAGAAGTAGTTTATCCTTAGCAAGAAAATTAATAGAACTAGTTTATTTTTTAGTTCTTATTCCCGCATCGACGTTGACAATGCCTATCCCACATCCTCGTCGTCGACTCGGCAGAGGAGGCCTGTAGGATCAGAGGGGCCATGTCCGGGACTGGGTTCCGCCGGGCTGGTATTGGGAGGTGCTACCTTCCGGGGCGAGGTTGGTGAGGAGCCAGTCAATTGCTGACCCGATCCTTGTTTAGTGGCGGTCGCGTGGGCCAGTGACGGTGCCGAGGCTTCCGGACACCGTGGAGGTGGTACGTCACCGTGTCAGCGAGGAGGACGAGCACGTCCGTCGCTACATGGTTGCGTTAGAGGGCAGTTTCTTCAGGGACCTCACTGGAGCTATGATCCTATGATGGTTCCTTCTCTTTGGGTGTCCACCGCCCGTGCCGATACCCGTCGGGCGCTACGGTTCTAGCTGTATTAGCGATGCTATACGTATGATAGTATTCGAGGTGTATTAGTGATAATATTCGACGATGTACGGACGCAAGAGATGATGTAGTTCTGCTTATAATTGAATGCATGCTAATTTGAATACTACTTTATTTTACGATTTGGTTTTGCTAAAATTGGATAGCACTAGGCGTATGCATTTGATTAGTTGATAGCTTATAGGGTTTTTGTTTTTGCAGAAATCTAGGAGCCCCCTCCATCATCCCCGCCGTCGTCCGCGTCGCCCACCCCCCTCCGACCTCTAGGTGAGACTAGCCAAATCTCCATGTCAATATGAGTCCTATAAGATATTTTGAAATGTTTTTCTCATATTTTCAACCATTGAAATGTAATGGCCATCAAGTTTGAATGCTCATATGAAGTAAATAAAAACATGTAAATTTCCTTGCCGGCAAATTCCAGGCGCTTGATATGTCCTTTTTTAGAAAGATAATTAAACGATATTTCGGGTTGACTTTAAGTCTGTCGAGTCTCCACCATATATGAGAGGACGAAGAATCCCGACTGTTGTCGTGGGGGTAGCTTCTCCTCCGTCCCCGTGTGCTAGACAATTTGGTGTAATGCACTCGGGAACGAAAGGAGGAGCTAACATCACCGATGGTCGCAAATGTCAGAGAGGAATCAGTGAGGGAGAGTCTCCACCATATATATATGAGAGGACGAAGAATCCCGACTATTGTCATGGGGGTATCTTCTCCTTCATTCCCGTGTGCTAGACAATTTGGTGTAATGCACTCGGGAATGAAAGGAGGAGCTACCATCACCGACGGTCGAATATGTACACCACGCGAGCTGAGAGTTTTCAAGAAAATGCTCGACAGACCGATAGTCAACCTGTGATGAATAATAATGATCTAATTTAGGTTTTTAAGTACATATATTTAATTGTACAAGTTTAATATTTGAATTATGAACATAGGAAATGTCGTACTCGACGCACGAAAACCACCCGGGAGTGCAACTGGTGCCATGATGACCGAGGTATGTGCGACCAGTTTCTTCACCGATTTAAGATCGGTAACTTCAAAGCATTAAGCGCGAGGAGACCTTCGATGTTGAAATGGTACGCAACGATTTACAAGTGTTTTTTCGTAATTAAAGCACGACTTCAACTATTTCAACGTGTAATTTTCATCTTTTATAATTCGACTAGCTTATCCCATGCTATGCAAGACGCTATGTCTTGGAGAGGATGGGTAAGAATTGGGAAGCACTTTGCAAGATGTATGGTTTTTATGAGGGTATGCTTGTCACCATGGATCTTGGTGATCCTGACACCGCCGAAGACAATTTGGACATTTGGGTCCTTGTTTATACGCTTCCAATTCTTCCCCTATGTGAGCTTATCAAACATGGTTATTAAGTAATTTATATTGTTTATTTCAAAATAGTTGACAACTTATTTTCATTCTTCAAAGAATGTGCGGAAGATGGTAGACAAAACCCACTACACCGATGGCTCCGAATTAACTTATTAGGAGAAAAATCATCTGATCGCATTTTGTACTGATCTTGAGAAATACGATATCTACAATCGAACTCCTCAACATTATGGTCAATACGTGCCACTAGTGCACGTGTTGAACTACGATAACTATCATGGAGATACCCTGGTAAGATTTTTTACTATTACGAGATCCATGCGTCTTTTGCATACTTCTAAAACTAGTACATCATTGCTAACTACGAAGTTATTACTAAGTTTTTCAACAGATAATCCGGAATGATTGTGTGCCTCATCCGATGTATCAAGATGGTCGCCTTGATGTTTTGAACATACAACCAGGTCATCCTATTTAATCTCAACTATCCATACCGGATTTCTAAAAGAAGTGGAGACATGACAATCAAAGAATGGAAAAAATGTATGGACAGTCGTAAGGAGGTTCTTGGAAGCAAAAGGAAGCGAAGCGCAAGAATTGGAGACAGATGATCTCCATTCTCCATAATGGAGAGTCGTGGTCTATTGTTTTATGCTATTTTACCTTAAAGAGGGTATTTAGGTCCTACCTAATACTGATGATCATGTGCTAAGAACAATTAAGTAGGGTTGGTTCGATGACTATGAGGATGATGATCGTATGACTTGTTATTAATAACGAGTAGAAGTTGTATGATGATGATTAGTAGGACTTGTTATTATGATGATGCATGATGCGAGCATGAAGAGTTATTATATATCAGTGGGTGAAATGAACATGGATTGGATTGAAGTGAAGGCAACATGTATGTGGTGCATGTCGAAAGTAGTACAATCCAAACTTGATCAAGTTAGGATTAGTATTATATTCGACATGCCCCACATGTTGCCTTCACTTCAATCTAAGCCATGTTTAGGTATAGCAGTAGCATTGGTAAACAAAGCACGGAGATAAGAGAGAACACTTCTCTCTATTAGCTAGCTAACAACCTAAATTAACCCCCAAAACCCCAAAACCACCCCTTTAAAAAACAAAAACCTCAGCTCATGCCAGCTGTTGACGCGTGTATGCCTTTTGGTCCCGGTTGGTGCCACCAACCGGGACCAAAGGCCCTCCTCGCTCTGGGTTTCGCCAATGGCCACATGGAGGCCCATCTGTCCCGATTCATGTAAGAACCGGTACTAAAGGCCTAGGGCTTTAGTGACGACCCTTTTGTCCTGGATCCACAACCGGGACAGATGGGCCTTACGAACCGAGACAAATGGCCCTTTTTCTACTAGTGTAGCTGCTGTGGTGCCTGTGGGTATTCTTCCCCCACCCCCCTCACTCCTTCCCCTCTGTATGAATCATCTCCTTGTTTTCTTTTTATTCATGATCTGCTCTGCTTGTTTAATTTGGCTCCTGTTAATTGATGCATTATTCTCTTCGTTTTCATGTGCCCAGGTGCCTATGTTGAGTGGCAGTGACAAAATCCATGTTTTTAGCTCAGGCATGTTGGCAGCTGCAGCAGCCTGACAAATAGTCCTCATTCAAGATAATTTACCCCCCCTATTTATGTATCATGAATGGAAGTAGTATCTCTACTTGGTGCAAGGAGTTTGGCTAGCATGAGGGGGAAAGGCAAGCTCAACATGTTTGGAAGGTCAATGACAATATACTTTAACTGAGATGCGCGAAAAACATAAACTATTACGTTGTCTTCCTTGTCCAACGTCAACTCTTTTAGCAGGTCATACTTAATGAGTGCTCCCAATTATAAAAGGTGTCCAAGATAATATATTTATATGCGAACCCCTCTTTCCTTATCACTTCCTATTAATTGCAACGATGACCAAGGCTAATATCAACTCTCAACAATTTTTATGCCTCATACTTTCTATATGTGAAGTTATCACTGTCCATAAGATCAATATGAACTCTTTTATTCTTTCTACTTTCCCGAGATCATAGCAACATAGCAAAGCCCTTGACTCAACACTAATCTTTATTATAGATAGCTCACGGACTCGATTACAAAAAGAGATCACAAAGCAAAACTCAAACTACTTGATATAAAAACTTCAATCTACTAGATCAAGATACTACTAAAAGGATCGAACTAAATAAAGCGGTAAAGATAGGAGTGTGATGGTGATACGATACCGGGGCACCTCCCCCAAGCTTGGCAGTTGCCAAGGGGAGTGCCCATACCAATGTGATTATTTCTCCTTCTTCACGGTTGGTGTTATGATCTTATTGGCGATGATGCCCTTCAGGATACGGTTCTCCTCCTCGAGCTTATTGACTTGTTGTTTGAGGTCCATAATTTCTTTACTGAGCTTGCCAAGAACGCCAAAGCTCCTTTTACCCAAGGATGCTGCATAGCTTTTGGAGAACAAGTAAAACTCTTTTTCATATTTTCATAAGAAAGAAATCTAGAGTTGGAAGGAGTGACCGAAGTAGGGACAGCCAGGCTAGGTAGTTCCTCCATAGTGAATTCTGCTCGGAGACGAGAGGTAACTTTTTGATCCTCCTCCATGGCATCTATCCTCTTCAAATCAGCCTCCATATCATCCTCCGTTGATGGTCCAAAGTGATAGGCATCGCTATTTGCTCCGGGACCTGGCATTGGGTGAGACACCAGACTCTCCCCAACTGACTCCCGAGAAGACATCTTGCTTTATTCTGCAATAGGAACAGCTCGAAATGAAAACAGAGGATATTCGCGTGATACGGTGGTCAAAACCTTCGGGAGTATATATAATGAATTTTTACTGACTAAAATATGTAAAGTGCAAGAAAACGGATTCCGGATGCACACAAGGTGCCCACGAGACAGGGGCGCGCCACATAGAGGGGGGCGCCCTCCACTCTCGGGGGGGCCTCGGGTCCCTTTCGGACTACGTCTTTATTCCAAAAATTCTTTAATGTTCCCAAACGGATAAAAAATGCCATTGGAGTTGTTTTGGAGTCGGTTTACTTACCGTACCACATACCTATTCCTTTTCGGAGTCTGGAACGTTCTGGAGAGTGTCCCTTATGTATTCCTCAAGGGTTACGGTTTCAATAATATTAGTTTCAACATTGATAGGACTACCTGAGATATAATATTTAATTCTTTGACCGTTTACCACCCTTGGACTCGTGCCTTCGAAGTTGTTGATTTTTATGGCACCAAAACGATAGACCTCCTCGATAACGTAAGGACCTTCCCATTTTGAGAGAAGTTTTCCTGCAAAAAATCTTAAACGAGAGTTGAATAATAACACATAATCTCCTATGTTAAACTCACGCTTTTGTATCCTTTTGTCATGCCAGCGTTTGACTTTTTCTTTGAATAGCTTGGAATTTTCATAGGCTTGGGTTCTCCATTCGTCAAGTGAGCTAATATCAAACAACCTCTTCTCACCAGCAAGTTTGAAGTCATAATTGAGCTCTTCAATAGCCCAATATGCCTTATGTTCAAGTTCAAGAGGTAAATGACACGCTTTTCCATAAACCATCTTATATGGAGACATACCCATAGGATTTTTATATGCAGTTCTATAGGCCCATAATGCATCATCAAGTTTTTTGGACCAATTTCTTTCTAGATCTATTCACAGTCTTTTGCAAAATTAATTTGAGCTCTCTATTGCTCAACTCTACTTGACCATTAGACTGCGGATGATAAGAAGATGCGATTCTATGATTGACATCATACTTAGCAAGCATCTTACGGAAAGCACCATGAATAAAATGTGAACCACCATCAGTTATAAGATATCTAGGGACACCAAACCTCAGGAAAATAACTTCTTTAAGCATTTTAATAGAGGTGTTATGATCAGCACTAATAGTTGGAATAGCTTCTACCCACTTAGTAACGTAATAAACAACAACTAAAATATGTGTATAACCATTAGAGGCAGGAAAAGGTCCCATATAATCAAAGCCCCAAACATCAAACGGTTCAATAACAAGAGAATAATTCATAGGCATTTTTGACGTCTACTAATGTTACCTATTCTTTGACATTCATCACAAGATAAGACAAACTTACGAGCATCTTTGAAGAGAGTAGGCCAATAAAAACCAGATTGTAGTACCTTGTGTGCAGTTCTATCTCCAGCGTGGTGTCCTCCATAGGATTCAGAGTGACACTTGCGTAGGATCTGTTCCTGTTCATGCTCAGACACACAACATCTAATAACACCATCTACTCCTTCTTTATAAAGGTGTGGATCATCCCAGAAATAATGTCTTAAATCATAAAAGAACTTTTTCTTTTGCTGGTATGTGAAGCTAGGCGGTATAAATTTAGCAACAATGTAATTAGCATAATCAGCATACCAAGGAGCAAAGACGAGAAGCATTGACGACCGCTAATTGTTCATCGTGAAAGCTATCATTAATAGGCGTTGGGTCATCAAGAACATTCTCTAACCTGGACAAGTTATACGCAACGGGTTCTCGGCTCCTTTCTATCAATAATATGCAAGTCAAATTCTTGGAGCAAGAGGACCCATCTAATGAGTCTAGGCTTAGCATCTTTCTTTTCCATAAGATATTTAATAGCAAAGATGATCAGTGTGAATAGTAACTTTGGAATCAACAATATAATGTCTAAACTTATCACATGCAAACACAACTACTAAAAACTCTTTTTCAGTAGTAGCATAATTTCTCTGGGCAGTATCAAGAGTCTTACTAGCATACTGGATAACATTCAATTTCTTATCGACTCTTTGCCCTAGAGCAGCACCTACAGCATAATCACTAGCATCACATATAATTTCAAAATGTAAATTCCAATCAGGTGGCTGAACAATAGGTGCAGTGATCAAAGCTTTCTTAAGTGTTTCAAATGCTTCTACACAATCATCATCAAAGACAAAAGGAATATATTTTTGCAATAAATAAGTCAGAGGCCTAGAGATTTTAGAAAAGTCCATAATGAATTACCTGCTATAAAAACCGGCGTGACCAAGGAAACTTCTTATACCTTTTATGTCCTTGGGACATGGCATCTTTTCAATAGCATCAACTTTGGCTTTATCAACTTCAATACCTCTCTCGGAGATCTTATGCCCCAAGAAAATGCCTTCATTAACCATAAAGTGACACTTTGCCCAATTCAAGACGAGACTAGTGTCTTCGCATCTCTGCAAAACTCGATCAAGGTTGCTCAAACAATCATCAAAAGAGGATCCATAAATGGAGAAATCATCCGTGAATACCTCACAAATCTTTTCATAAAAATCAGAGAATATAGCCATCATGCATCTTTGAAAGGTAGCAGGTGCATTACATAAACCAAAAGGCATACGTCTATAAGCAAAAGTAACAAAAGTGCAAGTAAAAAAGTTTTAGATTGATCCATCACGACACAGTGTATCCGAGAGAAACCGTAATAACCATCTAGAAAGCGTAAATGTGTGTGTTTGGATAGTCTTTCTAGCATTTGATCAATAAAAGGTAAAGGGTAATGATCTTTCTTAGTAGCTTTATTTAACTTACGGAAATCAATTACCATCCTATAACGTGTAATAATTCTTTGCGGGATCAATTCATCTTTATCATTAGGAACAACGGTAATACCTCCCTTTTAGGAACACAATGGATGTGGCTTACCCATTCACTATCAAAGAACGGGATAAATAATACTTGCCTCAAGGAGCTTTAGTATCTCCTTTCTTACCACTTCTTTCATCTTGGGATTTAGTCGCCTTTGAGGATCTCTAACTGGTTTGGCATCTTTCTCCACCGTAATTTTGTGTTGGCATAATGTGGGACCGATGCCCTTAAGATCATCCGTAGTATATCCAATAGCTGCTCGGTGCTTCTCCGTAGTTTTCAATAATATTTCTTCTTCTTGCTCTAACTCCTAACCATCGTCGAAACCCCAATCTTCGTGAGCTGCGTTTAATTCTTTCCAATAAGTCCCATTTGAAATCAATAGTCTTGACATATAAGAACCAAAGACAGAAGTATCGAGCGGTGTTGTGATTATCAAGAGAAAGCCGAGCATAAAAGTTCTGAATAACCATTTCCGAGAGAGCTCATGATTGGGGCATGAATATAACATTGACTTAAGCCTCCCCAAGCTTGAGCGATGCTTTCTCCTTCATGAGGCCAGAAATTATATATGTAACTACGATCACGATGAACAAGGTGCATAGGATAGAACTTCCGTGAAATTCCAACTTCAATCGCTTATAATTCCAAGATCTCGTATCATCATATAGCCTATACCATGTCAATGCATCTCCCTTCAAAGATAAAGGAAGACCTTCCTTTTGACAACATCATCGGGAATACACCGCAGCTTAAATAATCCACAAACTTCATCCACAAAGATAAGGTGTAAATTGGGATGCAATGTTCCATCTCCTGCAAATGGATTAGCTAGCAGTTTCTCTATCATACCCGAAGGAATCTCAAAGTAAATATTTTCATAAAGTTCAGTAGGTTGAGGAGAAACTCTTTGCTCTTCTGGTTGGGGTGAAGATACCCCAAACAAGCCCCTCAAAGGATTAGTTTCCATAGTGACAAGTAATGTAAAATTTCAGCACACTATATAAATGTTTCCTTGCCAAGTTCCACTCACCAAAAGCGCTACACTCCCCGGCAACGGCGCCAGAAAAGAGTCTTGATGACCCACAAGTGTAGGGGATCAATCGTAGTCCTTTGGATAAGTAAGAGTGTCGAACCCAACGAGGACCAGAAGGAAAGGATAAGCGGTTTTCGGTAAGGTTTTCTCTGCAAGCACTGAAATTGTAGGTGATAGATAGTTTTGTGATAAGATAAATAGTAACGAGTAACAAGTAATAAAGTAAACAAAGTGCAGAAAGGTGGCCCAATCCTTTATGTAGCAAAGGATAAGCCTGGACAATTTCTAATAATGAGAAAGGAGCTCCCGAGGACACATGGGAATTATCGTCAAGCTAGTTTTCATCACGTTCATACAATTCGCGTTCGGTACTTTGATAATTTGATATGTGGGTGGTCCGGTACTTGGGTACTGCCCTTACTTGGACAAGCATCCCACTTATGATTAACCCCTATTGCAAGCGTCCGCAACTACAAAAGAAGTATTAAGGTAAACCTAACCACATCATTAAACATATGGATCCATATCAGCCCTAACGGCAAATACATAAACTAGGGTTTAAGCTTCATCACTCTAGCAACCCATCATCTACTTATTACTTCCCCATGCCTTCCTCTAGGCCCAAATAATGGTGAAGTGTCATGTAGTCGGCATTCACATAACACCACTAGAGGAAAAGACAACATACATCGCATCAAAATATCGAACCAATACCAAATTCACATGACTACTAATAGCAAGACTTCACCCATGTCCTCAGGAACAAACGTAACTACTCACAAAGCATATTCATGTTCATAATCAGAGGAGTAATAATATGCATAAAGGATCTGAACATATGATCTTCCACCAAGTAAACCAATTAGCATCAACTACCAGGAGTAATCAACACTACTAGAAACCCACACGTACCAATTTGTGGTTTTGATAGAAGATTGGATACAAGAGATGAACTAGGGTTTTGAGAGGAGATGGTGCTGGTGAAGATGTTGATGGAGATTGACCCCCTCGATGAGAGGTTCGTTGGTGATGATTTCCCCCTCCCGGAGGGAAGTGTCCCCGGCAGAACAGTGATACGTCTCCAACATATCTATAATTTATGAAGCATTCATGCTATTTTATTATCTGTTTTGAATGATTACGGGCTTTATTATACACTTTTATACTACTTTTGGGACTAACCTATTAATTGGAGGCCCAGCCCATATTGCTGTTTTATTGCCTGTTACAGTATTTCGAAGAAAAGGAATATCAAACGGAGTCCAAATGGAAGGAAACCTTGATGGCGTGATTTTTTGGAAGAATATGATCCTGGAGACTTGGAGTTCACGTCAGAAGATCCTCGAGGCAGCCACGAGATAGGAGGGCGCGCAACCCCCCTATTGGGCGCGCCCCCTATCTCGTGGGCCCCTCGAGCACCCCCCGACCTACTTCTTTCGCCTATATAGTCCCACGTACCCTAAAACCATTGAAGATCAAGATAGATCGGGAGTTCCGCACCGCAAGCCTCTCAGAGCCACCAAAAACCTCTCGGGAGCCCGTTCGGCACTCACGGAGGGGGAATCCATCATCGGTGGCCATCTTCATCATCCCGGCGCTCTCCATGACGAGGAGGGAGTAGTTCACCCTCAGGGCTGAGGGTACATACCAGTAGCTATTTGTTTGATCTCTCTCTCTCATGTTCTCTCTATGGCACGATCTTGATGTATCGCGAGCTTTGTTATTATAGTTGGATCTTATGATGTTTCTCCCCCTCTACTCTCTTGTGATGAATTGAGTTTCCCTCTTGAAGTTATCTTATCGGATTGAGTCTTTATTTGAGAACACTTGATGTATGTCTTGCCGTGTTTATCTGTGGTGACAATGGGATATCACGTGCCACTTGACGTATGTTTTGGTGACCAACTTGCGGGTTCCGCCCATGAACCTATGCATAGGGGTTGGCAAACGTTTTCTTGACTCTCCGGTAGAAACTTTGGGGCACTCTTTGAAGTACTTTGTGTTGGTTGGATGAATCTGAGATTGTGTGATGCATATCGTATAATCATGCCCACGGATACTTGAGGTGACAATGGAGTATCTAGGTGACATTAGGGTTTTGGTTGATTTGTGTCTTAAGGTGTTATTCTAGTACGAACTCTTGAATAGATTGATCCGAAAGAATAACTTTGAGGTGGTTTCGTGCCCTACCATAATCTCTACGTTTGTTCTCCGCTATTAGTGGCTTTGGAGTGACTCTTTGTTGCATGTTGAGGGATTGTTATATGATCTATCTATGTTATTATTGTTGAGAGAACTTGCACTAGTGAAAGTATGAACCCTATGCCTTGTTTCCTATCATTGCAATACCGTTTAGGCTCACTTTTATCATTAGTTACCTTGCTGTTTTATTATTTCAGATTACAAATACCTTTATCTACTATCCATATTGCACTTGTATCACCATCTCTTGGCGAACTAGTGCACCTATACAATTTTCCATTGTATTGGGTGTGTTGGGGACACAAGAGACTCTTTATTATTTGGTTCTGTGGTTGCTTGAGAGAGAACATCGTCATCCCACGCCTCCCACGGATTGATAAACCTTAGGTCATCCACTTGAGGGAAATTTGCTCTTGTCCTACAAACCTGTGCACTTGCAGGCCCAACAACGCTCTACAAGAAGAAGGTTGTGTAGTAGACATCAAACAGCTCCATGAGCCCTAGATTGGTTCCATGAGTTCCGCCTCGTGGCGGCGGAGTTTAAATCGTAAGCTTGCCTAATGATTTTTTCCTGTGGTAAAAGCTCTGATATAGCAGAAGATGGACACAGGAGGCCCACCAGGGGGCCCAGGAGATAGGGGGCGTGCCCTACGGGGGGGGGGGGGGACGCCCTCCTGTCTCCGGGACAGGGTGTGGGCCCCCTGGTGTATTTCTTTCGCTTAATAATTCTTGTTAATTCCAAAAAGATGTTTCATGGAGTTTCAGGACTTTTTGAGCTGTGCAGAATAGGTTTCCAATGTTTGCTCCTTTTCGGCCCGAATTCCATTTGCCGGCATTCCCCCTCTTCATGGTAAACCTTGTAAAATAAGAGAGAATAGCCATAAGTATTGAGATATAATGTTTAATAACAGCCCAAAATGCAATAAATATTGATATAAAAGCATGATGCAAAATGGACGTATCAGGCTCCTACTTCTATGATAAAAAATCATGACAAAAAATGGGCTTTTCGTCCTGAGCGGGCCGGAGATGCAGCTGCATGACATTCTTTGGGCCGTCCATGACGGAAAAAACCATGGTAGAAGCGAGGGCGAGGAAAATTTAGGGGAGTTCCCGGTTACGGTGGGTGGTCGCGGGCCGAGCGATGCGCGTTTCTCTCGTACACATACGCGCGTGTGTGCGAGGCGTTGGCTCTAACTGAACCCAAGCGAGGTGTTGGGCTCTAACTGAACTCGAGCGATTGCACTGCAGGCTACGCGTTACTGAACCCGAGCGATCGACCGATGGCTGTTAACTGAACCCGATCGAGTGATTCCTTCGCTACTGCTGCTAACTAAAGCTGATCGATGCTGCCTCTAGATGAACAGTGGCGTTGGGGGGTGGATGAACAGTGATCGGTGGGGTGGATGAACAGGACCCGTGGGCGTTGCCTCTGGATGAACAGGACCCCGATCAATCGAGTCGGTTGGGGCTGGATGAACAGGACCCCGTGGAGGGCTGGATGAACAGGACGACCCCGTGGAGGGCTGGATAAACTGTAGAAGGTCGAGGGGTGGATGAACAGTAGCCCGTGGAGGGGTGGTTGAACAAGAGCCCGTGGAGGGGTGGTTGAACAGTAGCCGGTGGAGTAGCGCGTGGTGGAGGCTAGATGAACAGGAGCCCGTGGAGGCTGGAGGAGGTCGATGGTGGATGATCAGTAACCCGTGGAGGCTGGAGGAGGTCGACGGTGGAGATGAACAGTATCCCGTGGAGTCCTGCTTTTGCGATGCCACCCCTCCCGATGAACAGGACCCCCGTTTCGACCGTAGCGCTCCAACACAAGTCCGTTTCGTTCGTTTTGCGGTACGCCACACCCCTCCTGATCAACAGGACCCCCATTTCGACCGTAGGAGGTCCGTTTCCTCCGTTTTGCGGTACGCCAGACCCCTCCTGATGAACAAGATCCCGTTTCGAACGTGGCAGGTCAAACACAAGGACGTTTCCTTCATTCTGCGGTACGCCAGGCCTCGTTTCCATCACCTGTTCCGTCCAAGCTGGTTGGCTCCCACGTGTTTCGTTGCCTCCGATGAACACGACGCATTCCGTTGCCTCCCCATGAACACGACGCATTCCGTTGCCTCCCCATGAACACGACGACGATGCAGTTTCTCCGTTCCGACCCAGCCATGTACATGAGCCACGGCACGTCACGTGTCTGCGAGTAGGCATTTGAGACCCCACCCGTATGTACGTACGTGGCCGTATTTTCTTTCTTGCACACTTGCCGCTGTACGTGTACATGCTACGTGCGCGCCTCTACTACGACACGTGCACGCCTCTACATCCACCAGTACGTACGTACACGTCCGCGACCAGAATGACAACGCTACGTATGCTTCGACCAGGTGGATCCCGACTGCCAGGCAGTTCCTTGCGTGCGAAGATGTAGGTGGTGGGTCCCAGCTGTCAGGGGGGCGAATCGTTTTTTTTGCTCGGACGTACTTCCTTGCATGCGAAGATGTAGCTGGTGGGTCCCAGCAGTCAGGGGGAAACGTTTTTTCATGAAATACGGTGGCCCGTCCGGTGGGTCCCCGCTGTCAGGTGGAGGAATAATTATTTTGCTCGTAATAAGGAGGCACTTCCTTGCTGCGGCCGTGGACCTAGGCTGTCGGCCTCTCCACGACTGATCCACGTCCGATGGAAGCCGTTCCTTGACCACGTTGACCATGCCGCGCCGAGAGCACACCAGGGCGGTGGACGACGGCGAGGCCTAGGAAGGGGACGACGCGGAGCCGGGGAAGACGCGGCAGTGGATGCCCACGCGTAGAGGAGTATGAGGGTTCATTGGTTCGGCTGCGGTGTGAGGCTGCCGTCGTGTAGAATAAGAGGGGGTGTGGGTGAGTAGAGGGATGGCCTGGCCAGCGGTGGGAGTAGTAGGGGGCAGTGAGGCCTCCGCCGCATCGCAGCCGGCCACGGGAGGCAGGAGCACGAGGCACGACCGGCGCTGGTTTGGTAATTTGGAGCAAGAAGAATAGAGGTTGAAAAGCACTACGGCCATTGGATGGACATCGTGCAGTCACCGGAGCTAGAATCGTGCATATTGACTAAGTTGACAAAGCCCTCCATCCCCGTCAACTTAGTAGGCCCACAAGTCAGCCTGCCACTATACGTGGTCCCAGCTAGCAGGGGGAGTATTCATTTTTTATGTGTAATAAGGAGGCACTTCCTTGCGTGCGAAGATATAGTCGGTGGGTCCAAGTCGTTGGCGGTAACATTTTTTTCGTGAAATACTGAGAGGCCCTTTCGGTGGGTCCCGGATGTCGTGGAGGAATCATTATTTTGCGCGTAATAAGGAGGCATTTCCTTGCGTGCGGTCGTGGACCAGTTGTCGGCCTCTCCACATGATCCACATCTCGATACATGTCGATTAGATTGACCACGTTGACCAGGCCGCGCCGAGAGCACCAGGGCGGTGGACGACGGCGAGGCCTAGGAAGGGAACGACACGAAGGCAGGGAAGACTCGTCAGTTGTTTCCCATGCAGAGGGGAGTACGACTGTACGAGGGTTTACTAGTTCATCTGTCGTCGTCGGAGAATAACAGCAGGTGTGTGTGAGTAGAGGGATGGCTAGGCCAGCGATGGGAGTATGGTGGCACGGTGAGGCCTGCGCGGCAGCACAGCCGGCCGCGAGGAGGAGGGAGCAGGCAGTCCCGCCGGCGCTTGTTTGAGCGGCTGGAGCAGGAAGAGCAGAGATTGAAGAAGCATGACGGCCGTTGGATGGAAATCCAACAGTCACTGCTTGTGCGTCAACCTTTCTTTAGGAAAGCCTCGAATATGTGGAAAACATCATACATCCCATCTGCGATTATTTCTAATAATTTACAACCAATTTGCTAATTCTTAAGGTTTTTTAGGAGCCCATATTCTTTTTGTTAGCATTACAGCCCATATTGTGGCCACGGTTAAAAAATTATACGAAATTTTGCATATTTCGGTGCGGTCCGAACTGTTTTTAATCCCAAAATTTCGAGTCACATTCAAAATGATTTTGAAAATAAATGTACACTACAAGGGAAAACCCTAGTAGTAGCGCGGGTTTAAAGCCCACTAGTAGCGCGTGCTACCGCGCTACTAATAAGGCGCTACAGCTATTACTTAGCGATGCAGCGTGTGACACATGCTTGCTAAGAAACATAGCGGCAAAGGCTTGTTCACACCAAGCTGCTGCTAATCTAGCTAGTTGCAGCGTGTTTACTGTCCATCGCTACTAGTATTCTTTTTTTTGGGTGTATTTATCCATTGCTATACAAATTTTGATACAATACCAATTATGAGGTTTATATCATTATGTCCATAACAATGTGTAAAATGAAGGTGGATTAGGTTCAAGTGAAGGCAATATGTGGTGCATGTCAAAAGTATACTACTAATCCAAACTTGATCTAGTTTGGACTAGTAGTACTTTCGATGTGCACCACATGTTGCCTCCACTTGAATCTAATCCGCCACAAACTATTTAATCATCATCGTAGTCATTACCACCAACAGTATTTATTTAATCACCACTAACACTAGCTAATAATAATCATCATAGTCATTACCACCAACACTAGCTATTTAATCATCATAGTCATAGTGTAGCACATCATCATCTTCAAACTCATTTCTAGCTAGCTAATCACTCCTGCCGCTCTCTCTCACGTAAAATAACATAAAACATGTGTAGCTCTCCTCCTTCATCAACTTGGAGCATGCAGATGAACCTGTCTCTTAATTGTGGGCTGCGCTAGTAGAATAGTAAAAAAATATAAGTGGAAGCAAATGAAGCAGATGTCATGCTTAATTATGAAAAAAGACTTGTCGTTGTGACTTATTGTATCCACTTTGAAGTTCTTGTCCAGCTTGATGCTGAAGCGCCTATAATCATCTAGGAAGATTCCGTCGCACAGGCCGCACTCGTCTTCGCAGTATTTGCAAATACCGAAATCCTTTTCGTCGTCAAACATTTCCTATGTTCATAGTTGAAACATTAATTGGAAATCGATCAAAGACAACTACCAGGATACTCATCACATAAATCCGGGGCACTCGATATTTCCTACATATTCTGGCACAAGTCATGCCAAAATTCACGGAAAAATCCGCCATGACCTTTGCTAAAATAGGACATATCGAAGCGTCTGAAATTTGCGGAACGGAAATGAATCAACACTCACGGCAAAACATAGGCCACTCGGAGGTGTAACCTGCAAACATGACCGGCCACTTGGGCAAGCACATATCCTATTTGAGCAACACAAGATATACATTTCAAAATATCTTATAGGACTCAAATTAGCATGCATTCAATAAGCAAAAGTAAATCATCTCATGCGTCCGTACATTGATGAATATTATCACTAATACATCCCGAATAGTATCATACATATAACATCACTAATACAACTAAAACCCTGGCGCACGACGGGTATCGGCGCGGGCGGTGGACACCCACAGAGAAGGAACCATCACAGGATCATAGCTCGGTGAGATCCACAGAGAACCTGCTGTATTGGAGAACCTGTGCTTCAACGCATAAACAAGTAGCGACGGACGTGGCGTCCTCCTCATCGACACGGTGGCGCACCACCTCCCATGAGGTCCTCGAGCCTCCCTGCCATCGCCCACGCGACCGCCACCAAAGAAGGTTGGTCAACGACAGGCTGCCTCCTCACCAACTTGTGCCCCCGGTAGGTAGCGCCTCCAGTACCACCCAGTGAGCCCAGGTCCTGGACATGGCCCATCTGGTGACGCAGGTGTCCTCCGCCGCTCGACGACGAGGATGCGGGATAGGCATCGTCCACGTCGATGCTGGAAAAATTTATTTAACTAAAAAAATAACAACAAGTTCTTACTAACTAGTTCTTTTAATTCATCTATTTCTTACTAAAAATAAACTTACTATAAATAAAAATAAACTAGTACCTAATTAGGACCTAGTTCTTACTAACTAATTAGTACCTAGGAACTACTGCCCTAATTACCATATAAGTATCCATTTTTTAACTAGGGTTCATACTACCTAATTAAATAGGGTTAATACTAATTGTAATTAACTAACTAGTACTAAAAATAGCCTAGGGTTCATACTAACTAGCACTAAATAGCTAGGGTTCATACTAATAGAGAGCAGAGAAGAGGGAAGGGAGAGTGCTTACAGGAGGCAGTGGAGAGAGATGGGGTCGGGAGGCGGTGGCACCGAGGCGTGGGTCGAGGCGAGGAGATGGCGGGGAGGCAGGTCGGGGGAGACGGCGGCGGAGAGCGAGGGCAGGGGCTCCGGCAAGGTCGAGGTCGAGGAGGAGGAGGCACTGGTAGCGATGACATCGAGGGCAGACTCGGCGGAGAGCGAGGCGGAGACCTCCGTGAGGCGAGGCGGGGCTCGGCCGGAGGCAACGAGGGGGAGAAGAGAGAGTGGGGAATTGGGGGAGGAAGCAGAGGAGAGGGAAGCCCACGCGGGGGGTTAGGTGAAAATAGCTTTAACAATAGCGTGGGGAGCGAAAACGCGCAGCTGCTAAAATCCATAGCAGTAGGGCGCCCTCACAAACTCGCTACTGCTAAGATGGGCCCGTCCTGTGGTGTGTTGAAACTTAGCAGCAGCGCCCTACCCTAAAAGTGTGCTTCTACTAATTTTGTAGTAGTAGCGCAGTTTGTAGAAGGGCGCTACTACTATACCTAGCACATCGGGAACGGTGTGGCAATTATAGTAGTAGCGCGTTTTGTTCTGCAGCGCTCTTTGCTAAGTGGATAACTTGATGGCGCCCTTTATGCCAACGCTATCGCTAACTAGCAGTAGCACCTTATTTTAACACGTGCATCTTGGTAAGATTACATGTATAAGGTTTTCCCTAGTAGTGGTATATCAATATAAAATCCAACAAATTGTCCACACATAAAAATAAATGCAATTTAAAATCTTGAAATGAAAAAAAATTCAAACTAATTGCCGGTTTGATGTGTTTTAAAAATGTACATCCCATTTCTCATTACTGATAGGCCGTTTTCTCGGCTAGCCGAATGAAGCTCTCCTCGTCTTGAAAGATTTGCAGCCCAACAGGCCTGACAAAGCGACTTACTTGGCAAATCACAAAAAAAACTGGGTTGTGGCCATGGACCCAGCTGCGGCCGTGGACCCAGCTGTCAGCCTCTCCACGTACAGTACTCTTCCAATGGAAGTCGGTCGTTGACCACATTGACCACGACGCGCCGAGAGCACCAAGGCGGTGGACGACGGCGAGGCCTAGGAAGGGGACGACGCGGAGCTGGGGAAGACGCGGCAGTGGATGCCCTTGGAGAGAATCTGAGGTTCACTGGTTCGGTGAGCGTGAGGCTGCCGTCGCCCGCAGAATAACAGGGGTGTGGGTGAGTAGAGGGATGCCCTGGGCCAGCGGTGGGAGTAGTAGGGGTGGTGAGGCCTCATGACATCACAGCCGGCCATGAGAGAGGCAGGAGCAGCGGCATGACCGGTCTGCTTTGGGCGGTGGAGCAAGAAGACCAGAGGTTGAAGAAGCACTATGTCCGTTGGATGGACATCGTACGATCACTGGAGCTAGAATCGTTCATATTGACTAAGTTGACAAAGCCCTCCGTCCCCATCAACTTAGTCGGCCCACAAGTCAGTGTAGGATCGAAAGTATGTCTAGAAGGGGGGTGATTAACTTGACCAAATAAAAACTTATCCTTTTCCCAATTTTAGTCTTTGGCAGATTTTAGCTAACTTAGCAGAAGTCAAGCAATCTTAACACAATTCAAGCAAGCATGCAAAGAGTATATGAGCAGCGGAAAGTAAAGCATGCAAGTTGCAAGAATGTAAAGGGAAGGGTTTGGATAATTCAAACGCAATTGGAGAAACGGAATATTTTTGTCGTGGTTCCGATAGGTGGTGCTATCGTACATCCATGTTGATGGAGACTTCAACTGACGAAGGGTAACGGTTGCGCGAGTCCATGGAGGGCTCCACCCACGAAGGGTCCATGAAGAAGCAACCTTGTCTATCCCACCATGGCCGTCGCCCATGAAGGACTTGCCTCACTAGCGGTAGATCTTCACGAAGTAGGCGATCTCCTTGCCCTTACAAACACCTTGGTTCAACTCCACAATCTTGTTGGAGGCTCCCAAGTGATACCTAGCCAATCAAGGAGACACCACTCTCCGAGAAGTAACAAATGGTGTGTTGATGATGAATTCCTTACTCTTGTGCTTCAAATGATAGTCTCCCCAACACTCAACTCTCTCTCACAGGATTTGGATTTGGTGGAAAGAAGATTTGAGTGGGAAGCAACTTGGGGAAGGCTAGAGTTCAAGATTCATATGAATGCGAATGGAATATCTTGGCCTCAACACATGAGTAGGTGGTTCTCTCTCGGAAAATGTATCTTTGGAAGTGTAGGTTTGTTCTGATGGCTCTCTCCATGAATGAAGAGGAGGTGGAGGGTATATATAGCCTCCACACAAAATCTAACCGTTACACACAACTTACCAAACTTCGGTGGGACCGAATTGAGAAACTCGATCGGACCGATTCAGCAAATCTAGTGACGTTAGGATTTTGATTGGGACCGACAAGCAACTCAGTAGGACCGATATGGTTAGGGTTAGGGCATAACTTAATCTCGGTGAGACCGATTACATAAACTTGGTGGGACCGATTTTGGTAATAAGCTAACGGAGAGTTGGTCGTAAACTCGGTGGGACGGTTCGCTCATTTCGTGAGACCGAAATGTTACGAAAAAAAACAGGAGTTTACATTGCAATCTCGGTGGGACCGATCGCTCATCTCGGTGGTACCGAAACGTTACAAAGGGAAACAGAGAGATTACAATCCCATCTCGGTGAGATCGAGATCCCTATCGATGAGACCGATTTGCCTAGGGTTTGTGGCGATTGGCTATGACATCCCGAACTCGGTGGCGCAGACGGACAAAAAGAATCGGTAAGGCGAGTTTGACATTTGGTTTAGGTCATATGTGGATGTGGGAAATTAGTTGAGGGTTTTGGAGCATATCACTAAGCACTATGAAGCAAGAACCTCATTAAGCAACACCTCATCCCTCCTTGATAGTATTGGCTTTTCCTATAGACTCAATGTGATCTTGGATCACTAAAATATAAAATGTAGAGTCTTGAGCTTTAAGCTTGAGCCAATCCTTTTATCCTTAGTATTTTGAGGGGTCCACTTTTCTCATCCATGCCATGCCATTCATTGAGCTTTTCCTGAAATATTTATCTTGGAGAAATGTTAGCTCAATGAGCTATATGTTGTTAGGAATTACCAAAACCACCTAGGGATAGTTGCACTTTCAATCTCCCCTTTTTTGATAATTGATGACAACATATAGATCTAAGCTTCGACAAATGATAATAAGAGTGAAAGACATTGTCACTTTGAGAAGTATGTGAAAAGCAAGAGCTCCCCCTAAATTTGTGCATAGATTAAGATTTGCTTTGGACTACAAATGCACAAAGAGTTAGGCTCATGGGTTACTCTTCCATGTCACATACATCTTGGTGGAGCGCTCAAAATGATAATAATTGAATACATGCACTCATCACCAAGCAAAGTGAATGATCATATAGGGATAATAGGATAATGTCATCCAACAAGCATTAATGTAGCATATGTTCAAACACATGATCATCCAAGTATCACACAGACATAAAGTATCTCAAACAAGCAAATAAAGTTCAACCACCAAAACAAGAGAGAATAAATGCAAACACTCTCTCTAGAAGCCTATGATCTATACATTTTTCTCCCCCGTTGGCAACAAGTTACCAAAAAGTTCATGGAAAATGCATAGCACTAAATCGTCTCTCAGGCTTGATCTTCAGGTGGTGGTGTAGAGATGGATCCTTGGACGAAGACTTCAGTAGATGTGGATGGAGCTGGTGGAGTAGGTGCTGGAGCTGGTTGCACAGAAGCTGTAGCTGGTGTAGATGAAGTGGCTCTGGTGTCTGTCACTGGCACTGCAGCTGATCTCTGAGCTCTAGGCACTCTGGCAAACGCCTCAGTGGTTGTCTTGCCCTTCCTCTCCTACATATCATCACAGGTTGCTCAACAACAGATCGGATCTCGATTAGCTTCACATCCAAGTCATAGAACTTCTGCTCCATGATCCTCTCCAGGCTCTCCTGGTTTTGAGTTAGGGTGGCCAACCCCTTCTCAATCCTTAGAGTGGATGCAATCAAGTAGCCAAGTTGATCCTGCTTGCTCTTCAAGAAGTACTGAGATATCCCATCCATTTTTGGCATCTTGGCAGCCTTCTCAGTTCTAGCCTTCTCCTTCTTTGCTTGTGCTTGCACAGAAGATGGTTCATCTTCATCCATAACCAATTGGTTGTCCTCAAAATCTGGATAGATAGGCATGTGATCCTTTTCCAACAAGTATGTGCCAGTTCCCATCTTGGAGTTAATCAGCTCCTGGATCTGCGGGGCATACCCACAACTTCTCTTTTGGTCAGCAGCTGTCCTCTTTGATAGTTTCAACTATAAGGCTCATGACCTTGAACTTTTGTGGCACATCAAATAAGTGTAACAGATTGATTGCATGGCCTCTGATCATATTGTGATCACCTGACTTGGGCAAAAGAGTGTGCCTGAGGATCCAGTTGATGGTTGGCAGTCCTGACAGAAGGTAATGTACTGATCCAAACTTGTGTGTTTCAACAGCAGCATCTGGGATCTCCTTGTACATATGTGCCATAGTGTTGTGATTCATCTTCTTCTTGGCATAGACATCCAAGTCACCCTCTTTCTCCTTAGGTGCATTGATCAGATTAGCCCATTCTTCAATTGATGATTGGTACCTAGTACCTTCAGACATCCATACTATCATGCCATCTGGATAAAAGTGTGCTGTGGAGTAGAATTGCATTATTAGCTCATCATTCCACTTTGTGAGCTTCTGCCCAACAAAGTCTTCCACTCCACAACCACTGAAGCTGTCATACACACCAGGATAGTGTTCTTCATTCTCCTTGATGTATTTCCAGTCTACCCATCTCATGTCATAGACAATTGGCTTCTTGTCAAGCAGCACTGTCTCATAGAAATCATGTTGTTCCTTTGTATGGAACCTGTAGTCCACAGCAGTTCTCCTCCTGACTGCATAAGGATCAGTCAACCTCCACTGTCTGAGTCCTGCATCCTTTCTCAGCTTCATGTTCTCAGCTACAGGATGAGCATCATTATGATCTGGAATTTTAGGCTTCAATTTTCTCAAGACATGCTCTTCATCATCTTCCTCTTCAGCAACAGCTTCAGGCACTGGGGCCTTGTTCTTCTCAGCAGCTGATATGTTCCTGGTATTCCTCTTAGGTGCAGTCTTGGGCTTGGAAGTAGCCTTGGGTGCTTCGTTGGGCTTTGATGAAGCAGCCCCTGACCTAATGGCATCACCCATAAGCTTCCGAGCTTTAGGTGCTGATGCAGCAACCTCTTCTTCTTCCTCTTCCATCATGGAAGGCTTTCCAACAACCCTGGCCATAGTCTTCTTAACCCTTTCCTTCCTCTTCTTCTCGGTCACTTACGGCTCTTTGGGATCAGATTTCTCGGTTTCTTCAAGGATCCTCGACCTTGACATAGGAGTCCTTTTGGCTGGTATTTTCCTGTTTTGTCCAGGCTTAGTGGCTGCAGCTGAGCCATATTCTTTCTTGAGCACCTTCTTCTTGGAAGTGGCCTCATCCCCAATAGCCACATAGTCTTCATCCTCAGATTCTGAGGTTCTCTTCTTTCTGGCCCTGATGGCAGCTTTGGGTAAGTTGCTTGGAGTGCTCCTGCTGCCATCATCATAGCTGCTAGAGGGACTAGTGCCCTCACTCTGAACACTGCTCCTCGACTTGTTATGGTATCACTCACGATCAGGACATATTGCAATCCTTGACAATGAGACCACAGTGAATAGATATAGATGAGCATCACAAAATACAGAGGTTTTTGCAAAAGAATGAGTCAAAAACTTAGTTTTAGTTTTCCACAGAAATCATTTCGGATCTACCGATTTGTAAACTCGGTGATACCGAAGCAGCTTTTGGAACCTAACCTAGTGAACTCGGTCAGACCGAGTCACAGTTCGGTGGCACCGAGACTGCTAGGGTTTCACAAAGTCCTGAACTCGGTCACACCGATTTGCAATTCTCGGTCAGACCGAGAATTACATGTGCAATGGCCTTAGCCGAATCGGTGGTACCGAGTTCTACAGCTCGGTTGGTCCGAGATGGTTTCGGCGGAAACCTAATCCTAAATTTTCAATCCAAACCTAATCTACGGAGTGTTTTGACTGGATAAGATAGTTTCAATCGTGGAAAGATTCATGGCGAACACAATGTGTTAGGAATCAGATAGGGATAGCACAGTGATCAAGTCCATACCCTAGTTCGGCGATGGACTCGCTACGGCGGCAATGGCGGAGATGATTCCCGTTGACGGCGGCGGAGACCAACGGCAAGAGGCAGTCAAGCATTTAGGAGGACGATCCAGAGACCCTGGAGGCAGAGCGTGCTGAGCGCGGGCGAAAGAGTTCGGTGAAAATTTCCAAATTTCTGCCCGTGGGTATATATAGCCCGACCCTGTCGGTGTGACCGAGTGGAACAACTCGTTGGCACCGAGATGCATAACTGCAAGCAGTTACAGCAACTCAATGTGACCAAAAAGTTCAAATCGGTTGCACCGAGATGGAAAATCTAGATCGACTTAGTGATCTCGGTATGACCGAAATGGAAGAATCGGTCGAGAAAACGCCTAAAGAAGTTTTGGAAGTTTAAGTCTATGAAGAATCGGGACTCCGGAAAGTGCTCCTCACTGCAGTGGTTCGAATCTGACTTGATCAAGTTTTGTGATGTAGCATGAATAGAGTTTGAGACAAGAAAAGCATAGATAGCTAGAGAAGGTTCTTAGGCATTCTTGTCCATCCACTTGGCAAAAGAAAAAGAAGCCAATCAATCAAAACGACAAGTGGATGTCCTCGAATGAGTAAAATATGCAACTAACATGCTCACACAATAAAATGGCAAATGAAATATGTGGCAAAGCATGCACAACCAATTCTAGCATCTATGAAGCAATTGGCGATGACTTGGTCATCTATATATGAGTATATTGACTTAGGAGTCAAATGAGAACATTTGATCATAGTTCATACTCATCGTTTAAGCTCAAGTGGGGTTACCACTTTTACATAATGCATTGATGTGTTCACACCATTAGAGTTGCTTTAACTCAATTCTTAGAGTAACTCAATTCTTGGGTTTTGTCGATGATGACTTCATGTAGGTGTTGAAGATGTGGATGCTCAATGTTGATGTAGATCATTTGGAGCAATCCTTTGGAGTGAGTTGCACTTTCAATACCTACACGGGTTAGTCCCACAAGGAACAAACAAGGATATCCATAGACATAGAGTGATGCACACACAAGATGATGTCTATGAAAGCTTTAGGTTACCTTGTCCCTTGTTTTACCAACAAGAGGGTTTGTGACTCCTTGAACTAGTGCAAGATGTGGAAGTTGATTGCACTTGTTATTGACAAAATGATATGAGTGAAATATGTTTGCGGAGTCACCCTCGAGAACTCTCTAGTTCTTCTTCTTCGGGATGCACACCATGTTGATTGGAATCCTTGGAGTTGTAGTCGTAATTGATGAAGTAGAGCTTGATGTAGTCTTGGGAACCCACTTGACCAAGGCCTTAGGAGCTTCTTCAAATGCATCAATCTCCTCTTGAAGCTTGTCCTAGCCTTTTTGCTTGTGGTCTTGTGGTGGAAGATCCTCTTGGGCTTGTGTCCCTTTGAAGGAAGTAGGATCATACTTCTCTTGTTGAGGAACAAACTTCGTCTTGGGGTATTGATCTTCTTCCCACTCAACTCCATTGGCATTGAACTTTCGTTCAAAACCAACACCTTGCATGGTTCTTCCGGTGGCTTCCTTGCTTGCGTACAATTTCCTCGAATTGCTTACTCCCGCAAGGCTCTTGTAAACACCTTTCTCTATAATTCCCTTCAATAAGCTATTTTCTTGCTCAAGTGTAACTTGGCTAAGAGAATCATTAGTGGAATCAAGAGAACTACTAGAAGCAACAACATTGGATTTAGCATGATTATTGTTACTACTAGAGGAAGAATCCTTCTTGTTCTTGTTACTAGCCTTGACTTGAGGCATGTAAGTAGATAAGAGTAAGCAACAGCAATGTAAGAAGAACTTTTCTTCTGAAGATCATCATTGATTGCCCTTAAGAACTCATGCTCTTGCTCAAGGTTGAGCTTTTCAAAGCGTAACTTCTCATGAGTCCTTAAAAGTTCTCTATGATCTTCTAAGATAGTTTCATGAGCTAACTTAAGAGTGTTTAGTTATTTAGTTAGAAGCTCAATCTTCTCCTTATCATTGTCATTCGTTTTATCTTGATTAGCATGATTAATTGATGTTTCATCATAGTATTCATCACTAGAGTTGTCAACAAGTAAATCATCATCACCTAACAAGTTCTTCATCACTATTGAAATCAACTTACTCAGGATGTGATACCTTTGGGCCTTTAGCCATGAAGCATCTTCCAAGTCCTTCATTTGGTGAATCAAATATGTCGTAGGAGTTGGTTGACACAAGTGCTAGACCGGCAACACCTTCATCTTGAGTATATTCGGAGTCCGAGTGATAGCTTCTCTCGGAGTGATTGTCAAAGTAGGAGCCGGATACCCATTCACCAACATGAGCTTGATGTCTTTGTTTTGTGTAGCTCCTTGATAACTTGTCCTTCCTTTCCGAATCCTTGCTTCTCCGGGATGTTCTTCGTTCATAACGATCATCTCTACTCCTTCTCTCTCTTGGTGGTGATTCTTCTCTTCTACTTCTCCTCTTAGGTGACTCTTCTCTTCTTTTGTAGGGCGCCGTACACTCATTGGAGTAGTGTCTGGGTCTTCCACAATTGTAGCAATTACGCTCTCGACTAGAAGATCTTTTGTCATTGTAGGACCTTGACCTGTAGCTTTTCTCTTTGCTTCTACTCTTGTAGAACTTGTTGAAGTTCTTCACCATTAAGCTCAATTCTTCATTGAAGGTTTGTTTCTCACTTGATGATGTGGGAGCTTTACATGAGGCTTTGTAAGCACCACTTGACTTGTTGTGAAGTTCCTCCTTATCCTTGAGTGACATCTCATGAGCAACAATTCTTCCAATGACTTCCGTTGGATTGAGATCTTTGTAATTGGGCATCACTTGGATCAATGTGCACACGGTATCATATTTTCCATCCAAAGCTCTTAGGATCTTATTGATGATGAATTTGTCGGTCATCTCTTCACTTCCTAGGCCGGCAATCTCATTTGTGATAAGGGCAAGCCTAGAGTACATTTCATGACACCTTCACCATCCTTCATTTTGAACTTGTCAAGTTGACTTTTGAAGCACATCCAACTTGGATTACTTGACTGAGTCGGTACCTTCATGCATATCAATCAAAGTATCCCAAATTTCCTTTGCATTCTCAAGACGATTGATTTTGTTGAATTCTTGAGGGCACAATCCGTTGAAGAGGATATCACAAGCTTGAGCGTTGTATTGCAGCATCTTCAACTCTTCGCGCTTAGCTTCACGGTTTAGTTCTCTCCCATCAAAGAATTCACCTTGCAAGCCAATACACACAATAGCCCAAAGCGGGGTTATGTCCAAGAATATGCATTTTCATCTTATGCTTCCAACTAGCAAAATTAGTACCATCAAAGTAAGGACCTCTACGGTGATAATTTCCCTCGCTAGACGCCATACTCTCCTAGGTTTTGAAACCAAGGCTATGACCACAAAAAACTATGGAAATCAAAGCAAATGAAGACCAAAGCTCTGATACAACTTGTAGGATCGAAAGTATGTCTAGAGGGGGGTGATTAGACTACTTGACCAAATAAAACTTATCCTTTTCCCAATTTTAGTCTTGGCAGATTTTAGCTAACAAGTCAAGCAATCTTAACACAATTCAAGCAAGCATGCAAAGAGTATATGAGCAAATGGAAAGTAAAGCATGCAACTTGCAAGAATGTAAAGGGAAGGGTGATACGTCTCCAACGTATCTATAATTTATGAAGCATTCATGCTATTTTAATATCTGTTTTGAATGATTACGTGCTTTATTATACACTTTTATATTACTTTTGGGACTAACCTATTAACCGGAGGCCCAGCCCATATTGGTCATTTTATTGCACTGTTTTCGAGATTTCAAGGAAAAGGAATATCAAACGGAGTCCAAGCGGAATGAAACCTTGGCAGGCGTGATTTTGTGGAAGAATATGATCCTAGAGACTTGGAGTTCACGTTAGAAGATCCTCGAGGAGGCCAGGAGATAGGGGCGCGCTCTACTAGGCGCACTTCATCTTCGTGGGCCCCTCAAGAACCCCGATCGACTTCTTTCGCCTATATAGTCCCAATGCCTAAAACATCCACAACGAAGATAGATCGGGAGTTCGCGGCCAGCAAGCCTCTGTAGCCACCAAAACCTCTGGGGCCCGTTCAGGCACCCTGCTTGGGAGGAACCCATCACCGATGGCCATCTTTATCATCCGGCGCTCTCCATGACGAGGAGGAGTAGTTCACCCTCGGGGCTGAGGGTATGTACCAGTAGCTATGTGTTTGATCTCTCTCTCTCTCGTGTTCTCTTTATGGCACGATCTTGATGTATCGCGAGCTTTGCTATTATAGTTGGATCTTATGATGTTTCTCCCCCTCTACTCTCTTGTGATGAATTGAGTTTCCCTCTTGAAGTTATCTTATCGAATTGAGTCTTTATGATGAGAACACTTGATGTATGTCTTGCCGTGTTTATCTGTGGTGACAATGGGATATCACGTGCCACTTGATGTATGTTTTGGTGACCAACTTGCGGGTTCCGCCCATGAACCTATGCATAGGGGTTGGCACACGTTTTCTTGATTCTCGGTAGAAACTTTGTGGCACTCTTTGAAGTACTTTGTGTTGGTTGGATGAATATGAGATTGTGTGATGCATATTGTATAATCATGCCCACGGATACTTGAGGTGACAATGGAGTATCTAGGTGACATTAGGGTTTTGGTTGATTTGTGTCTTAAGGTGTTATTCTAGTACGAACTCTTGAATAGATTGAACGGAAAGGATAACTTTGAGGTGGTTTCATACCCTACCATAATCTCTTCGTTTGTTCTCCGCTATTAGTGGCTTTGGAGTGACTCTTTGTTGCATGTTGAGGGATTGTTATATGATCTATCTATGTTATTATTGTTGAGAGAACTTGCACTAGTGAAAGTATGAACCCTATGCCTTGTTTCCTATCATTGCAATACCGTTTACGCTCACTTTTACCACTTGTTACCTTGCTGTTTTTATATTTTAGATTACAAAAACCTATATCTACTATCCATATTGCACTTGTATCACCATCTCTTCACCGAACTAGTGCACCTATAAAATTTACCATTGTATTGGGTGTGTTGGTGACACAAGAGACTCTTTGTTATTTGGTTGCAGGGTTGTTTGACAGAGACCATCTTCATCCCTCGCCTCTCACTTGGACTGATAAACCTTAGGTCATCCACTTGAGGGAAATTTGCTCTTTGTCCTACAAACCTATGCACTTGCAGGCCCAACAACGTCTACAAGAAGAAGGTTGTGTAGTAGACATCAAGCTCTTTTCCTAAGCGCCGTTCTTAGGGAGGTGAGTGCTTGAAGGTATATCTTTAGATCTTGCAATCGAATCTTTTTTGTTTCTTGTTTATCACTAGTTTAGTTTATAAAAGAAAACTACAAAACAAATGGAGTTAAGTTTGTCTCATACGCGTCTTTTAATATCTTTCGTGAGTTTGATGGAAATGAAAATTGTGCTCAAGTGCTAGACGAAGAATGCATTAAAATGCTTGGTACTGAATATTTGAATGATGAGCATGATTGCAATGTTGTTAGTATGAAATCCTTGAATATCCATAGTACTAATGATGATTGCTCTAGTCATGATGAAAATATCTCTTATGAGCATGTCAACTTTTGTGGAGTGCATGTTTGCATGAATGCACCAAATAGAGAAGATATATATTGCAAGAGGCATAAGTATTTAGAAACTAAATTGTTGCAAGAAAGACTTGATGATTGTGCTGAAAGATTCAATATTTTTCGTGCTCCTTGTGAACTTCTGAATGAACGTGGTCATTTAAATCTCCAATGCAAATTGTTTCATGACCGAATTGTGTACAAAAATTGTGATAGCTTGATTACCCTTGGGCATCATCAAGAGCTTAGTCTTCTTTTGCGGTATGAAGAAATGAAACGTATAACTAAGGGTATTCCAAAATTTAATTTTGATAGATTTCTTGATTTTAATCTAGAGAAGATTTATATGTTTTGTGCGGTGAATTGCATTGATAGTCCTTATATTGCCAATTACATAAAGAAAAGAAAGCAAATAGAAGATGATGAGAATACTAATGAAAGGGAATAGACTCCCCAATATCCTCCTATTATTTCTTATGATGAATCGTGTAACGAGGAGGAGCTTTCTATCCAACCAATCTAAATCAATAAGGAGCTCAAAGAGGAAGGTTGAACCCGCCCATAATGTGAAAAAGAAAAGGAAAAGAAGGGGCAACAAAGGTAAAAAGGTATCCCTTCCAAATGATGTTGCTCCTACTACTCATTGTGATGATGATAATTGCTATACTATTTGTGCTATACATACTGTTAATGATGAGAGTGATTATGCTTATGATATGAAAGGGCCCAAGCTTGGGGAAGCTATGTTTGATGAGGATCAAATATTTGAGAATATATTTGCCAAAATTAATGTTTGTCCCAAGCTTGGGGATGCTATGTTTAATGAAGATGATATTTTTAGCATCCCAAGTTTTGATATGTAAAGTTGTTATGATGATAGCATGCCTCTTACCTATGATGATTATATTGATGAAAGTGGGTTTGGAAGAGTGTCAACTTTAGGAAGTAGTGATCCCACTATTTTGGAGGATGTTGAATTTTATTGTGATGAATACGAAAGTGGATTTGGAAGAGTGTCAACTTTATTTAGTGATTCCACTATCTTGGGAGAGGTTTCAATCGATTATGATGAGAACGAAGTTGCTACTTATGATGATTATTGTGATGAAACTTACGCTATAAAAAGTAGTGATAATTATATTTATAAATTTTGTCATGATTATGATTACCCTTTTTCTGAACATTACTGTTTTAATGTGGAAACAATTTTTAGTGTTCAAGTCTCTTATGATACTCCTGCTATTCCGAATGAGAAGAATTTTGCTTATGCGGAGAGTAGTAAAAATTCTATGCTTGTAGATCATGAAAAGAATGCTTTAGGTGCTGGTTATATTGTTGAATTCATTCATGATGCTACTGAAAATTATTATGAGGGAGGAATATATGCTTGTAGGAATTGCAATAATATCAAGTTTCCTCTCTATGTGCTTAAAATCTTGAAGCTATGCTTGTTTTACCTTCCGATGCTAGTTGATTATTGTTCCCATAAGTTGTTTTCTCACAAAATCCCTATGCATAGGAAGTGGGTTAGACTTAAATGTGCTAGTCATATGCTTCATGATGCTCCCGTTATGTTTCAATTCTTATCTTTTATGAGAGCATCATTGTTATCATGCCTAGCTAGAAAGGCATTAAAGAAAAGCGCTTGTTGGGAGACAACCCAATATTTACCCTTACTATTTTTGTGTGTCCACATGATTATGCTACTGTAGTAATCATGTTTATAGCTTTTGTTTCAATAAAGTGCCAAGTAAGACCTTTAGGATAGCTTACGGTGATAGTTGTGTTGATCCTGCTGAAAATCAGAAACTTTTGCACCCAGTAAATTAGTTTTGTTAATTCACAGAAACGTGATTCTGATCTGATTCTTTATGCTGTGGATTGTTACACAAATTTCTCAGGACTTCCTAATTTGGTAGGATTTTTGGAGTTCCAGAAGTATACGTTTGATACAGATTACTACAGACTATTCTGTTTTTGACAGATTCTGTTTTCTATGTGTCGTTTGCTTATTTTGATGAATCTATGAGTAGTATCGGAGGGTATGAACCATAGAAAAGATGGAATACAATAGATATTACACCAATATGAATTTATAATGAGTTCATTACATTACCTAAGTGGTGGTTTTATTTTCCTATACTAACGGAGCTTACGAGTTTTCTGTTGAGTTTTGTGTTGTGAAGTTTTCGAGTTTTGGGTAAAGATTCGATGGACTATGGAATAAGGAGTGGAAATAGCCTAAGCTTGGGGATGCCCAAGGCACCCCAAGGTAATATTCAAGGACAACCACGAGCCTAAGCTTGGGGATGCCCCGGAAGGCATCCCCTCTTTCGTCTTCGTTCATCGGTAACTTTACTTGGAGCTATATTTTTATTCACCACATGATATGTGTTCTGCTTGGAGCATCATTTTCTTTTGTTATTATTAGCTTGCTGTTATTTAGAATAATGTTTTACATCTTTATTTTCAATAAAAAAAGTCAAGGATAGCCTTTGCCATGGTTATTTTGCTAGTATACATGTTGCTGTTTGAAAACAGAAAGTTTACCGATGTTGCAAAAATTCCCTAGAAAATTAAGAGAATGGTATAATGTTGAAACTTTTTGCATATTGAGCTCTGATAAATTTATTACAGTGGGGATTTTACTTCATAATTTTTGGAGTTAGGGAAGTATGATTAATCTTGCATTCTTTACAGACTGTACTGTTTTGGCAGATTGCTGTTATATTTGCATTCTTTGCATATGTTTGCTTGTTTAATGATTCTATTTGAGGATAGGAGTATTAAATATGCAGAGGCATTTAGTATGAAATGTTGAATAATAATTTTAGTGATTTGCTACAGTAGAAAATGATAAGGTTTTGCATTGGTTTATACTAACCTATCTCACGAGTTCTTGTTGAGTTTGTTGTCGATGAAGCTTTTGATAAAAAGAAGAAACCATGATATGAGAGGAATTAAGGAGACACAAAAGTTCAAGATTGGGGATTCCCAAGGCACCCCAAGATAAGATTTCAAGAAATCTCAAGCATCTAAGCTTGGGGATGCCCCGCTAGGCATCCCACCTTTCTTCTTCAACAACTATCGGTTAGTATCGGTTGAGCCTAAGTTTTTGCTTCTTCACATGAGTTGTGCTATCCTTGCAATGTCATTTTATTTTGTTTTGCTTGCTATTTGAATACAATACCAAGATCTGAAATTCTTAATGAGAGAGAGTCTTCATATAGCTACATAATTATTTAGCTACTCATTGATCTTCACTTATATCTTTTTGGAGTAAGTTTTCATTTACTCGTGTGCTTCACTTATATCCTATGAGTAAATGGTTGAATGAGTTGAGTGTCATTAATCTGAAATTATATATGTCTCTTTTGCTTATCCCATGGGGAGTTATGACTTCACATCTAAGAAGTAGAGGCTGTACATTTATTGTAGGTTAGCAAGCATTGTATTGGTCATTTGAACAATTCATGAAAGAATATTGAAGGAAGAGAGATTTCATATATAAATACACTATCCTAGACATCTTTTATAATTGGGAGCACTCATTAAGTATGACATGCTAAAGAGTTGATGTTGGACAAGGAAGACAACGTAATGGTTTATGTTTTCCGACATCTCGCTTAAAGTATATTGTCATGGATCATTCACACATGTTGAGCTTGCCTTTCCCCCTCATGCTAGCCAAAATTCCTTGCACAAAGTAGAGATACTACTTGTGCTTCCAAATATCCTTAAACCCAGTTTTGCCATTGGAGTCCACCATACCTACCTATGGATTGAGTAAGATCCTTCAAGTAAGTTGCCATCGGTGCAAGCAATAAAAATTGCTCTCTAAATATGTATGATCTTTTGGTGTGAAGAAAATAGCTTTATACGATATTTTTATGGAAGCAATAAAAGCGATGGACTGCATAATAAATGTCCATATACAAGTGGCAATATAAAGTGACGTCCTTTCGCATTAAGATTTTGTGCATCCAACCCTAAAAGCGCATGACAACCTCTGCTTCCCTCTGCGAAGGGACTATCTTTTACTTTATGTCTTTTACTTTATGCAAGAGTCAAGGTGATCTTCACCTTTCCCTTTTCATTTTATCCTTTGGCAAGCACTTTGTGTTGGGGTGATCCTGATATATATATCCAATTGGATGTAAGTTAGCATGAACTATTATTGTTGACATCACCCAAAGGTGAATACGTTGGGAGGCAACACTATAAGCCCCTATCTTTCTCAGTGTTCGATTGAAACTCCATAACCATTAGTATTGCGTGAGTGTTAGCAATTATAGAAGACTATATGATAGTTGAGTATGTGGAGTTTGTTATTCCTGAAAATAAGATGAATTGCAATTGTTTGATGACTAAGAATGAAGTTTTCTAGTTTTCAAGAAAGTTTATGGTCTATGCTTTGACATGTGAATTGCTTGTTACTTTACCGTGAGAAGTTTTATGAGATGAACTACTGTTATGACATATTATCATGCTAGAAAAGGTGATTGAAATTATCATTGATCAAACTTGTGAACCTTCTAGCATTCACACTTCATAAATTCTTTCTTTATCATTTACCAACTCGAGGACGAGCAGGAATTAAGCTTGGGGATGCTGATACGTCTACAACGTATCTATAATTTATGAAGCATTCATGCTATGTTATTATCTGTTTTGAATGATTACGGGCTTTATTATACACTTTTATATTACTTTTGGGAATAACATATTAACCCGAGGCCCAGCCCATATTGCTGTTTTATTGCCTCGTTTGATTTCGAGGAAAAGGAATATCAAACGGAGTCCAAACGGAATGAAACCTTCGGCAGCGTGATATTTTGGAAGAATATGATCCTGGAGACTTGGAGTTCACGTCAGAAGATCCTCGAGGAGGCCAGGAGATAGGGGGCGCTCCCCCCTACTGGGCACGCCCCCTGTCTCGTGGGCCCCTCGAGCACCCCCCGACCGACTTCGTTCGCCTATATAGTCCCACGTACCTTAAAAACATCCACAACAAAGATACATCGAGTTCACCACGCAAGCCTCAGAGCCACCAAAACCTCTCGGAGTCTGCTCTCAAGACTCCTACCGGAGGGGGAACCCATCACGGGTGGCCATGTTCATCATCCCGGCGCTCTCCATGACGAGGAGGGAGTAGTTCACAATCGAGGCTAAGGGTATGTACCAGTAGCTATGTTTTTGATCTCTCTCTCTCTCGTGTTCTCTCTATGGCACGACCTTGATGTATCGCGAGCTTTGCTATTATAGTTGGATCTTATGATGTTTCTCCCCCTCTACTCTCTTGTGATGAATTGAGTTTCCCTCTTTAAGTTATCTTATCGAATTGTGTCTTTATGATGAGAACACTTGATGTATGTCTTGCCGTGTTTATCTGTGGTGACAATGGGATATCACGTGCCACTTGATGTATGTTTTGGTGACCAACTTGCGGGTTCCGCCCATGAACCTATGCATAGGGGTTGGCACACGTTTTCTTGATTCTCCTGTAGAAACTTTGGGGCACTCTTTGAAGTACTTTGTGTTGGTTGGATGAATCTGAGATTGTGTGATGCATATCGTATAATCATGCCCACGGATACTTGAGGTGACAATGGAGTATCTAGGTGACATTAGGGTTTTGGTTGATTTGTGTCTTAAGGTGTTATTCTAGTACAAACTCTTGAATAGATTGAATGGAAAGGATAACTTTGAGGTGGTTTCGTACCCTACCATAATCTCTTTGTTTGTTCTCCGCTATTAGTGGCTTTGGAGTGACTCTTTGTTGCATGTTGAGGGATTGTTATATGATCTATCTATGTTATTATTGTTGAGAGAACTTGCACTAGTGAAAGTATGAACCCTATGCCTTGTTTCTTATCATTGCAATACCGTTTACGCTCACTTTTACCACTTGTTACCTTGCTGTTTTTATATTTTTCAGATTACAAAAATCTATATCTACTATCCATATTGCACTTGTACCACCATCTCTTCGCCGAACTAGTGCACCTATACAATTTACAATTGTATTGGGTGTGTTGGGGACACAAGAGACTCTTTGTTATTTGGTTGCAGGGTTGTTTCAGAGACCATCTTCATCCCTCGCCTCCCACGGATTGATAAACCTTAGGTCATCCACTTGAGGGAAATTTGCTACTGTTCTACAAACCTGTGCACTTGCAGGCCCAATAACGTCTACAAGAAGAAGGTTGTGTAGTAGACATCAAAGGGTTTTGAGAATTCAAACGCAATTCGAGACACAAATGTTTTTGTGGTGGTTCCGATAGGTGGTGCTATCGTACATCCACGTTGATGGAGACTTCAACCCACGAAGGGTAACGGTTGCGCGAGTCCACAGAGGGCTCCACCCACGAAGGGTCCACGAAGAAGCAACCTTGTCTATCCCACCATGGCCGTCGCCCATGAAGGACTTGCCTCACTAGTGGTAGATCTTCACGAAGTAGGAGATCTCCTTGCCCTTACAAACTCCTTGGTTCAACTCCACAATCTTGTCGGAGGCTCCCAAGTGACACCTAGCCAATCTAGGAGACACCACTCTCCAAGAAGTAACAAATGGTGTGTTGATGATGAACTCCTTGCTCTTGTGCTTCAAATGATAGTATCCCCAACACTCAACTCTCTCTCACAGGATTTGGATTTGGTGGAAAGAAGATTTGAGTGGGAAGCAACTTGGGGAAGGCTAGAGTTCAAGATTCATATGGTACGAATGGAATATCTTGGCCTCAACACATGAGTAGGTGGTTCTCTCTCAGAAAATGTATGCTGGAAGTGTAGGTTTGTTCTGATGGCTCTCTCCATGAATGAAGAGGAGGTGGAGGGTATATATAGCCTCCACACAAAATCTAACCGTTACACACAACTTACCAAACTCGGTGGGACCGAATTGAGAAACTCGGTCGGACCGATTCAACAAATCTAGTGATCGTTAGGATTTTCGGTGGGACCAACATGCAACTCGGTAGGACCGATATGGTTAGGGTTAGGGCATAACTAATCTCGGTGAGACCGATTACACAAACTCGGTGGGACCGATTTTGGTAATAAGCTAACCAGAGAGTTGGTCAGGTAAACTCGGTGGGACCGGTTCGCTCATTTCGGTGAGACCGAAATGTTACGAAAAGGAAACAGGGAGTTTACATTGCAATCTCGGTGGGACCGATCGCTCATCTCGGTGGTACCGAAACGTTATTTAAGGGAAACAGAGAGATTACAATCCCATCTTGGTGAGACCGAGATCCCTATCGGTGAGACCGATTTGCCTAGGGTTTGTGGCAGTGGCTATGACATCTGAACTCTGTGGCGCCGGATAGAGAGAATAGGTAAGGCCGAGTTTGACATTTGGTTTAGGTCATATGTGGATGTGGGAAAGTAGTTGAGGGTTTTGGAGCATATCACTAAGCACTATGAAGCCAGAACCTCATTAAGCAACACCTCATCCCTCCTTGATAGTATTGGCTTTTCCTATAGACTCAATGTGATCTTGGATCACTAAAATATAAAATGTAGAGTCTTGAGCTTTGAGCTTGAGCCAATCCTTTTATCCTTAATATTTTGAGGGGTCCACTTTTCTCATCCATGCCATGTCATTCATTGAGCTTTTCCTGAAATATTTATCTTGGAGAAATGTTAGCTCAATGAGCTATATGTTGTTAGGAATTACCAAAACCACCTAGGGATAGTTGCACTTTCAGTCAGCTGATAACCCACAAGTATACGGGATAGTTGTAGAATCTTTCGATAAGTAAGAGTGTCGAACCCAACGAGGAGCTAAAGGTAGAACAAATACTCTCTCAAGTCCTATCGGCCATCGATATTTAATTTCACGACGCTTGACGCTTGCTTTACCTAGAACATGTATGAAACTAGAAGTACTTTGTAGGTGTTGTTGGATAGGTTTGGAAGATAATAAAGAACACGTAAATAAAAGCTAGGGGCTGTATAGATAAAGATGCCATAAAGTAAATATAGCGAGTGTGGAAAAGTGGTGGTAGGAGTTGTGAAATTGCCCCTAAGCAATTGACTATGTTACTAGACCGGTAATCACTATTGCAATTCTATTTGAGGGAGAGGCATAAGCTAACATACTTTCTCTACTTGGATCATATGCACTTATGATTGGAACTCTAGCAAGCATCCGCAACTACTAAAGATTCATTAAGGTAAAACCCAACCATAGCATTAAAGCATCAAGTCCCCTTTATCCCATACGCAACAATCCCCTTACTCGGGTTTGTGTTTCAGTCACTCACGCAACCCACTATAAGCGAATCATGAACGCATTGCAACACCCTACAGCGGGAGTCCCTCATGCTTGCTGACACGTAGGGCAGCATAAGACAGCACCAATAATAAAACATGCAACTCAAACCAATCATAGCAATTCATCAATCACCGATAGGACAACGAAAATCTACTCAGACATCATAGGATGGCAACACATCATTGGATAATAATATGAAGCATAAAGCACCATGTTCAAGTAGAGGGTACAACGGGTTGCGGGAGAGTGGACCGCTGGATATAGATGGGGGAAGGTGATGGAGATGTTGGTGAAGATGGGGCCGGTGTTGGTGAAGATCGCGGTGATGATGATGGCCCCCGGCGGCGTTCCGGCGCCACCGGAAGCAAGGGGGAGAGGGCCCCCCTTCTTCTTCTTCTTCTTCTTCCTTGACCTCGTCCCTTGATGAGAGAAGGGTTTCTCCTCTGGTCCTTGGCTCCCATGGCGTGGGAGGGGCGAGAGCCCCTCCGAGATTGGATCTATCTCTCTGTTTCTGCGTTCTCAGATTCTACCCCTTCACCGTTTCTTAAATATCCGGAGATCCATAACTCCGATTGGGGTGAATCTTTCGCCCAGATCTTTCTCATAAAATTAGCTTTCTTGCGCCAAAAGAAGAGCATCAACCGCCTTATGGGTGGCCCACGACAGCCCAGGGCGCTCCTACCTCCCTGGGGCGCGGCCCCCTGTCTCGTGGGCCACCCGGACACATTTCGCGTTGATTTTACTTCCCCAAAAATCATAAATATTCCAAAAAATCTCCGCTCGTTTTTATCCCGCTTGGACTCCGTTTGATATTGGGTTTCTGCTGAAACAAAAAACATGCAATGATGTGAACTAGCACCGGCACTGGATCAATATGTTAGTCCCAAAAATAGTATAAAATGTTGCCAAAAGTATATAAAAGTTGAATAATATTGGCATGGAACAATAACAAATTATAGATACGATGCAGACGATTATCAGCCACCCACTATGGTGGGTCCTAGCTAAGCAGGGGTATCCATTTTTTGTGCGTAATAAGGAGGCACTTCCTTGCGCGCAAAGATATAGATGGTTGGTCCGACCTGTGGGGCGTTTCACGAAATACGTAAGCCCTTCCCACATACAGTCCACGACAAAGGCGTAATAAGGAGGAACTTTCCTTGCGTGCGAACATGGACCTCGTGGGTCCCAACCGTCGGGCTCTCCGTCTGATCCTCTTCCGATGACTCGTCAGATGTTGACCACGCCGCGGCCTTGGTATCACCGTGATGGGCGGCGGTGAGGCCCCAGACTGGAACGACCGGAGATGTGGAAGACGCGGCGGTGGAGTCGCAGATGCAGAGGAGTGGGAAACTTGACTGGTTCAAAAGTGCGGTGGGCCTACACTTGGTAGAGAATAACAGGAGGTGCGGAATGGAGGGATGGCCTGGCCGTCGGCTGGGTAGCGTTTACCGAGGAGCGCAAACAACGCCACTGGGCCGAAGAAGGCTGGAGCAGGCGGTCCCGGCAGCGCCGGGGGAAGAAGATGAGATATTGAAGAAGAATGCCGGCCGTTGGATGTAAATCCAACGCCTTCTTAAACTTCACCTCTTGACCCACATGTCGGCCAGTCCATTTGTTTTTTAGTCCATTTGGTGGGCTGGGTGAAACAATGGTGTAGCATCTAAGCAACCCGTTTAAATCCCATTTGCATTTTTATCGAAATCAGCGGACTTGCCGGGCTAGGTGAAAATGTCATGTTGGGCTAGACGGAGAAATGTTATAAAAACATTAAAACATGATTGCACGTCTATTACTGCATTGGTCAGTAAAATCTTTGCAAGCTTATGTAAGCAATCACTAGGAGTTAACTTGCCAAGTTATATATAAACAATTATTATTATTATTATTTTGTAAGAACTTTCAACTTACGAAATAAAATATCATTTAAATTTGATGAGTTAATAGTACGTGGGGTATTATTATTTTTTAGGCTAGAGATGGGAGAGTTGAGTTGGTTCTAGGGAAAAGTACTGGGAGAAAACTCAGTTTACATCGAAAAAGAAAGTGAGAGAAAATTCAGAGACCTCTTTGGGTCCACCTCGAGGAGGGGAATATGTTGGGAGGAAGGAGATTCAAAGCATGGCAGCCGAAAGTGAACTAGTTTTTTTAACGGACAAGTGAACTAGTTACATACATAAGCAAATAGCCACTAAAAAGCAATCAGGTTAATGGGTTCTTAAAAGAAATATTTCGGACAAAACAGATAATTACGACACATAGGCTAATGCATGAAACACTCAGATGATAAAGGTGCTTATAAACAGATAAAGTACAACATCTAGACCTTCCTGGCACGCTTGATCATGACACTGCGGTTGTCCGTGTACTCGTCGGTTACGGGAAGCAGACACGCCCTCATGTCCAAGATCTGCCTGTACATGTCGTAGCATGCGTATGCGTCCTTGGCCACGTAGGTTATGTAGGCTAGATTTAGAGGTACCTCCCATGTGTTCAGGTCCTTGGTATCGTTGTCTTCTTTCATGTTGGCGTATCAGGGGTCGATGATGGTCTCGGCGAGGTCAACCACGGAGTCCTTCTCCTGCCCGTTGCTGATGATCTTGTATTGCTTCTGGATGTCGATTGTTGCACCAGATGGCCGAATCGTCGCGTTCTTCCTTCTGTTCACCATAGCGAAGGTGCGATCGGTATTTGCCGATGAAACGGGCGAATACTCCGTAACCTCTGATGTCCCCTCTGAAGTGGTAGATGAGAACCTCGTCCCGCACACATACCTGGGCGACGGCGATCCGCTAGTCCCTGTCAAGAGACGAATGGATGGGCACAAGGTTTAATCCTGCAACCTTGTGCTTTCTCGTCCTGTAGGTACTGCTTGAACTCCGCAAGGCAGAGCTTCACCGAGTCCGGATCGTTGGTGTACATCACATTCAACTTGGTGCAGCCATAGGACTGAACGGCTAACTCAAAGGGGAACTCATTGCTGAAGTCCATATCCAGTAGGCTTACCCCTCGGATCGCCATTGCGGTCTCTTCGAGTGAACGAGTGTGTAGGCGGCGGCAGTTCATTTTTCAGCTCTTGGGGAACTGGATTCAACAGTAAACTAAGTGTGTATAGGCGACAACAGTTACTACCCCTCCCTCGTCACGCTGCATGGCGTGAAGATGCACCCTCGGCGCATTCAAATGCCTCCATTAAGAAACCTACTCCGGCCACACGTCGGTTCACGAGCGGGTCTGTATTGGTACTGTAATAACAGGAGTCAGTGGTCACTTTACTTAAATTTTATTAAATTTATACTTAAAAAAAGCAATGCATTGGCCCGTTCTATCAGTGCCACAGGATCAACATGCACAACAATTAGAATTATTATTCTCAGGACACACACGATCAACACATTTGTCGCACTTTCACAAAGATAATATACCAAGTTTGAACTGTTTGTTATGGTTGTTGTCCTCTGCATCATCATGCCGTGTTTCCCAGCTTGCAAGATTCAGAACCAACAAATAAGATCCAAATAATAAGTACAACAAAGATGCCTACACATCTCATTGATTCCCAACTTACAAGATTCAGAAGCAACAAATAAGATCCAAGTAATAAGTACAACAAAGATGCCTACACATCTCATTGATTCCCAGCTTGCAAGATTAAGAACCAACAATAAGATTCAAATAATAAGTACAACAAAGATGCCTACACATCTCATTGATTCCCAGCTTGCAAGATTCAGAACCAACCCATTAGAGCCTTTTGATAAAGTGAATATCGGGATTAAATCCATCTTGGCTAGCCATGTCATACAATCAAGAACTTGGCGAATGCTCTTGATCGTCACAACATCTGTAGTTGAGTATTCCTGTTTGCACAAAGACAAATTAGAAGAGCATGATTTCACTTTAATAGGGGCCTCCTTGAACTCAACCTGCAGCTCCACTAGGATGAGGTCAACCTCCAGCTCCATGATTCAATTCATGCGCCTTTTTCTGCAGTTCACCTGAAATGAAGCAAATATTGCGTCATTCAGCTAGCAAGAAGTACTTGCTCTCGTGAGCTGGCAGGTTCTTCTTTAGTAGTTGCACTAAAATTGCGGAACATTAAGGTTGGCTGTCCGGCTCATGTAAGGTGCAACTATAATTTTCTTATCCTTTTGTGCAGTTCCACTAAAATAAAGTGCCATCATGGTGACAGTGACGGCTCATCTTGCAAAGGATAATAAAATGTTGCACGAGATTACCAACAGAACTTGACAGAGATTTTGGAAACTCCAATCACCATTTTGTGCAGTTCCACCAAAATTGAGAGATGTTGCCCACGTGACATTTTAGTTGAACTGCACAAGACACTCATTCCAAAAAAAAGTGTTTTGTGCAGTTCACCAAAAGGTCACAATAGCAACAAGGTGAAATGGATATCCCTATCTGCACAAAAGATAGAAAGTAAACAGTTGCTGGTCAATAAGAATATACGAAACATATAAAAAATTAAAAGAAGCATATTAATTATGTTCATGGCAATCACGCAAGGACGGTAGAAATTTTAAAAGCGTCGGCAATGCTTCATGTTACCGTAAGCATTACGATCAACAATGAGATTCCTCAAATATGGGATTACTTTAATGGTGGCATTGCATGTTTACCGGAACCACGATAAATCAACAAAGAACTAAAGAGTTGGTTTAAGGGCATGGGACCGTGGGGACACCAGGACACTTTCGGCGTAAAGGAGCAACTTACTTATCATACTGGGGAAAACAGCAGGAGTGCCATTTGTAACACAGTTTAATTGAGTCTTATCACCGGAGGCATTAGATTAATAATAACACTGGTTAGACATGTCCCTAAGGTAACAGTGTGATCGCTTCATTTTACATGCGCCCTTACATTAACAACAACAAAAGGTTGGTATAAGGACATGCGGCGAAGGACGATCGGCACAAGACAATGTACCTACAATGAGGCATAAAGTGGTGATGCCGAGTTTGTTCATGCTATGTGAGGGCAGCAAACCTAATCCTGGAGACCTTGTACTATGTGAGGGAAGCAAATCTAATCCTTGAGACCTTTTACTATGTGAGGGCAGCAAATCTAATCCTGGAGACCTTTTACTTTGTGAGGTCAGCATATATAATCCTGAGACCTTTTTCTATGTGAGGGCAGCAAATCTAATCCTGAGACCTTTTACTATGTGAGGGCAAAGCAAATCTAATCCTAGAGACCTTTTACTATGTGAGGGCAAAGAATCTAATCCTGGACATACTCTGTTGACTTGTCCACCAACCGCTACTTTCTATCCTTTTTTCAACTAATAATAGATCTGTTCCTTATCCAGTTTGTACTGCGTTTTCCCATTAATTCCCTTTTCAACCAAGAGACCGGTTGGTATCTGGTCTCTACTACTTTCACCATATTATTTCCTCTTTGAACAAAGCCCTAGATTCAAATGCATGAAGTAGCTTTACCTCTAATAATACTAAAAATTTAGGTGGCTTTGGAAGAGCTGATGGGAGTAGAAAAAGATGCACATGCAGACACGTGGGGAGATGGGGCAGTAGAGCAAGGCCTCTTTCGAAGAACTTATACCTGAGGGTCGCCGGGATGTCGGCGGCAGCAGGTCGGATCTGCGGACAATACGGCAGGGAGGAAGAAGGGTCGGAGGACCTCCTGAGCCGGCGCTGTGTCGGAGAGAACGGCACGGGCAAAGGATCAGGCCCCCCTCGGCAGCTGTGGGTTTCCTCCCTCAAGCGATGACCGCGTGAACGATGCACCTTTAGTCCTCTACACACACCGGCGAAGGGATCCATTTGGATTTGTGACCAGCGGTGAGTAGAGAGAAAATGTCGCTCTATTTGTCTTGTTTATATCTAGAGAGGATGAGAGAATGAATAGAGCAACCCTAGTAAAGCAAAGGCTCAGGCCCTGCGTCCATATATAGTGGAGTGATTATCTTTTTCTCTCCACAACAAGCTGCTTCAATTTGTGTATGTGGCATTAAAGAAAAGAAACTCTCAATTTCAGGTGACTATTGTACGACTCCTACTTACTACTAGTAGTACTAGTATTGTGCACTTGTGCTCCCCGCCCCTCCATTGATTGAACAACCCCACGGATGAATAAACATACAGTAAGTACTGTATTTATATAGAATGAACAAGCTCGAACTATTTTCGTGTAGTTAAAAGTTGAGGGCGGGGCTTTTCCCGAGCAGTACGCGCGGCAGTTTTTGGGTAGCCGGTTTGACAGAGAGGCGAGGAGGGTGAGCGAGTGGTAGATTCTCAAACATACTGCTGGAAAGGTGGGGCTGTGCGATTTGATGGCGTGTTACTGTTGGAAAGACTTGTGATATGACCACTCACTACAATCATGAATTACTGGCGCTCTGACCCGGGTGATGCCCCCCTTCCGTTCCGCTCTCTAATCTGGTGCATGACACGTCGACCCGGATGCTGGCTCTCCCACATGTCAGAGTAGTAAGAAGGAGCGAAGAATGATGCGGTATATACTAGTACTACTACTACTCGTGCTCGGAGCAAGGCGAACCACGGCAGCCCAAAGTGAACCAAAGAAGGTAAACCACGGCAGCCCAGTGAACCAAAGAAGGCGAACCACGGTAGCCCAGTGAACGGCAAAGTGCAAACCACGGCAGCCCAAAGTGAACCAAAGAAGGCGAACCACGATAGCCCATGAACCAGCAGATGAAAACAATGTGGTGATATGGTCATAAAAACCAATGTGCTACTCTGGTCCACACTTTAGCATGTACAAGAACTCTCCTCTTTGTTTGGATCCACGAGTTAGAGCTAGTTTGGGTTGAAATAGCCTCAAATTATCGAAATAAGAGGGGTTAGTTTGAGCTAGTTTGCTCTAACCCAGCTAAAAAACTAGCCCGGTGGAGAGGTTCTAATTGGGTTAGTTATCCTCGGGCCCACGAAAAGAGAACTAAAAATCTCCCCTGCCGCACTGTGATCACTCCCCTCTCGCACGACTCCTCTCTGTTCCCCATAGGGCTGCCTGCCCAAGCGCCGCCCGCCCTCTCTCTCCTCCAGCCGCCCTCTCCTTCTGGCCTCCGCCACCCTACTCCGGCCGCCCTCTCCCTCCGGCCTTAGAAGGTCGCCCTGCTCCCACTTCACCGGTTGTTTTTCTCCCTTTGTCGTGCGCGGCGGCGGCGCATCTACCAGGGAGGTCGCGAGAGGGGTGAGTTTGTTCGTTCCTTCTCTGTCTCACGGCCATATCATTGATCTTGCTCGCTCTAGCGCTAATTCTGACTTGGAAAAGTAGATCCTGATCAAACTTGGTATAGATTTGTGGTGCACGCATGGAATTGTTTGATGCTGCTTGAGGATGTAATAAATCTTTCTAGAGGCCCAAAGATTCAGTTCACCTTTCTAGGTATTTTAGTTTCAGGCTTGCATTATTTCTAGAGGCCCAAAGATTCAGTTCACCTTTCTAGGTATTTTAGTTACATGCGTGCATTATTTATAGAGGTCCAAAGATTAAATTCCCAGTCGGCGGCATGCGGCCCTGCTACCCATGCCGGTGTCGACCTCAACTCGCAAGGGCCGGCGTTGGAGGGGTTCCCAAGGCTTGGGCTCTACAGAGCCTTCCTCCAGAGCGACGACGGCGAGCTCCTCCCTCGGTGCATGAGGGGCTCCAAGCTCCCTCCCTATCGTGAATGACTTCCGTGATGAGTTAGCTCATGCTTTGTTTCATGGAGTGTTTTTTTGTGAAGCTTGATTGATGACTTGTATGTTTAAGTAGGATATCTCATTTGTATGGACAAAGTAAAAATTATCATGTTTTGCATGCTTGATTTGTAAAGATGGTTCGTTTATGTCAATTGTGAGCGGGAGGAGGCCACAGAAGAGCCGGCCACACCAAATCCGGCAGGAAATAGGGTCCAAAGTAGTCAAATGATTGAGAAAGAGCATTTATTGTGAATCTAACCCTGCCATCCATACACCTCTTTGGTTTAGAGTTAGTTCAGGGTTAGAATCTAACTCTAACCTCTAACTGAGTTAGAGTTCTCCTCATCTCGGTTCATCGCCATCATACTTTTCCCCATTCCCCTGTGTTTTCAGTATCCTGCGAATCAAAGAGGCCCTTTTGACGGGAAAAATCAAAGAGGCCCTTAGACCGTTCAGGTCCGCCATTTTTATAAACGTGTTATGTCCAAAATTTAATGAACGTGCTCCGGTTTCTAAGAAAATAATCCGGTTTCATGTAGTAATTCATTCATTTATTTATTCTTCTGCGGGGGGTGTGCATGTAATTCGTGAGGTCTGAAATGTAAAGTACCCCGGCCTATGCTCCGAGTCGTGCATGCCCTACGACCCAGATGCTCCATGTCCCACATGTCGGCGAATGGGAGCACGTGGAAATAGCCTAGGAGTACATCTAGGAGGATAAATGCGTGAAAAAATATGTACCGTGAAGTGTAGCTGCGGTTCGAAAAGGAGACCTAAAGTGATGACAGCTATAGGTCGCACACACCCAGCTAGTGGTACTAGACATACGACTAATTTTTCCCTAAAAAAAAGAGGCACGAGTGCTCAGTACTCCTATTCTATAAACACGAGTCCCATCTAACAACAGCGTCCGTGCTACAGCTAGCTCTCCTCCCTCGTTTCTCTCTTCTAATTCTAAACTCGGCCGCGCCCGGTGAGCGGGGTGGGTTTTCTCAATTGCGGACCCACCTCACAGTGAAAACATTCTGTTGGAATAAAAATGCCATATACTCCCTCCGTTCCTAAATATAAGCCTTTTTAGATACTATTTCAAATGGAATACAACATACAGATGTGTGTAGACATAGTTTAGAGTGTAGATTCACTCATTTTGTTCCGTATGTAGTAGTCACTTGCTGGAATCTTTAGAAAGAGTTATATTTGGGAACGGAGGGAGTACTATACTAATAAAACATTAAGGCCACGAGGCGATGCAGTGCTGGTTACAGGAGGCAAGAAGAAGAGATGCATCCATCGACGACGTCCACCTCCTCGACTCAGGGCGCCGGCCACCGAACGACGCCTAAGTAGCACTGGCTTTCGTGGCTAGGTCAACGTGCTTCTGAACAATGGCGTCCGAATATTCCAGCCGCTGGAAGAAGGCCAATGTCTTTCCGTCCTCGCTTGCCTTGTAGTGGCCTATGTAGACGATTTCCTCATAGACGTGGATGTGCAGGTCGACGGTTTCTTGCATGGCGAGGCGCTGCGCGGCAAGCGTGGCATCGAGGTGCACATTCTTCATCGCGACCTCCGGCACCTGCATGGCCACCAGGGCTTGAAAGAGTTCGTCACCATGGAGGCTGATGAGGGTGGCGGTGCAATGAGGAGCCCGGGCGCTGGGTGGAGCAGTACGGCAAGGTCGTCCACGCACTTCTTGACAGCTGTGAACTTGCAGATGGAGTTGACCATCATGTCGTCCATGCGAGAGGCGAAGCCGGCGTCGGCGAGGCCTACGATGCCGGCTGTCGCCAGGACCGTCTGGAAACGCTGAGCGGTGCGGGGCCAAACTCTGTTGCATTCACATCGTGCTGGCTCTATTCTGCTTCTCCAATTAATTCCCTCTGCATGTAATTGAGGATGCATCATTGACCATTCAACGTCTCGGGAACCGCTACCCTCTCCCTCCTTGGCATTCAAGCACCTATGTACCCGTCGACGACGAGGTGCCTATGGTGACTTCGTAAATTTCAAGATGATAGTGGCGTGCGTGTGTGCGTTCATAGGGGTGAGTGTATGCACATGTATATGAGCGCTATGCCCTGCATCTTGTGTCAAAAAAGTAAATGCGTGTCAAAAGAGACTAGTCAAGATACTCAATATTGTGCACCTCGGAGAGGAAAACGATAGAACTACTCCCTCCGTCCTATAATGTAAGACATTTTTCACACTAGTGTAGTGTTAAAACGCCTTACATTATGAGACCGAAGGAGTACGTATTATTTACGTGCAGATTCACTCATTTTTCTCCATATGTACTCCGTCTCGGTGTAGTCTAGTCACTTGTTGAAATCTCTAGAAGGGCAAATACTCCTTTCTGGTTTACAGGGCTATACTAACAAGTAGTTGTACGTACTAGTACAATAGTGGGCTCACATAGCAATTTTGTCTCATGCAAGAGCCTGGCTATATGCGTGCTCCAATGTTCGCAACTGCCACGTTCGGTTTGCGCTTGGCTCTTCGCCTCTTCGAGAAGAAGAACAATGATGTTACTACTACTACTTCTACAGTTTCGAATCCACTGCTGCATGTCCGTCCACCGCGAGCGGGAGGGATAGCTTGTTGTAGAAGTACTACTAAGCAAAAGCATGTCCTCGTTTGTGAGCAACCGCGCGCATGGGCGACGGAGAAGGCGTGTAGTAGTAAAATCAAGATTCTCCTCGTTGTACGAGTTGACGCGACACATCATAGCACTGGCCCCACATGCTTGCCTCTAAACTTGGCTGAAAGACCCGCAGTGTACAATATATTTGCTGCAACCTCTAACATTTATCCACCACAAATTAAAATATATGTGGTCAGATGCATCGCTCGATGCGAGAGGCGAGCCCCCTTTCGTAAAAACAAATTAAAATATATATTCCTGTCTTGACCAGATGAGCGTGCAAACTACAATCACCAGGGTGACAGGTAGGGCCAGAAGACTATTTTTTTTAAAAAAAACTTCGAGACGGCCACATAGCATGGAGCCGACCCCAACGATTTTAAGCTTACAGGCATGGTACATGCTATCCTAGACTACTCTACACATGAAACTGCCACACGAGTGTCCGGGCTACGCTTGGCTCTTTGCCTCTTCGGGAAGTCAAACAATGATGGAGTACTCCTGTACTAGAGGAGTACTACAGTACGCTTCTGGCCATCTGACACCGATTCAACTGCTTCATGTGCACCGCGTGCGGGAGGGAGAGCGTGTAGCAAAAGCTTCTCCTAGTCTTGCCAGCCACCACGCTCATGGGCGAGGGAGGGACGCTCCTGCCTTTGCGTGCGTGTCGGCAGGTGGGCCCGACAGGTGGGTGGCCAACCTGTCATACAGCCAAAGGCAGGTGTAGTTAAGTCCGCGAGGCAGAGGATAATCAAACTTCTCGTTGATGTACGATTTGAAGCGACACATCAAAGCACTGCACTCGATATATTTCAATAATTTGCATTTACCGATGCATTAATTACAACACATGCATGCATGCCGTGACTCTCTTGCATGTGTTGATTTAATGCACCTTGAAGTAGTATAAAATATGTGACGGTAAAGCTTTGTAATGCCCCGGCCCAAGTCGAGAGATGGTTGTGCACGAGGAGGGCGAGATCATGCAGACCGAACAGGACCCGACAATGGAGCTCTCTAAGGTCTCAATGGACCTCACCGTCCTCCATCGCCTTCTTTCCTCCTCCCTTGACGCCTCAAGTGTATGAGGTTCGAATACACCCCGTCCGTTCGGCTGATTGAGCAAGGTGCAGGTTTCTTGCTGTTCGATTGATTTCTGCAGTGCAAGGGAGGGCACCTGGCCTGCGCGGACTGCCGCGTCGAGCGCCCCGGGAACCAACAGCAGTGCTAGGAGTGCGAGCGCGGCGGTGGCTTCGACGTGCGGAACACGGCGGTGGACTCCGGCCCTTTCGTCGGTGAGGGTGGAGTGCCCCACGATGGTTGTGGGCTCTATGTCACTTACCACAAGGTCACCGATCACCAGGCGTGTGTCGCTTTCATGGCTACAAATGTCCCGTGCCCGTCTGCGGCTCTGAAGGCCCGCCGCCACGGCCTCTACCACCACATCAAGACGGGCGCATCCCATGCCCGTGCACAGGATCCAAGACGGCAAGGTGCTCCGGTGCATGTGCCTAATCGCCGAACCCACTGCTCTTGCTGTTCAGCGGAGGAGGACGCTGCTTTTTCTTGGTCGGCGGTGTGCTCGACGTTGGCGCCTACTTATCGCCGTGTCGCTTCGTCTACATCGAGGTGGGCGTCCCCACTGCCGCACTATGTGGCCACGTTGTGGGCGAACGGCCTGCCGGGGGAGCCCAAAGGCACGACCGACGCCGTCAAGGTGGAATGGAGGTGACAAGCAGCAAGGATCCCGGCTACGTCGACATGCAGGAGCTGACCTTCTTCTGATTCATCCGCCCAAGTTGCTGGGCGGGCTAAACCGGTGTCCCTCCACATTCAGATTGACAAGCTCATGTCCTAAATGTTTCTCAGTGCCTTCTGTTTATCTTAGTAATATGCTAATATAGGGATTACCTCGGTCTACTTTAGCTTAAGAAATGGTGGGTTTTGGTGGCGATGCACGAATTACTTCGACATCGGATCAAGAATTTCCAACAAATTGAATCGGATATTTTGTGTCCGTTGGATATAAAGTTCCTTTGGGTAAGAAGTACTACTTGTCATCAAAATGGATAAAAGGAGATGTAGGTAGATGTATTTTAGTTCTAGATACGTCCCTTTTTATCCATTTTGATGACAAGCACTCCTCCGATCCACAATACATGCCTTCCATTTGTCAAAATATAGATGTATCTAGAGATGCTTAAGTATATAGGTACATCAATGATAGAGCCAATCGTATGGTTGAGAACACTACAATTAGAAGCTACAGATACAAGTGTGACTCCCAGATGCAGAGGCCGGGGGTCATCATCCTCCTATTCGAGAAAAAACAGACGCGTGTGTGAGAGGACGAGTGCGTGCGTGCACCTCTTCTCTTCCTGTATAACGTACTAAACTCAGAGTACAAGTTTTTGTGGGTGGCACGATGGTGCGTGCGAGAAGTCCCGAGAGATAGGTTTAATGCGTCTGAAAAGAAGACTAGCCTATAGCTCGCCACGCGGATATTCCTGTCGAACGCCCCATTAACCGTAAGATATATGTATACGACGGTGCCAGTTATTTCTCGTACACAGCAGTAGAAAAAGAACTACTCCATCCGGGAATAATGCCGCACTTCGAAACTAGAACCGTCAATAAATTTTGAGCTTGCGTCTCGTCACATTTCAAATTACTCCAAGCTATATTGAATTGCAAACCTGTTCACACCGATCACAACCTAAACGGTTTCCCACTTAGGAGCATATTAGTACCACGCTATATTGAATTGCAAACCTGTTCACACCGATCACAACCTAAACGGTTTCCCACTTAGGAGTGTATTAGTACTCGGTTATAAATACTAGTATGCCAAGATGACTGCACATTCCTCCTCAACTCCTAATCCACAAAAACAAACAAGTCATTCAGCATCCTTCCCTTGCGCCTGCCATGGCCAGCTTGAGTTCTGGGTCGAGAGATTGCCACCAGGGAGAGGCGAGCATGGAAGCGGAAGCATGAGAGATGTCCCGCCTCGCTGCGAAAGCAGCCGACATGTCCCGCCGCGTGGAAGTAGCAGCACGAAGGTCCCGCCACGCTCTTTGAAGCAAAGACGGAGGTCCCGCCGCACCGTCGTCTGATGGTAGTCGTCCGGCCGCCATGCGTAAGCAGCAGCGATGTCCGCCGCGCCGTGAATGCAGCAGAGATGTCCCGCCGCTACCGCTGAAATGCAGCAGATGTCCCACCGCGCGCCGTGGCGGCAGGAAAATTTTCGCGGGCAGGCGGCAGCATTCTGAGCGCATGGCGATCATCCATAGCCAGATGGATCAGATCTCCGGCTGGGTGAGGTTGCAGGTTGAACAGGCTACCGGCGTCATCCGGCAACTAAGGGAGGGCGATGAGAGGCTCCAGGCCAACCGCGATCTGCTGAGGGCGAAGATCGTCCGAAGTGCAGACCAGCAGGAGGAGACCAGTGCCTTGTTGAAAAGGACCGGCGTCATCGTCAAGAAACTTATGGACGAGAATGACATGCTCCGCAACGAGCGCCAAAGGCTGGTGGAGGAATCCGTGGATGTTCTCAAGCAGCGTCTTGAGGACACGAAAGAGCTCATCGCCGCTCGCCGCGGAGACTAGTTCCCGCGGCCTGCAGCAACGCATCAAGAAAGTAGAGATCAGCGAGCCAGATCCTTGTCTTCCTTCTTTTGCCCTTGTGTATTTTGGGCGTAGCCTCATGTGGCTTTTTAATTATCTTTCTAATTATGTAAGACAATTAATCGCCCTTATATATTCATCGGTCTTGCTATAAGTTGCAGTAGATGCTATATAGGTCCGTCCGGATCTTACATCAAGATCCGTGCTTTCAGATTTTCTTTTTCTCTCTTAAATCTCACGAGTGAGACATAGCCACGCCATTAAACAGAGGCTCGGGCGCCATTAATGGAGACCTTGGGAGAGAGGTGGACGGCAGATGGAGGTCAAAGGGCTCTCCTCCCGATAAGCATGCGCAGGGGTCTGATCGCACGCCTCTCGTACTCAAATAGCTACCCTGCACGGCGCCTCCTAGCTAATAAAAAATGGGGACGCGTGGCGGCACGTAAATGGTAGTAAATAGAACGCCCACAGTTTCAATAATACTTGTGTTTCCGATTGTAACATGACAGCACTTGTTCCAAAATGACTTTGTTGATTGTTAATGTGTGCGCCTTCACAAATCGGACTGCAAAATTACCACAACATGTTGGTGCCATGTCATGGCACCAAGCCAAGTTTCATTATTTTCATGCGTGTTTTGGGTTTACAGGAATTAAAAAAACTAAGTTTCTCAGTGTTTCCAACCCAGCCACGACGCCCAGAATTTTGAATTTCATTCCCATTTCTTGAATGGAACCTAGAAATTTACCCGAGGACACACATGTGATTTTTCAACCAACTTTGGTGCACGGGAACATGTGCTTGTATTTCAAATTTGAATTATGCACACAAAGGTGACACGTTCCCTCCCAGAACCACGAGCCTTCTTGAGAGAAGCTCCGATTTGCAAGAAGCTTATAACAAAATTTGTTCCTATTCGGCCAATTTTTTTACCACGACATGGTACTACCATGACATGACACCATGCCAAGTTTCATGATTTTAAAACCAACTTTCTCAATGTTCTCGATCGAACCCACGATGCCCTAGATGTTTGAATTTTATTCTCATTTTTTGCATGGGACCTAGAAATTCACCCGAGGACACAAATGTGATTTTTCAACCAACTTTGGTGCACGGGAGCATGTGCTTGTAGTTCAAATTTGAATTATGCACATTAAATGACCAAAAACTCAATTAATGTGTAAATAAGGCCAAACGAAGCCGGAATAATTCCAAAATTTAACAGGGCACTCATGTAGTTCTATGTTGCCTTTGTAAATAAACTCAAGGGGTCAGCGTATATCGTTTCGCACTCAAAGGTGGCACATTCCCTCTCAGAACCACGAGCCTTCTTGACAAGCTTCGGTTTGCAAGAATCTTATACCAAAATCTGTTCCTATTCGGCCATTTTTTTTACCACAGCATGGTCATGACATGACACCCATGCCAAGTTTCATGATTTTCAGACGTATTTTGGATTTACAAGAATTTTAAAACCAAGTTTCTCAATATTCTCTCACGAGCCACGATGCCCAGATGTTTGAATTTTATTCCCATTTCTTGCATGGGACCTAGAAATTCACCCGAGGACACAAATGTGATTTTTCAACCAACTTTGGTGCACGAGAACATGTGCTTGTAGTTCAAATTTGACTTATGCACATTAAATGGCCAGAAACTCAATTAATGTATAAAAACGACAAACGAACCTGGAATAATTACAAAATTTAACAGGGCACTCATGTAGTTCTATGTTGCCTTTGTTAAGAAACTCAAGGGGGGGGGGGGGGCCGCGGATATAATTTAACACTCAAAGGCGGCATGTTCCCTCTTAGAATCACGAGCTTCCAAATCGGCGCAATTTTTTACCACAACATGTTAGTGCCATGACATGACACCATGCCAAGTTTCATGATTTCCAGGCGAGTTTTGGATTTACATGAATTTAAAATCTAAGTTTCTCAATGTTCTCGGCCGAGTCACGGCCTTGGGATGTTTGTATTTCATTCTCATTTCTTCCATGGGACCTAGAAATTCAACCAAGGACACACATGTGATTTTTCAACCAACTTTGGTGCACCGGAGCATGTGCATGCAGTTCATATTTTGATTATGCACATTAAAAGTCAAGAAACTCAATTAATGTATAAAAGGCCAAACGAACCCGAAATAATTCCAAAATTTAATAGGGCACTCATATAATGGATACACAAAGGTGAGGCAGGTCACAATGTTTCCTCTGTAAATAAAATCAGGGGGGAGGCAGCGTATATCATTTCGCACACAAAGGTGACACGTTCCCTCTCGGAACCACGAGGCTCGTTTAGAGAATCTCCGGTTTTGCAAGAAGCTTATACCAAAACTTGTCCCAATTCAGCCAAAAATTATACGTATGAAAACAGGGTTTAGATTATCCCGAACATCTCGCTACCTAGACAAATAATGTACTATGATTTGAATTCAACATTAAATGGATACACATATTTGAATTGGAGAGCTTATGGTACATGTAGTTCATAGTGAAATATGAGTACTGCTATATGCATGTTTTTTGGTATCAAGATAATATTTAAATTATTGTATAACTTGACAACAATCGTATTCAAATAAGGAAAATTGATTCAAATTTAGTCCATATGGTAGACGACAATATATATGTTCACATGGTGGAGTAAAATGTTCATATATGATGGAAGATCAAAATGTACGACTACATCAATTATAAACCGCAAGGTCACCTAACGATATATTCGAATTCAACATAACGTGGATTCAAAAATTGAAATTCGAGATCCTGGCATTTGTAATCATATAAAAAGGGACATTACTCTTTCTTTTGGTGGGAATTGATTTGTTTTTTGTTGTTGTTGAGGGAAGTGCGAATCGATTTGGTACTGTGCAGGGTAATCTTGTTCTCCCGATTTTTTTACATTTTTATTGTAGTTTTTTCAATGGCATCTATAGCAATATAGTAAAAGGGGACATGACTCGCTTGTGTCTTGTATGAATTGTTTTTACATCGTTAAGTTTGTTACGCCGAACAAAGGAATCCGCACCTTGTTATCCCGAAATTTTCAAGCTCGAGTATCTTTTGTCTGACACGCTTTGAAACTCCCGCCTGTTCAACCCATGCCGCGCCTTGTTATCCCGAAACTTCGACGCGCGCGAGAACTCCCTCCTCATCCAAAATCGGTCCCGCAGCCCAGACACGCGAAATCCCCCTTCTACCCCTCAGCCGGAAATGAAGCTCCACGTCATGATTGTCAAAACCGGTGGGGTATGCTGGTAACTTACCCTACATTTCGGACAAGCGCGTCCCTAAGCTTGGCTCCCCTCCCCTTCGCCCCCATTCGACACCGAGGCCGCCAAAACCCGCGAAACCCCACGCTCCTCCGCCGGCCTCCGACCGCCGCCAGCAGGAGACTCTTCCCCGACTACGTCGTCCACCGCAACAGCTCGTCGTCCCTCATCCACCGCACCGGATGAGGATCCGCTGTCGATCTCGTCATCCCGCCAGATCAACCGCCCCGTCCTCCACCTCCAAGGAGCTGCCCCGACGTTTGCCTCGTCTATCACGCCACCCCAATCCCCACAGCACCGTCTTGACCTGCCCCACCGGAACCGCAACACCCTCACCAATTCCTCCGATGAAGCCGAGTCCAACTCGGCGCCACCAAGGAGGTTCTGCACTCACCGCTGTATTTTATCTTTTATTCGATCTCACGGGGCTGCCGGTGCTCGATACCCAAGCATACATGGCGGGTCTCCATCGATGGTGCCGTCGCCGGCCACATCATCCACGGCGTCTCTCCCTCATGTCGTTGCTTCCTCGGCGGCGACTTCCACAACGGCACTAGCTGCAGCTGCTCCGGCTCTCGCTCGCGCTGCGGCTCTGTTCTTCCTGTCGCTCGTATTGCTGCTGCTCTTGCTTTTCGTTCGTCTTGCTGCTCTGCTCTTGCTCTCGTTTATTGCTGCTGCTGCACGACCTCCGCAGCTACATGAGTTGCTTCTTGCTTTTCGCACATGGTGCTCTTGCCACGACTTGCTCTCTGCTAGTGTGTTCCCTGCTCGAGCATCTGCTGATTTAGATCCATCGCTTCTCTGCTACTAGTGCCCGAACACCCTAAACATCTATTGCTATGCTCTGCTACTAGTTCAATCAGTTTCGATAAAGAAAATTCAGTTTCGATCAGTAAAGTTCATTTTCTTGATTAAGTTCAGAGTGAACAGTACTTACAACATCTGTCGGAGCGGCCGTGGTGCGGCTGATGCGTTTTACATCTAGCACTTTTTGGTGATGTATTTTGCATCATCTATTGCAGATGATATTAGGGTCCCACTTCATATTAACGTTGTTCCGTCTTGTCACCTTCAAGCCTCATCGGGCGACACCTTACCGGAGCTGCTCCAACGACGTAACCGTCCATCACAATGAACAGTACCCTCGGCACCGCTTTCCAGAGGCCTCGGATCTTCTTCCCCGCCTCCGACAGTCACACCAGATCATAACCATCCTCCACGTCCAACCCAATGATGCCGAGGTCCACAAGGCTATGCCAAAGAGGTTGTACACTCGTCGCATCACTTTGTTACTCTGCATTCATGTCGATCCCTCAGGGATCCTTTGCTATGGAACTACTATTCGTGCAAATCTGTTAGAAGGAGTGAAGCAAAGCAAAACTAGAGGATTTTTCCTTTGGTGTCTCTTTCGAAGAAAAAACGTATGAATTTTATTCACATGGACGTCCTTTTCAAATTAATATGCATGAAGAACAGAACTAATTGCATTACTGGCATAATAAGATTCTTATTTTTTCATTTTCACGTGGTTTGACTTTAATTTGACCACGTTTCTCCATTCATGTGTTCTTCCAATTCATGAACCAAACACCTGTGTTGGTGAAAGCCTATGTTTCCAAATGCCTGCTTTTGCACGTGCATTCCTATCCTATTCCTGTGTTTTTCCTATCCCTGCGTTTATAGAATCCTCCAATTCTAAGGAGCCCTTACAGATTTACTTCATTTTCAGATAGGCATCAAAGAAAACTCTGTGTGTTATGTCCTGCTCCTGCCGTGCCGTCATCCACCCCACCTGAGGTGCACCATCGACAGAAGCGTTCACAGCAGCAGAGATCCCCCTGCAGACTTTCTTTCGCCGCCTCAGATCATCTTCCCTTTGCGGTATGCTACGCCAACTGCATTACCATCATCGACTGAGCAGATGAACCTGAGGACTACACAGTTCCGGAAGAGAGGTCGCAGTCTTTCGTGTTTGCTTACGTTATACATCGGTTATTATTACCTGCTACTTTATCGTTCAAACTTGAGTTTTGAAATGCCCATGGGTCTCATATCGAGCCAGCAACGAATAGTATCTGTCTACTATCTGGTTCATCTGGGGTCTTCTATGTGGTTCATGTTGGGTGGGCAACAAACAATAGATGATCCATTGTGTATCTTTTTAAACTGAAGCTATAATCTACCTGCTATCATTAGTTTTGGATCCATCCACTCGTTTGCTACCATCGGTTTTGATTTTGCATGCACCCCTTAGGCCTTACAAAATCTAACTATTTTTTTATTATGCATGTCAGATATTGTACACAATCGTACTGAACATGTAGAGAAAAAGAGAAGACCGTTGCGTGGGAATATAATGTCATGCAGACGCCGCTCCATGGTGGGCAAAGTGGGCCCCCCTCCTGCATTTCCAGATTGTATTCCAGAGGAAGATAACTGTTTAGATGGGGATTCAGAAGGAGCCGACCACGCCTGAGGTGTTTGCTCTAACCTGGCATGCTTATGTTGGTCATATCATGCATATGGCGCCATGCATTGCTTACATTATACATCTTATATGTCATCAGCTTAGTTTAGATTTGCTTTATGTGAATGCCACCTGTTTGGTTTTTATATCATACTCCCACCATTCCTAAATATTTGTCTTTTTAGAGATTTCAACAAGTGACTACACATGGAACAAAATGAGTGAATCTACACTCTAAAATATGTCTATATACATCAATATGTGGTAGTCCATTTGAAATCTCTAAGAAGACAAATATTTAGGAACGGAGGGAGTATATGGGAATTATGCAATGCCATCTTCTTTAGCCAGGCATCATGTACGTGAATCATGCAATGCCATCCTGTTTAGCCCGTCATCGTATATGTGAGTTGTATCATGCCATATTTTTTTCCATAATGTATTCCATTTGTCAACAATGTTTATACATTCATCTACTCTTCCTGTGCATCAGCCATTTGAGTCGGTCATGGGAAAATCTGGAGTGAAAACAAGGTCTTCTAAGCAGTCAGTGCTACCTGTCGATGCAGATTTCTTGCTGGTTACAGATAGCTCCTTAGAGGAGGATTCAAAGACAGATGACCAATCGTATTCCCCCGAGGTGCATGGTCTAACTTGGCTGGGTTATATTGCTCATATCATGCATATGGTGTCTTGCATTGGCATGCCATCTCGCTTAGATTAGACATGCTTTGTGTGAATGCCTCTGTTTGCTTTCTATATCAGATATGTGAATTATGCAATGCCATGTTTTTCAGCCGCTTATCATATATGTGAATTATGCACCGGCATGGAGCCATGCATCATATATGTGAATTATCTCATGCCATCTTTTTTCATTACGTATTCCATTTATCGACAATCTGTGTATATTGAACTACTCTTCATGTGTATCAGCCATTTGAGCCGGTTATGGAAAAATGGAGTGAAATCAAGGTCTTCGTGAGAGGCAATGGTACTGTTGAAGCATATATCTCGATGGTTACAGGGAGCTCCTCAGAGGAGGATTCAGAGACAGATGACCAGTGCTATATCCCACCTGAGGTGTATGCTCTAAGTTGCAATGTTTATATTTCTCATATTATGCATATGGTGTCTTGCATTGCTTAGTTTAGACATCATATGCACAATATTGAATTCTATCTGCTTAGTTTAGAGATCATACATGCGAGTGCTCGCTGCTTAGTATATGAATCAATTATGTCAATTATATTATGCCATCTTGTATACTTAGACAACATGTCTGTGAATTATTTCATCCCAACCTATTTTAGAAAGACATCATATAGTTTTGTCATGTCATCCTGTTTAGGTAGTCATCACATGTTGAATTATGCCATTATATCCTGCTAAGTTATCCATCATATATCCTGAAATCGTGTCATGCTATCCTCATTTAGTTAGGCATCATATATGTGAAATTGTGTCATGATGTCCTGTTTGGTTAGACAACAAATATGTGAATTACCACATCTATCTATCATACAATGTCAGTGCGTTCAATTTCTTTTCTTGTTTATCAGCCAGTTGAATGGGGGGGGGGGTGATGGCACTATCTAAGGGAGACAAAACCCCTTCTGCACAAAAGACAGTGCTACCCGTCGATGCGAGATAGAACCATGGTTGTACTTGCCCACAAACTAGCCCCACCACACATAATCGAGACTCTTCCAGATTTCACACTTACACCGTTAGGCGGTAGAACCAGCTACAACCCATCTAACCGCAACCCCGGATAGTAACCCACTTCTAGTTGACAAAGCACCATGTCCACCACGAGTACCCACACGAGCAGTTTGTAAAGCTACTGCAGTGCCCAAAGCACGAAGACCACCACAGCCTAACCCAAACTCCACGTTTAAAGCGGAAGAGCAACTGTTCTCAGGTCAGATTCCATAGCTATGGTCCATACTCCTTTGTTGTTGCATCACTGTATTTACTCATACCAACTACTTTCGAATTTGAAGGATCCAATTGAAACTCCAATGGTGCAACAGGTATGTTTTAAACCTATTTCTTTAACTGGATTGCTGTTCTAACTTCTTGCTCTATGTTGATTTCAGTTTAAGTTGTATAAATAGTTATGTTCTCATGTGATGCACATTACAAGTGCTGCTAATGTTGTGTAGTTTCTCACACTTATATTCTGTCTATGCTGCTGTGTCTTAAAATTATATGAGTTGAACTTTGTCTCTATCTTGACTAGGGAACATAAACTAGAATGATATGGACACTACAGTGACCATAGTACATAGATATATGTTTGTTTCATGCTGTTATCCTTTCCAACTTACTACTGAACCAGTTTACCAAAATGAGTTTCGTATACTACAAGCTAAACATGTGATGTGTCTGCTTGTTTCTCTTGTAGTATGCAAACAGAATATTGGAGAAGAGCACCCACTATGCAATGGTAGAGAAAGTAATGCAGATAAGGTTCAAGATAGTGAGACAACCCTGTTGGTCTCCAAGAAAGGTGATAAAACGATCTTGTAGACAGTGAAAACCCCACGATCCTGCGTTGATGTTGTGTTCGAAGTTCTTGGCGATCACCCGGCACAAGCTCTTCAGACTGCTGCCTGAATCACTTTGGCTTCTTCGGTCTCACTATAAGTCGAAGGCATCGGTGTGCTGCGTCAAAAGAAGTCAAGGACTAAGGAAGTCCCTCTGAGAATTCAGATCGTACTTTCTTGTGCAACAATGCAAGTCTTTGGAGGATTTAAGCGCCAAACAAGAGAAAGGTAATAAGCTTGCTAAGCATCTTTCCAGCATTATGGGTACCCAGGATATTGTTTCTCGAACTCTTCTGAAGTGGTTTCAGTTCTGGACTTGTTTTGCTGCAGCATTTATATGCCGCTTGGTGGCGAACTTTGATGCCCAGTAGATGTAATATGTGTAATAGCCGTGATAGCCTAGCATATGTTGCTTGCTTATTTATTTCCTTGTTGTCTTGTTTATTTGTTTGCTTGTAGTCAGTGCAGTTCTTTTTCCGCGGTTTGCTAGTGGCTCCAATAACCTATTTTTTAAAACTAGGCCACAATAACCATGGGCTAATATATACTGTAGTGACACTGGGGCTTCTACGGGCCGTAGAAACAGTGGGCCTTCTACGGACCATAGAACCAATGGGCCTTCTACGGACCGTAGAACCAATGGGCCTTCTACGGGCCGTAGAAACAATGGGCCTTCTATGGGCCGTATCATCAATGGGCCATATACGGGCCGTATGATCGATTGGCCAAACATGGGCCAATAACAGACCGCATTATGGCCATAAGCGGGCTAGAGTTGGAATAAATCGTTCATGGGCTGACCATAACGGGCCATCGTTAATAGGCCGTATTTGATGACGCTATGAAAACGACCCAACGAATTAACGGACCACAAACGGGCCGACTGTAACCACGGGCTAAATTTGGCCCACAAGCAGAAAATGACGATGTGGTCGTAAGTAAATGGCGAATCTTTGAAATGAGCCCAAGAATTAATGGGCTCTAAGAAGGCCGAAGATAACATGGGCTGAAGCCCAACGGAATAACGGGCCGTTAATGGGTATAAAGTGATACACTGTTCATTACGGGCCAGTTTCACCACGGGCCGTTAATGGGTATAAAGTGATACACTGTTCATTACGGGCCAGTTTCACCACGGGCTATTAATGGACCAAGAGTTACAAACGGCCTCATATGGGCCGAAAATACGTCATGGGCCATACATGGGCCAGAAGTGAAAACGGGCTGGAATCATATTGGATGGCCCAGATGACGCTACTGGGCCTAATTCAGATAGGGCGTAATGGGCCTTGGGTTAGCGGGCTGTAAATGGGCTATATGCGAACAGGCCGTTAACAGGCTTTCCATGGGCCGGCCCGTCACCTTTTGACCAAGTCAAATGGGTCGGACTTTTCGCAGGAATGGGCCTTTGTTCGGCCGTGCCACGTGGCGACGTATCATAAGCGCCTTCTGTCCAATGAGTGGATGACATCTGTCCCAACGATGAGCCGACACGTGTTTTCTCCAGCCAATGATGATTTTACACGTGGAAAATCCCCATTGGTCGAAACGTTAATGGGTTATCGGATCCAAAACCTGACCCTATAGCTTAACGGCGTTCCGTTACGGTGGATGCCACGTGTCGGTCACCCTTGACGAAAGCACTTCTGTGCCGCGCGATTTATCGTCATGGAAGTGGACACTTCCATGATGATAATTTTGGTAATGTCATGGAACACTTGTACAACAGCACAGGTATGACTATCTTGATTCTGTCATAAAATCGTCATGGATGTACATGCATGACAAAAAACGCGACCAACTATGACAAACACGTATCATCATGGAAGTGTATTTTTTTGTAGTGCCCTTTCAAAGTTTATTAGGCCTATGAGCCACCAAAAGTTGTCCACATTTGTTAGACCGCTCCACTAATTGGGCGTCTCTTATCACCTCGACCCCTTTCTTCCCACATCGATAGATGGAAAGCCAGCGCAAATGTTTCACTGGTTGGGTATGCATGCACGTTGCATGCGTGAGGTAGCCAATGCATGTGTGCGGTTAGTTAGTAAGGCTAGTTAATAGGAGCCATTAAGCAGTAAATATAGCGGATTTATTTCATGTATCCTCTACTAGGGTGTTATTTCTTGGTCCTTGTGTTGTGGCTCTTGGTCCCAATAAATCCGGACGGAGGACAACACGAATGATCGTTGAACCCCCTTCACTCATGGACTAGGTGAAGAAAGGACCAATCCAGGAGATTGTAAGCCTTTTGGAAATCCATCCTAAAGAACGCACCCTTCTATCACTGCACCGTAACTTGAAGACCAATTTCATGAAGTGCCAAAATCCCATTGTGAATATGGCTCCCCTTAAGAAAGGCGAATTGTAAGGGTGTGTAATGCGTTCAACCACAGGGGAAAACGACGCACACACCTTAGTGAGGACCTGTTGGAGGAATGGAGGACACTGGTCACTGTGATCGGTCTAAAGTGATAGATATCTGCTGCCCCAACTAGTTTGAGCATCATGGTAACCACACAGAAGTTCAGGCAGGAATGTGCAATGTCCCAATGTAGAATTTCTTGGAACATTGGCATAATTACCGCCTGTGGATGCCGTCAGAACTTCTAGAAGAAGGAGATCGGAAGTCGTGTGGATCTGGCGTCGAACTAGCCTTCATCTCCGCAATAGCTCTGACCAACCTCCTTAGGAAAGAATGGGAGGGTAAGTTTCACATTCTTCTTAGTTGATACCTGATACGTACATTTTACATCATTATTTTTCACTATTTTTTTAACTTATCTCAATGTTATATTTCACAATATGATGCAATTCTAATGCATTTTCTCTCTTAAAATGCAAGAGACATCAAAGAGAGGGGGATTATCGACAGCTAGAAATCTGACCTGAAAAAGCAACATCAGAGATAACAATTATACGAAGCTCAAAATGAAGCGTGGATTTTTTGTGAATTTTTTTGGAATAGATGTAGAATTATGGAGCAAAAATGAGCAGAGGGGGCCCACCAGCCAATCACATGGGCAAGTGGCGCGGCAACTCCCTAGTCACGCCACTTGTCCGTGTGGGCCCCTGGTGGCTCTCCTCCCGACATCCTTTGGCCATAAAATCCTATTCGCCCTAGAAAAATAAAAAAAACCGTTTTAGGACTTTCTGCCGCCGTCCGCGAGGTGGAACTTGGGTGGAGTACTTTTGCTCTCCGGCGGAGTGATTTTGCCAGGAAAACTTCCTGTTGGGAGGGGGGAATCGAAGCCTTCATCATCACCAACACGCTGTTCATCATGGGGATAATCATCTTCATCAATATCTTCACCAGCACCATCTCATTTCAAAACTCTAGTTCATCTCTTGTGCTTAATCTTTGTGTCAAAGCTCAAATTGGTACTTGGGGTGCTAGTAGTGTTAATTACACCTTGTAGTCGATGCTAGTTGGTTTTATCGGTGGAAGATTGTTATGTTCAGATTGTTAAACATATATTTATACCCACTGATCATGATACATATGATGAGTTGTGAGTAGTTCTTTTTGTTCTTGAGGACATGGGAGAAGTCCCGTTGTTAGTAATCATGCGGAATTGATCACCGTTCAATGTTTGATATTATGGTGTGTTCTTCTTGTGGTAGTGTTATGTGAACGTCGACTACATCCCACTTCACCATCTTTGGGCCGAAAGGAAGACATCATGGAATTAGTTTGTAGATGATGGGTTGTATGAGTGATAAAACCTAAACCCGACTTATGAACTGCTCCATTAAAAGTGAGGGGCTATTTCGGATCCACATGTTTAATGCTATGGTTAGATTTATCTTAATTACTTCTCTTGTATTTGTGGATGCTTGCATGGAGGGTATAATCATAAGTAGGTGTTTGTTCAAGTAAGAACAATACCTTAGCTCGATCCACCAACATAATACTTATCAAGAAAATGAACGTTAAATGAATGAATCATGGTGAGAGTAACTTGTTGATATTCGTGTGTGTCCTCAAGAGCATTTCAATCACTATAAGAAGTATTACCGGCTTGTACTTGGCACAATTAGATTGGGCCATTGCTGCACCTTGCTACTTTTGTTACTTGTTACCTGCTACCAATTACCTTGCTATCGAAATATCTATCAAAATCATCTTACACCACTTGAAGTGAAAACCTTGCGAAAAACTGCCTATCAATTCCTTCTACTCCTCATTCGGTTCAACGCTCTTACTTATCGAGAGGACTACGATTGATCTCCTATACTTATGGGTCATCAATGGTCAGCAATCCATCGCCAACGAGCCCGTAGACCAGGGGCTCCACCAAGAAGGGCTCCTTAAAGAAGGAGTAAATGTTGGCGGAGATGCCCCGCATCCTTCAAGAGAACACTCCTTACCAAAGGCACGAGGATGGAGCATTTCTAGCATGGCCGATCACAATGTCATGGAAGTAAGGGGTGTTGGCATCCCCCTCCAGAAGCCAATTTTGATGTCTCTATTATCACAAGAAAATCTCCGCACCATTAAATATCTCCATAAGGGGGCTTAAGGGTGTTCCGTTGAAGCCACACCTCAAAGGTAAGACCAGATCCCTCTGTTGCCATGTAGAGCATCTGAATCTGGCCTAGGATAGCTGCCTTGTGAGCCTGAAGCTCAGCCATTTTCATATTTTCAAAAGTAGAAGCAATGCAATTACATTTGCATATTTACACATGTCATCCCCTCATTAGTTCAATATGTCTTCTTTGCTTTTATTCTCCCTCGTTGTTGGTCCTAAGGGCACCTCCAACAATTCACCTAAGAATTTACTATAGGTATAGGTATGATACATCAACAATGGAATGACATGTTGTGAAAAAGCGAGAGAGATAAGTCGTTTCTCCTAGGATGAGACGAGTACTTCTAATGTACCAAGGCTGAAGAAAATGATGGGAATGGCCTTTGGAGCATTAGCGGTTACTTAAATTGCTATTTTTTCAAGACCATGAAGAATAAAAAAGCAATTAAATAGTCCTGAGGGGTGTTGGTAGGATGATGAAAAAACAAGCAGTTGGAGAGGTTGTAACTTTAATAGAACTTGTGTATTCTCTCTCCTCGTAGCACCAACCATAATAGTGGCTTGTTGAAGATGCCCTAAGGCTAGTCATAGTGGGGAGTAACTTAGACTAGTATTATGCATATGACACTAGTCTATGTTACTACCTTCATAGTGCAAAGTAACATAAAAGTATCATAGATGGTTGCATTTATTAGATTGTAGACTCATTTTGCTTTGGGTCCCGTTATGTTACGGTAAGATATTATGTTACTCTAAACACCTCTCTCATCATTAACTACATGCCACATAAGCAAGCTTGTCTTGAAATGCCCTATGTTACTAGCCAAGTTACTCCCACTATGATCGACCTTAAGAGGATCTCCAACGATGTTCCTTAAAGAGATGCCCTCAAATATTTGCTGAGCATGTCCATGGACAGCTAGCCGGGCGGAGTCCCTTCAACGCTATTCCTCAAAATCCCCTACCCAGTTCCTCTTTTTTCACTAAAACAAAATTTCTCTAGCAACAATTCAATGATACACTTTGTACTTACAAACAAATGCAACCAAAAGCAAAAGTACTGAATGTTTGACAAGTTTCATAGTTTGCATCCATAAAACAAGTAAAAGCATCAGATGTCCAAACCAAATGACTCATACCCTACCCCTCTTTTTCCGCATAGCGTGTAAAAATGCTCCCATGCATTTAGTGAACATACTTCGCCACATGAGAATCCAAGTCATTGCTACTTTAGAAGCTCGTTGGGATTTCCCGAAGAGGAGGGTGATGCAAAGGTGCAATAGAGATAAGTATTTCCCTCGGTTATGAAACCAAGGTTATCAATCGATGGGAGAACCAAGCAACACTATGTAAAAACACACGCACACAAACAACAAATCCTCACACCTACGCGTGGAACAAGGGGTTGTCAATCCCTTGGCGGTCAATTGAAAGATTAAATTGTATGGTGATAGGAAAAAATAGATCGCACACAATATAAAATAAAATAAATAAAGTAAAATTGTAGCAAGTATTTCACTAGTAGAAAACATGCCTTACGTTCAGGCCTGATAAGCCCATTAGTCCGGTTAGATCCACGACGGGACCCATCAAACCCATTGGTCCCGATTCGTGAGGCGAGGGGCCTACTTAAGACCTCGTGGGGGCATTGGTCCGGTTTATCGGCCCCTTTGGTCCCGGTTGGTGGGAATGACCAGGACCAATGGCCTCGCCTCCTGGCCACCACCATTGGTCCCGGTTGGTGGCCTAAGCTAGGGACAAAGGCTGGTCTTTAATACCCTAAGTCAAGCCACGAACCGGGACCAATGAACCAACCGAGGAGAGGGCTTTTGTGTGTAAAACATTAAAACCAAAAAAGAATTTTCATAAAATAAATAAAAAAGCAAAAAAGAAAAATAAATAAATAAGTAGAAACAAAATAAAATAAATAAGTAGAAACAGAAAAAAACTTTAATAAATAAGTTGAAACAAAATAAAATTTAATGAAGTAAAATAAATAAAAATAGCAACGAGTAAGTAGAAACAAAATAAAATAAATGAAGCAAAAAATAAAGAATTTTCATAAAATAAATAAAAAGCAAAAAGAAAATAAAATAAATAAGTAGAACCAAAATAAACTTTAATAAATAAGTAAAAACAAAATAAACTTTTATAAAATCTCTAGTATTATTGAAACTAAAATTATACAAAATTTATGCAACTAAAATTATCAAAGTATTTTCTGTTAAAAACACTAAAAGAAAAAAGAATTTTCATAGAGAATTTTTTGTTATAAACTAAAATAACAAAATATGTTTTTGAAATCATAAAACACAGTAATATTCAATAGCAGGAAAAAGAATCACTCAAAAATCCATGTTTATAGTAAAGTTATTCGAAAACTAGTGATTCACACAAATTTCAAATTTAAACTATTCAAATTGGAAAACAAATGGCACTAACAGAAAGTTTATAATTTTTATTACCTAAAAGCATGAGGAACTAAAAATAAAGCAAAAAAAAAGAAAATAAATAATGCGAAAAACAAGGAAAAATAAAAAAATGCCACCTACTAGGCCACTACTCACATTTTGAATCGACTAGAAACCCTACCATGGGCCGAATTCAGGCACCGCAAAGGCCCAGATGGGCCCAATAGGCATAAAGTGACAATTAGGCGTGTAAGCACTGCAATCGAGAGGAAGCTCAAGAGGGATGCGGCGGTGGGGCTTATAAACCACTGCTAGCGCCCTCTCAACTAGCGAGTGGGACTAAAGTTTTGGCCATGGGCAAGACGAGGCCTTTGGTCCGGTTGGTGGCACCAACCGGGATTAAAGGTGGAGCATTGTGCAGGTTCATTGGCACCAATCGGGCCCAATGCCACCCTTTAGTCTCGGTTGATGCCACCCAGGACCAATGGCCTCTGCTTCCCGCCTTTGAATTTCTTGAAAAGAGGCCTTTGGTCCCGGTTGGTGGCACCAACCGGTACCATTGAGGCGTTGGTCCCGGTTGTTTCCACGAACCGAGACTAATGGCTTTGGTATATAAGCAAACACTTGTGAAAATTGCACTTCTCCAACGACATTAACGCCGTGAGCTGCTTAACGCCGCCCGCCGCCATGGCTACCATCGCCGGCCTTACGCGCTTATCGTCGCCGTCGCCCAGCGCCCTCGCCAAGCGCCGTCATTTGTTAGATAACGTAGTAATTTCAAAAAAAATCCTACGCACACGCAAGATCATGGTGATGCATAGCAACGAGAGGGGAGAGTGTTGTCCACGTACCCTCATAGACCGAAAGTGGAAGCGTTAGCACAACGCGGTTGATTTAGTCATACGACTTCACGATCCGACCGATGAAGTACGGAACGTACGGCACCTCCGAGTTCTGCACACGTCCAGCTCGATGACGTCCCACGAACTCCGATCCAGCAGAGCATTGCGGGAGAGTTCCGTTAGCACGACGGCGTGATGATGGTGTTGATGATGCTACCGACGCAGGGCTTCGCCTAAGCACCGCTATGATATTACCGAGGTGGAATATGGTGGATGGGGGCACCGCACACAGCTAAGAGATCAAGAGATCAATTGTTGTGTCTATGGGGTGCCCCTTGCCTCAGTATATAAAGGAGGTGAGGAGGGGAGGGGTCGGCCCTCTCTATGGCGGCATACAGGGAGTCCCTACTCCCACCTGGAGATGGGATGCCCCCTTCCATGTAGTAGGGAGTAGGAGTCAAGGAAAGGGAAAACAGAAAGAAGGAAGGAGGGGCAGCCCCTCCCCTAGTCCAATTCGGACTAGGCCTTGGGGGCGCAACCTCCCTCTCTCTTTCCCCTAAAGCCCAATAAGGCCCATATACTCCCCGGCGTATTCCCGTAACTCTCCGGTACTCCGATAAATACCCGAATCACTCGGAACCTTTCCGATGTCCAAATATAGTCGTACAATATATCGATCTTTATGTCTCGACCATTTTGAGACTGCTCGTCATATCCCTGATCTCATCCGGGACTCCGAACTACCTTTGGTACATCAAAACACATAACTCATAATATAAATCGTCACCGAACTTTAATTGTGCGGACCCTACGGGTTCGAGAACTATGTAGACATGACCGAGACACGTCTCCGGTCAATAACCAATAGCGGAACCTGGATGCTCATATTGGCACCTACATATTCTATGAAGATATTTATTGGTCAAACCGCATAACAACATACGTTGTTCCTTTTGTCATCGGTATGTTACTTGCCCGAGATTCGATCGTCGGTATCTTAATACCTAGTTCAATCTCGTTACCGATAAGTCTCTTTACTCGTTATCTAATGCATCATCCCGCAACTAACTCATTAGTCACATTGCTTGCAAGGCTTAGAGTGATGTCCATTACCTAGGGGCCCAGAGATACCTCTCCGACAATCGGAGTGACAAATCCTAATCTTGAAATATGCCAACTCAACAAGTACCTTCGGAGACACCTGTTGAGCACCTTATAATCACCCAGTTACGTTGTGACGTTTGGTAGCACACAAAGTGTTCCTCCGACAAACGGGAGTTGCATAATCTCATAGTCATAGGAACATGTATAAGTCATGAAGAAAGAAATAGCAACATACTAAACGATCAAGTGCTAAGCTACCGGAATGGGTCAAGTCAATCACATCATTCTCTAATGATGTGATCCCGTTAATCAAATGACAACTCATGTCTATGGCTAGGAAACTTAACCACCTTTGATTCAACGAGCTAGTCAAGTAGAGACATACTAGTGACATTATGTTTGTCTATGTATTCACACATGTACTAAGTTTCCGGTTAATACAATTCTAGCATGAATAATAAACATTTATCATGAAATAAGGAAATAAATAATAACTTTATTATTGCCTCTAGGGCATATTTCCTTCAGTCTCCCACTTGCACTAGAGTCAATAATCTAGTTCACATCACCATGTGATTTAACACCAATATTCACATCTGTATGTGGTTACACTACTAGGGAAAAGGCTAGCAGCAGCGCGGGTTTTAGGTGTATCAGTAGCGCGGGGTGGGGCGCTACTAATAAGGCGCTACAGCTAACATATAGCGATGGCGGGTGGTCACGCTCTTGCTACACAAGTGTAGCAGCAGCACGGTTCTTTGAGAGCACGCCTTCTGCTAGTAGCTCTAGCGCCCTTTGCAGCAACAACGCCTTGCTGCTAACTTCTATACACTCGCTACTGCTAATTTAACAGGTTTTTTGTTTTTTTGGGCATATTTGTTTTGTATTTGAACAGGCTTTATATATATAAGAATCTTTAGCACATAGAAATGTCATCATGATACACATACAAATGCCTGCGAGACCACGAATATAATCATAGCATATACATACAAATAGTCTCATCATAATCATCATCCAACACAAAGTGGTCTCTCGTCATCATCTCGAAAATAGCGATACAAGTCCTTGATTACTTGCAAATACATCGTCATCCATCTAAACAATGGTATATGCGAGAAGAGCTATCACTTTGAGTACATGAGTTCGTATCCCTCTCTCGCATTAGCGTGAACCTAAACTAACTACTTGCACGTAAACAAGGAAGCGGAAACCGGCAACACTTTGGGCTGACACTCCGGCCACTCGCCATTATATATACTCTGGCGTAGCACTTCTTCGCCATCGATGATCTATGCACCTGCATCGTCACATGAGTCGATGATATGCAACATATGTAGTTGAGCAATGAGAAAAGAGACAGACTTGACAAAAATAGAAACAACATATCATAAGCATAAATAACAAAGTTCGCCATTACCCAAAATGCCCTAACTAGAGTGATCTTAAGCTAGTCGAGGAGGAGGACGGTTTAATTACATCACAAATAAAGTTTCACTACGCATAACTCAATGTTTTTGTCATACGGAAAGTATGGACTAAGCAGACACATTGTCATATATCGACAATCACTCCAACATGCCGTGCCATCCATCGAGGTCGGAAATAGTCCCGAGCTTAGTGAAAGGCTTCATGTCGAGACGGAGAGGCTGTCCATGTTAGGACGTCTTCCCGCGACATTTGTCCTTCTCCGTAGAACATCCCTGTTTTTCCGACTGACCTCTTTCATGATGATTTGGGCAAGTTCGCTGGATGTTATAGAACTCGGCTCGAAGTCGATGATCCTCGATATCTCCTATGTCCTTTGCCCATTGCGAGAATATGGGCATCGCCCGGATGTAGGTGACATTTGAAGGTTCTGGTGACCCCGTCTGTACTCCATCATGTGGTGTAGGACATAGAATCCATCATTAAGAGAATCGTTCGGTTGCTGGATGCAGCAGAATTCGGTCTTATGGCCGAAGGCGGCCCTGCCGCCCCTTCTCTTCTTGTCCCTAACCTCTCCACCCCTTGCTTGGTAGTAAAACATAACACTGTCGAGAACATCCTTGATGTGGGTGTAATCCTTTTGTGAATGTTCTTGACGAGTCCAAGTAAAGGCGTGGGAGAATCGGGGAGTAGAGGATGATGAGGAATGACACTTGCTGCCGCTAGCATAAAATAAGTACACCTCAAATTAATTAGCCTCCACCGTGCAAATGAATTATTGAAATCGAAGGAAGGATAGCAGCGCGGATGACTTACACGGGATGATAAGGCACGAGAATCGCCTCCTTGTCCTTATTGGCGAGCATGAAACTGACGATGTAATCCCTCGCGTATTCACGCTGCTCTGCCGCATGACTCCCAAGAAGCTCTCGTGCATGTAGTGCTGGTCAGCGACACGAAATGGCGTATCTGCTCAACCCCAATGATGTAGTTCATGTGCAAGGCATAAAGGCGGACAAGCGTAAAATCCAGCTTCTTCACGTGAAACATGTCGAATATGTAATCGAATAGGAGGAAGAACTTATCCGCAGGGAAGCTGTCGATGTCACGACATTTGCGGCGGGCGTTAACCACGTCTGGTGGGTATCACGGATCTTCGAGGCGATGAGGCATTTCTCTACCCGCAGCACATCATCATGAAGTCTCCTTAGATCGCCGAATCTGGCCCGTAGCGCTGTTGCAGGTAGGATTGGTTGACCGGGGATATGCCATTTATCTGCATCGGGGGTATCTATACGGTCCTGAAGTCGAGGCTGCTGAGGCGGCTGGATCATAGAATCAGCTTTTTTGCCTTTCCTCGCTTTCTTCCTAGACTTCTTTAATACCGGAAGGTCGTCAATAATACGTTGAGGCGGTAATTCAGGCACCGACTCATGACGCTCAAACCACGAGGAGGCGCCGGTATAGACATCTTGTTCAGCGCCATCGTCATCCTCATCCTCATCCATGGTGGCGTCATCGGCGACTAATGGAGCCTCCTCCTTACCCGTCCGCTATCACCCAACCCGACACCCGGCGCTAATTGGGTAGGTGGGGTGTTGATATTCATACCTTCTTTGAGGTGCGTGCTGGTGGGTGTGCTCCGGCTGCCTCCGGGCAAGCGAGACTCTTTGTACAGCGGGACCCACCATTGCAACAATCACCAAGCAGCCGCGGTGTCTCCTCGTCATCCACCGGTAGTGTTGGAGGAGGCAAATTCTCGTGGCCGGTTGACAGCAGCCATGGAAACCTTGAAAGGCGTTCGGGATCGGCCAGCTGTGGAACAATGGTTCCTTCGGCTTCATTATCGTCGCCTTCCCCACGGCCACCTTCACGGTACGATGGTGTACAATATGGTGCCGCGAGGGTTTTAAATCGGCACTGCAAAGAAAAGTCTGCGACGTGAGACATCCGAAAAACAACGCAGCAGGAGATTATACATTTATATTGAAGGGGCGGTGTAGCCAGATACCGTGAGGGCGTCGAGCTCAGCCAAAGGCGAAGCACCGCCGAACACGTCCGGTCGCGGGAGCCGGTCGGGAGCAGTCGCGGGAGCGGTGCGGGAGCAGGTGCTCCCAAGAAGTCGACAAGGGAAAGTTCTCGCATTTTTTCTGGATTTTCCTTGTCCAAGTGATAACGCCCATCACCAAGGAAGTAGACAAATCTGCAACCACCTGTTTCTTGTGACTACCGGCTGTTCTTGTTATGCGAGATGATTTCTTCTCAACAGCAATCTCAACCTTCTTGTCGATGTTTTCTTCAGTTAACCTCTATCTTTCCTTTCTCTCCTCTGTGGTCTCACGGTAGTACTTCTTCCACGTGGCGCCATCTCCGACACCATGCACGCGTCCATACGATGGTCGAGTATCCACCGGTTGTTGTTTCAATATGTTCAACACTCGGTTGAATGGAGTGTCCCACTTGGGCCTCGCCAATGCCTCGAAGGCCGAAAGTCGCTTTTTTGCAATCCGGTGCTGCTCTCTCTACGCAAAAAGGCACAAGGATTGTTTACAAATATGACTAACGTGTGCGGTCGAATTGATCGAAACTAAAATTACCAAGAGTCTCATGAACTCCGTAATGACCGGTGTTGTCTCGTAAACCTTCTTGATGGGTCCCCAGCGGTCTGCGGGCCCTCGGGGCGTCACGCTCCTGCGGGCGGTGAAATCCGCCAAAGTGCAGGATGCCCGGACTTCATGGCTTCCGCGTCCTCCTTGGCCCATTTGGACCTCTTTCGCTGTAACCCACGGCTTCCGAGGTGGTGGCTCCCAATGTTCCTCTTTTGAAGCCCCTTCATGTACTTAGACCTTTTTGGGCAGCTTCGGCCTGCATAAACCTCCTTGAATATTTGAAACTGCTCTTCCGTGATTGTCGGATTATCCTTTACAATCTCGGAGTAGGGTTCCCGTCGTTGATCTTTGCTTTCACTCAATTTTTCCAGGCGGCCAGCGTCGCTAAAGCTGGGTCATGGCGTGTTTGTTTATCTTCTTCATTGCGGGTCCTCGTGCGGATCTTGATAATCCTTCTCATTCCGCCCAGGAACAAGAATATCTGGTGAAACTTCTTTGGGAGGAGCTCCTCATATTTTCTATCTTCTGTAGTTTCTCATCATTGATGGTGGTGGTTGTCCGTCTGCGATGCAGCCAATTTGATTGCCGTATGCCTTGCAGCGCTTCCTCGGCGCCTTTGGCTCAAAATTGCCGTCGTCCACCTCCGTGACCACCAGTCTAGTAGTCCTCGGTTTGTTAGGGAACCCGTTGCCTCTTTGCTTTCGGTTCTACACCGGCTCCGCTCCCGAGGCAGCTTATCGGTCTCGGGCCAGCCGGTCTCGATGCGGTCTGAATCTCAAGCGCCTGGGTCTCGATCTCAAGACCTGGCCGAATGCTGCGTGGCCGGTCTCGATCCCGATGCCACGGTGGGCCCAGCAACAACAACGGTTGATGCGTCGGTGCAGCTAAAATATTCGTCTGCCGAGGTAGACCTAAATGTAATCACGTAACCCTGTCCTTCATCGTTTGCTAGCCATGTTTCCTATGATTAAATCTAGTCAATTAATTCTAGACCTAATAAAATGAATAATGACATAAAAGGACTATTGTTTTGCAGGAATGTTGACTCCTTCACAGTACGACAAATCTCGGGCACTCGATATGTCCTGGTTTGTAGCACAAGTCATGCCGAAATTCACGGAAAATTTCGGCATGACCTTTAACTAAAAAGTGGACAAATCGAGAACCTGAAATTTGCCGGAACAGAAATGAATCAACATTCCGCAAAACATAAACCACTCAACATCATTCCCTCGAAACAACAAAGCCACTTGGGCACAATCGAACAACTTCAATGAAAAGATATAACATGAGCAAACACTATTGAGGAATTTTCATATAACATGGCCACTTCAATGAAAAGATATAATCAACAATAAAGGAATATGCTAATGAACATCAATGACATATAGCTACTGTTACATTTGACCAAGTTTTTGAAAAGAAAAACAATTACATTTTTTGTTAATAGCTAAATGTCATAGCTACTATTTTTTATTTATAGCTAAATACTTTTGTTTTTTGTCTAAAGCTAAAAGTATTTATAGCTACTGTTCTATTTGACCAAGTTTTTGAAAAGAAAAAACAATTTTTGTTTTTTGTTTATAGCTAAATACCATAGCTACTGTTTTTTATTTATAGCTAAATACTTTTGTTTTTTGTCTAAAGCTAAAAGTCTAGGAACTACATTTTCTCTAACCCTTTTGACCTCACCAGAATTTCCACAGCAAGACCTTAGTACCTACACCCAATTTCTTCAAAAATATTCAGGTCCATAGTCCAAATAATTCAAATTTCATTTGAATGAAATTTGGAACAAATTCAGGTCCGTAGTCAAATTATTTTTTATAGCTAAGTGTTTTTGTTTATACCCTCATTAATTTAAATGTAAATGCTACTATTATTTATATACCCTCTATGAGTTTAAAGCTAAATGGAATTACTGTTTAGGAATTTTCATAAAAATTGCCCTAGCTAATTTCCTAAAAAAATTGCAAATCATTTTTCCTAAATGCTATAAAATGCCTACTGCCCTAAAAAAATCTAGGGTTCATATGAACACCTAGGGTTCATATGAACACCTAGGGTTCATATGAACATCAACACAGTATCAACACATATTTATAATTGCCCTACCAGAGAGAAATAGGAGGGTAGGGACAGGAGAACATAGCCTTACAGTTGGCCCAGTGGCGAGGCAGGCTCTGGCTCGAGGCGTGGCAACCGGTGAGGTCGAGGCGTGGCGAGCTTGAGGGAGGCGGCAGTGAGGTCGGCAAGCGGCCTCGAGCCGTGTGGTCGGTCGAGGGGAAGGCCTCGAGCAAGTGTGTGGTCGACAAAGCGTGGCGGTGTGGTGAACGCCTCGGGCGAGGCGGTGTGGTCACAAGGCAAGCTGGCAGCGATGGAGCAAGATTGGGGACAGGGGAGTAGAGAGGGGGGAAAGGACTTAGCGAAATTTTGAGCCCAGGGCGCCAGATTTTAGTCAAACTAGCGGTAGCGTTTTGCTTTGAAAGCGATGCTATAGCTAAGATAGCTACTGGCGTGTTCGAAACGTCAGCTGCTGACTAACCCTTTCTCGTTTTCTTTTTCTTTTCTTTTGTTTTCTTTACATTTTCTTTTTTTCATTTCTCCTTTTCTATTTCTTTCATTTTCATTTACTTTTCTACTTATTTTTCTATTTATTTTCTTTTTACATAGCGATGGCCAGTAAACAAGAAACGCTTATTTGCTACAATGTTTCTAGCGATGGCGTGCTTACAGGAGAAGCGGCGCTACTATTCCTAGCCTACCGGCACTAGTGAGAGAATTTTAGTAGTAGCGCTTTTTACGTGAAGGCGGCTGCTGCTAAAATAATGATTGCAGCGATGGTTTTGCAACAAAGCGCTACTTGCTAAAATAGCGCTAAGCGCAGATTTTGACCAACGCTCTTGCTATACCTCTGTGTATAGCGTTTTCCCTAGTAGTGTTAATACCCATAGTTCACATCGTCATGTGATCAACACCCAAAGAGTACTAAGGTATGATCATGTTTTGCTCGTGAGAGAAGTTTTTAGTCAGCAGATTACATCACATTCGAGCCGTATGTATTTTGCAAATATTCTATGTCTACAAGGCTCTGCAAGGAGCTACTCTAGCTAATTGCTCCCACTTTCAATATGTATCCAGATTGATACTTAGATTCATCTGGATTGGTGTAAAAGCTTGCATCGATGTAACTATTTACGACGGGATCTTTTATCACCTCCATAATCGAGAAATATTTCCTTAGTCCTTACTAAGGATATTCTTGACATTTGTCTAGTGATCTACTTCTAGATCAAAATTGTACTCCTTGCCAAACTTCGAGCAAGGTATACAATAGGTCTAGTACACAGCATAGCATACTTTATAGAACCTATGACTGAGGCATAGGAAATGACTTTTCATTCTTTTTCTATTTTCTGCCATGGTCGGGTTTTGAGTCTTACTCAACTTCACACCTTGCAACACAGGCAAGAACTCCTTCTTTGACTGTTCCATTTTGAACTACTTCAAAATCTTATCAAGGTATGTGCTCATTGAAAAATCTTATCAAGCTTCTTGATCTATCTCCATAGATCTTGATGCTCAATGTGTAAGCAGCTTCACCGAGGTCTTTCTTTGAAAAAATCTTATTCAAGTATCCTTTTATGCTATCCAGAATTTCTATATCATTTCCAATCAACAATATGTCATCTACATATAGTTTTAGAAATGCTACTGAGCTCCCACTCACTTTCTTGTAAATATAGGCTTCTCCAAAAGTCTCAGATAAAACCATATGCTTTGATCAACTCATCAAAGCGTATATTCTAACTCGAGATGCTTGCACTAGTCCATAGATGGATCATTTGGAGCTTGCACATTTTGTTAGCACCTTTAGGATTGATAAAACCTTCTGGTTGTATCATATACAACTCTTTTTTAATAAATCCATTAAGGAATGTAGTTTTGACATCCATTTGCCAGATTTCATAAAATGGGGCAATTGCTAACATGATTCAGACAGACTTAAGCATCGATACGAGTGATAAAATCTCATCATATTCAACACCTTGAACTTGTCGAAAAACTTTTTGCGACAAGTTGAGCTTTGTAGATAGTAACACTACTATCAGCGTATGTCTTCCTCTTGATGATCCATTTATTTTCTATGGCTTGCCGATCATCGGGCAAGTCCACCAAAGTCCACACTTTTTTCTCATACATGGATCCCATCTCAGATTTCATGGCCTTCAAGCCATTTCGCGGAATCTGGGCTCATCATCGCATCCTCATAGTTCGTAGGTTCATCATGGTCTTGTAACATGACTTCCAGAATAGGATTACCATACCACTCACAGTGCGGGCTGTACTTTGGAAGACCCTACGAGGGATTACTGTGTAACTTAATCTGAAGTTTCATGATCATCATCATTAGCTTCCTCACTAATTGGTGTAGGAATTGTCGGTGTCAAAACCGGCGGATCTCGGGTAGGGGGTCCCGAACTGTGCGTCTAAGGCTAATGGTAACAGGAGGCGGGGGACACAATGTTTACCTATGTTTGGGCCCTCTCGATGGAGGTAATACCCTACTTCCTGCTTGATTGATCTTGATGATATGATTATTACAAGAGTTGATCTACCACGAGATCGTAGAGGCTAAGCCCTAGAAGCTAGCCTATGATTATGATTGTTGTTGTCCTACGGACTAAACCCTTCTGTTTATATAGACACCCAGGAGGGCTAGGGTTACAGAGTCGATTCTGAGAGAAGGAGATCTACACATCCGAATTGCCAAGCTTGCCTTCCATGCAAAGTAGAGTGCCACCCGGACACGGGACGAAGTCTTCAATCTTGTATCTTCATAGTCCAACAGTCCAGCACAAGTACATAGTCCGGCTATCCGAGGACCCCCTAATCCAGGACCCCCTCAATAGCCCCTAAACCAGGCTTCAATGACGATGAGTCCGGCGTGCAGATTGTCTTCGGCATTGCAAGGCGGGTTCCTTCTCCGAATACTCCATAGAAGATTTTGAACACAAGGATCATGTCCGGCTCTGCAAAACAAATTCCACATACCACCGTAGAGAGCACAATATTCCACAAATCTAATATGCTGACAAGTTTTCGTAGCGTGACATCACGCCACGGCCCGGTCATTACACGAACCTTTTTTTCCCATCCTACTACCACACGTATTGCGAGGCAGTTTTATTCGCACGTCTTGTCGAAGCAGAGATCGTGTTCCCCTTATCACGGGATTCTCATCAATAGGGTGTGGGTAACCCAACCGTGCTTGTTAGTATGACTCCTCGATTTTAGGCAAGTTCCAAACGGACACGCAGAGGATGCTTGATATTCACTCTCTTTATAAAGGGACCAAGACATGTCCTTTTCTTTCCACGCTCGATCCTTCCCTTCCCCTACCTCGAGTTCCAACACCCAAGGTTCAGGCTAAGCGCTTCGGACCTTCGACGATGTCTGGATCCAACCTTCAAGGCCGGTGGATGGCCTCTTCTGTCACAGAGGAGGACATCAAGAAGCTTAGGGAGGCTAGGTATCTGACCGCCAAAATCCCCCACAGGCTACCTGCTCAAGGGCAGGTTATCCCCACTCCCGAACCCAACGAGAGTGTTGTATTTGTTTCCCACTTCCTCCGAGGGCTAGGCTTTAGTCTTGATCCCTTTGTAAGAGGGCTCATGTTCTATTACGGGCTAGATTTCCAAGATCTAGCTCCGGATTCCATCCTTCACATCTCGTCGTTTATCGTCGTGTATGAGGCCTTCCTCCGCATTACCCCACACTTTGGCTTATGGCTCAAGACCTTCAATGTGAAGCCGAAGATGATCGACGGGCGACATGCAAAGTGCGGAGGCGCTATAATAAGCAAAGGTGCCGATGCCCTATGGCCAAAGGGTTCCTTCCCAGAGGTGTCCGACTTATGGAAACGTGAATGGTTTTACATCATAGCACCCCGAGGTAGAAAGTGGTGGCTGCCCGACCTTTCGCCAGCCCTCCGCCCCAAGCGGTGTCATGGGTCAACAAAGAGGGCTAGGCTGGGGCGATTAATGACATCTTGACATTGCAAAGCCGCATCCAAGATCTCCTCAAGAGGGATGTCGATGTCGTCAAAGTAATACAAGTAATGCTAGTTAAATGGGTCCTACCATGCCAACGTCGATCTCTCTGTATGTGGGAGTTCAACCCGGAAGGACCGCGAACTATTCAACACTTCTTCGGCGTGACGCTCGAAGGGATGTATGGATTATTCTTCGGATCACGAATAAAGTGTCCAGACACCACCGAGGATGCGAGTGTCAACTGCAACCGTCCAGATACCCAAGTAAGTAATTCCGCGACCGAACATGCTGTCTTTATATTTGTCACAACATCATTCTGAAAAATTGCCCTCGGTAAATTTGGATAAGTAAGGCGGAAAGGATCAGAGTGTTCGGCCCCTCTTCCCGAAGGCTCGCCGGATACTGTACTGACCAGGATGTTGGCTCGCGCACCCTATCAAGTGCCATCAGGAGAAGGTGAGGGGAGGAATAGAAAAGCTGAAGGCGGGCTTCATACGTTACACATCCAAACCGGGGGAATTAGTGCCTCCGTGAAGGAGGATGATCAGGGAGGTGAATCTAGAATCCTCTCTCCCCATGGGAAGAAAAGGACCGCCTCTAAAGACTTGGAAACGGAGGTTTCCAAACGAGGGAAGAAACCTTCGCCAGGGGGCCCTGCCCCGGAGGGCGTCCTTACCGCCTGGCCAGCGCTTGAAGGGGGCCAGCCATCAACCGAGCCATAAGTGAACAAAGGCACTTTGGTAAATATATCCTGCTTTTCTCACGAGAATAACGATCGAGACATATGTTTTGCAGTCCGGCTCATAGCCCTTCTCAACAAAGTTAGTCTTGAGGGAACTTCTTCCGAAGATGATGGAGGCGAAAGCGCCTCCTCCTGCTTCCCGCCTCGTGAGGCGAGGCGACCACGAGGTGTCGCCGCGAAGATTTCTCCCGATCCATAAAGGCAGAAGGTAACTCTTGACGCCGCCCGAAGTCCGGGGTTCTCGGCTCCTAAGGACACCAACAGAAAAAGCCCTGGACTATCCGGTGTACAACCAGACACATTGGTGGATCTTTTGGAGCAAGCGGCTATCTCAGAGGCACATCGTACCTTAAAGGGTACGGTGGTTGAGAGGATCTTATCCGCCAAAAGCGGATTGAATGAAGCTTTTACGAGCCTACTAAGAGGCTTTGAGGTATGCAATGTAGTATATATATTTTTGACTGTACCGCACACGCTAGGTGTGCTCTATACATATAGTAGCCCCTGAGACTCTGGTTGCCGTCCAGAGGCGGCAAGCGGAGTATCATAGTCTCAGGTAATGATAGCGCCTCTTTCATGTGCAGGCTGCTGAGAGTCCGCTGACTAACCGGATCGCTGATTTTGCCGAATTGAGGCGGCAGCATGACGTGGCGAGATCACGGACATCAAGCTTGTGAACAAGCGGCTTGATGAGGCACGAGGTATGTATATTTGGGTGGTCGACCAAATATTAAGAGGAGCATGATGCTAGTATCTATAATATGCTTTGACTGCAGATGGAGCTGCCGCCGTGGAGACTCTTCGGGCAGAACTTGCCCGAGCCAAGGAACAAGCCAGGAGAAGCGATGCGGCCGCCCTAAAGGCAGCTGAGGAGTTAAAAGCTGAACAGGCTGCTCATCACCAGAGCAAAGATAAAATAGCGAACATGGCTCTTGAGCTGCAAAATGCCGCCACCCGATATGAGCTCCTCGAAAGGGAAAGCCAAGTAAAAATGGTTAACCTGAAGAAGGCCTTGGAAGCAGCCAAGGAAACGCGCTATGAAATCAGAGAGGCGCGGGAAGAGCTTCGACAAGACGGAGATATCGCGGCTGGGAAGCCCTTCTTATTGCGGACGAAGTTCGGCGATCCTAAGTATGCCCCTGTTGATCAATTGTGAAGTTTGGCAGACGCGAACTTGGATTTAGCAAAGAGTGCTACTGATGCGACGGAGTATTTCAAAGATCAGAAAGATCATGAGGTGGAAAGATTGTTCTGGTCGTAGTTCAGTAATCCAAGGCATCCGCTGCTATTGAATGAGCAAATGGCCGAGTGGGCCGAGCTCCATAGGTTGTCCGGGCTTGCCATGAAGTCTGTCGTGGATCGTCTGTGGCCGAAGGGACCAAGTCCGGATAGTGATTTTAGTTTGGTGCAACGATTTGTTCGTGCTGTGTCGCATATCGATGCTGCCAAGAGGTCGACATGCATACAGGGTGCGTGGATGGCTCTTGCCCATGTTAAGACATATTGGGCGGAGATGGAGGCCACCGCTGTTGCAACCAGGGGTCCACCCGGAGGCCAGGACTCGCCCGAGCACTATTTTGAAGAAGTCCTAGAAGGGGGCCGTTTAATAGAGGCTCAGTGCTCAAAGAGTACCATGTTTCAGTGACATGTATCTTGATTGTAAAAACAATGCTTTTTTGATAATAGAGGCTATATTTATACTTTTGCCCGTAAACTATTGTGGTGCCTTGTAAGTGCATCTAGTGCCCCTTACTGATTTTGGTGTATTGAAGACTTATAGGTTAAGGGACTAATGTGTTTATGAGTGTACACAGGTCTATAAGTCTATGAGGAGTTTGATATTCTGTGAGAAAGTCGACCCCTAAAAATGAAGTTCTTCGAATCAAGACTTTGATATTCGAAGACTTTCTGAAGACTTTGAGAGTCAAGAAATTGGTGTGACCTTGAAGACTTGGTATTCATTTGAGGAACGTGAAGCGTGAAGACTTTTGTTTTCGTAGTTTCATTTTCTCTTTCTTGAGTCATATGAAACACCATACTGTTAAAGGGGCTCGACGAAATACTAAGGAAAAATTTCCATGTGATGCTCAACTCAAAATCCTACACCTACCAATCCCTTCGAGTGAAACCTTTGGAAATCTCATACAGTTCAGTCAATTTCTTCAAAGGATGTGAGACGAAGTTCTTCCGTCATTGAGGAATTTGTTCTCGACCGAGGAGTTAGGAATTCTCCAAAGGCGGATTGCCTACACAAGTGAGGACATGATAGCCACGAGGAATTTGAGATTCAAATTTCCGACCGATTGCTGTCTTCTTGGCGCTTAGCCGTCCCGAATATCTTATCCACCTAACGGTCATATCATTGAAGGGCATTTATGTCTTATCATGTCGGGCTGCTCCCTAGGCTATAAATAGCAGCCCCCCTACAACCACTCAGCTGGTTGGCTGCTCCGAGGAAGAAACTTGACACTTGTCATTTAAGAGCAACCCATCCTCCGAGGACTTTGAGCGAAAATCATCGAAAGTGAGGAAAACCCAAAAACCAAACCCCTACAAACCCAAAGTGATTGAGCATCACTTTGAAGAGATTGATCCTGCGTGGATCCGGCGCTTGTTACCTTTGAAGACTGTGCTTCTTCCAGACGGTTAGGCGTCATGGTCTAGAGCATCTAAGAGGAATTGTGGATCGCCGAGTGACCAAGTCTGTGAAGGTTTGGAAGTCGCTCAAGACTTACCACGAGTGATTGGACGAGGTCTGTGTGACCTTAGTTCAAGGAGAATACAGTGAGGACTTGGTGTCCTTAGCTGCGTGCTCACGATCGGGTGTCCGGGGCATGTGTCCTCAAGTTTAAATACTCAGCCGCTCCAACAGACATTAAGCGAGACAACAGCTTGGAACTGGTCTACCAAATCATTGTCTTCACCAACCTAACTGGTTCTATTTCCTCAACTCTTTCATTTCCTCATTCGTGTGTTGAGTGTTAGATTCAGATCTGTGTTTGAAGATTTTGATCAAGACTTTCTCAATTTCCTCAGTTCAATTTCTTCACCGTTTGTCTTCATCTTGTGCTATCCTGTGTTTACGCTTCTACGTACTCTTTGATTGTCTTCATTTCATCATGATGACCATGCCCGCATTCTTTTATGCATATTTCTAAGTACTTATTCCGGCAAGTAGTTCTTCACTTAGGAATTTCCTCACCGCAAATTCCTCATTGAAGAATTCTTAAAATCGCCTATTCACCCCCTCTAGTCGATATAACGCACTTTCAATTGGTATCGAGATCAAGGTACTCCCTTGTTCTATGTGATTTTGGTTTAACCACAGAGTTTTAGTTATGTCGAGCCGCAGTATGAAGAAAGTGACATGCCCTATCTTTGACGGTCATGATTATCCCAAGTGGAAGGCCATGATGAGGAAGCGCATCATGGCAATGGACAGCGAGCTGTGGACCGTCACTGAAATTGGTCTGACTGATCTATGCAAGACGGCGAATGCAGATGATATTTGCAAGTACACTCGACTTGACATCATGGCGAAGGATATCATCTATTCCTGCCTATCTAGAGATGAATTCAAGCGCATTATGCATCTCTGCAATGCGAAGCTTATCTGGGACCGAATCTCCGACGTCTATGAAGGTCATCGAACCCGTCATGATCCTTGGTTTGAGGACTTCAAGGAATCTCTCAAAACGATGACTTTCGAACCGTAATCATCACCTTCGCATCATGTCTCATGGCAAAGGGTGACAAGGTAACCGAATGTTCCTCATCCGAGTATAGTGACGATGAACTGATGATGATGGATCTGATGATGATATTGAACCTAGCTATACCAAGCGTGTTTTGTATTGCCGCAAACAACAAAGATGCCTCGGAAAAGGTTCAAAACATGCTAGATAAAAGTGATGATGTGTTGGGTGAAGAAATGGATCGCACTAAAGCCCTGATCGAAAATCTTGAGACTTCAGTCTAGGTTTGACAACCTTCAAGGTCATCATAACACTCTCTTGTCCGATCATGAGAAACTTTCTTATGAATTTCTTCAAAGAAAGCAAGATCTTGAGAAACTAAGAGTGAGTTATGAAGATCTTCGAAGGAGCGTGATTCATTACTTGCTCAACAAATCAAGCGCTTCTCGGGAAGAATTTGTTCCTCCATGCTTAAAGTGCATTGAACGTGAATCTGCTAATTCTTCACCAATGTTCAAATGCTTCAAGCTATTACAAATTCTTCACCTGCCTCTGCTATCACTAATTCCTCATCTGAGGACATTGCTAGTATCACTGATGATGCAGGGCTGAAGGAACTGTACATGACAGGCATGTACAAAAGCCTCAAAGGGCATCAGACTCTTTGTGATGTGCTTAAAAAGTAGATCCTCAACAGGAACCCTAGGAAAGAGGGTATTGCCTTTGAGAGGAAACTCAATGCTGATGGAACATATTGAAGCTCGAGCGGTATCCCAAAACCTCATGGGTTTACGCAAAGGGACCTCCAGTTGATCCATCTAACTTATCTGGCTTTACATGCGAATCTCCTCATTCTTACGATGAGTCATTTGACTCAACTATAAACTGTTCAAAAATAAGAATGGTGAAGTATTTGCTAGATATGTTGGCACTAAGCTGAGGAGCAGTTCCCCTATGAAGAAAATCTGGGTTCCCAAGAAGTGCCTTGAAAGTCTTGGTGAATGTCCTCATGACACCACCGTGAAGAAAAGGAACACCAGATCAAACTCTTCATATGGACCAAATTCTTCATATGGATCCAAGTCCTCATACGGACCAAATTCCTCCACGTGGATCAAATTCCTCAAAAGGATCAAAGTCCTCATATGATTATCATCGTGCTAACAACTCTACTTTGTGAGGGTAGAGCAAAGGGCTATGAATATGTGCATTATTCTTCAAACCAATATGTTCATAAGTCCACGAAGAATTTCTCTACTTATTCATATGCTTACCCTAACCCCTCTTATGTGAAACGAAATGGATTGGCTTCTACGCCACCATTCTCATATGGAGCTCGCAGAGTGATGAACTCTTTGCCACCCCTTCAGATGTGGGTGGTGAAGAAAAAGAACTAATCTCTTCTGCAGGGTTAGGCCTCGGGCGTGCTTTAACGTCTCAAGAATTTCTTTGAGGGGGCCTGACAAAAATGCCTGAAAGGATGCATGCTAATCATGAAGAAATGAACTTTCATTTCACACGTCCTCATACTGCTTATCTATTATACCGCCTGATGAAATTCATCTGATGAAATTGATATCATATTCTTCACTGATGAAGTATATGAGATCGTAAGTTGCACTAATTCATCTGCAGGATGATCAACCCAAAGCCACTGAGTGGGTTCTCGATATTGGATGTACAAATCACATGGTGGTGACAAGAATCTATTGATGGATGCTCCTTACCACCGTCACATCTGAAGCATATCATCTTTGCTGACAAAGGCAAAAGTCAGGTATTGGGTCTTGGTAAGGTTGCGATCTCTAAGGACATACACATGGACAAAGTCATGCTTGTTGATTCCTTAGGATACAACCTCATGTCAGTCTCAATGCTTTGTGATCTTGATATGGTTGTTGTCTTTGGCAAGTATCGTTGTGTTGTGATCATGGAAGCTGACAATTCCAAAGTCTTCAAAGGCTTTAGGAGAGGAGACTTGTATATTGTTGATTTCTCTGGGACCACAACCAATTCGTGTGTCTACTTGCAAAAGCTTCGTAAGGCTGGCTATGGCATCGGCGACTTGGTCACGCAGCATGAGGAATTTACTGCACGCTAGCGAAGAAGAAGCATGTCATTGGCATTGAGAATGTCAAATTCCTCAAGGATCACTTGTGTGGAGCATGTGAAGCTGGAAAAATGACCAAGGCCAAGCATCTAGCGAAGACTATCATGACCACTACTCGTCCATTCGAATTGCTTCATATGGACCTCTTTGGTCCTTGACGGTGTCCTGGACTAGGGGGTACTCACCACGTCGTCTCCCGATCAGTTGGATTGGGCCGAGGATCCCCATGGCCGTATACTCATGGGCCAGTCCGGACAGTTGCCGCATACAAGGAAGATTCCACAAGACTTGGCGATCAAGACAAGGACTCCTCCCCAATCGGGCGTATTCGGGCTAGGACTCTTGTTATCCTAGGCCTCTCGGTGCATTATATAAACCGAGGCCGGGCTAGTCGATAGAACATCAACAACCCTTACAATCATACCGTAGGCTAGCTTCTAGGGTTTAGCCTCCTTGATCTCGTGGTAGATCCACTCTTGTAAACATCCACAATATCAATATCAATCAAGTAGGACGTAGGGTTTACCTCCATCAAGAGGGCCCGAACCTGGGTAAACAGCGTGTCCCTTGTCTCCTGGTACCATCCGCCTAGACGCACAGTTCGGGACCCCCTACCCGAGATCCGTCGGTTTTGACACCGACATTGGTGCTTTCATTGAGAGTTCCTATGTGTATCCGGCGAAAGGTCGATGGCTCGCCTGCAGATCAACTGCGACTTCGGCATCTTCGTCACCAGCTCGACTGGTCACCTTGGTTCGGCCAAGGACTGCGCCCTACCTCCGATCGTCATGATCGGACGAGGGCCTTCATCAACATCAACTCCGATCTCTATCAAGATCATGGAGGAATCATCCAGGAGCAGGGGACTCAACGTCAACATTGCCCTCGGGCGGTCAGATTGCTTTTCACGACAGCGGACTTGTGTCCGCCGCCACCGCCTCCTCAAGCGTCATTTTAACAATTGCTTGGTGGAATTGTGCGGAATTGAGTCCACAACAACCCTGGAAAATTTCGCCGAAGTTCCGATGGAGGAATCTACGGCAATCTCCGATATCTGGAGCCGCATTGAATCTGGACGAGAATCCGGACGAGTTTAGGGTGTGGTGTCCAGATTCTAGCTCGGACTTCCTTTGGAAGATCCAACCGTTGATCGGCTGCGGAATTCCTATATCTACCACCCCTCCAAATTCCAGCTCGATCCGACCGTCCAAACTCCGGGAACCTTCCGATTAGTGCATCACTTTTCGGATCTATTTTCTCTGTAGCAGAATCCGACCCGAGTTCGTCTTTTTATGAACGGGATTTGGACATCCTTTTGAAGGAAGTTTTGTATGGGGTATTGTGTTTTGTTCCCGAACACATCCCACTAACTTTAAGATCTTTTGAACATGATCTTCAACGTCATGCTGGTGTCAAACCAGTCGGCAATATTGCTCCACGGCTGCGACCTGCGTTGAACCGCGTCGTCACTTTGTTGAGCCGAGCTCAACTTCTTCGGATCATCATCTCGGCAAGCGAACAAGAGTCGGCATCGCGAAGGATAAATCATCACCAACATTGCCGCCCCATGGATTACACGCGGGCATACCAGCATCGGCGCCACGGTCCCTTCATCAAGCCATCGATCAAGGCGTCACGACCTGCAGATCGGCGGGGCGCACTCTGCTTCTTCAAGCTGGTGTCCATCACGCCGACCTACTTGAGCATCTCGGCTGGACCGGGGCTTCGCCATCTCTTCATCAACCTACTCCGGACACTTGGCGTCACTAGCCGACCAGGCATGGATGCGCGGATCAAGTCCCAATTTTGGGAATCACCTTCCTTCGGATTGCTACAACAAATAAACCAGGTGATATTAATCCTAGTATTTCTTTTTGCTTGTTTGGGTTAAATATTTCCCAAGGAATTATTACTCTGGTTAGTCCAGCATATGTACACAGGTTATCAAATGGTGGCCGCATTATCGATGGTCGCATGATGGTTCGGTCAGTTTCCGTACAGCGATTCGTGACGCGCATCATCCGAACTCGGACCGACACAGTGAATCCGAGGCTTTGCCACGCCTTTATTGCATTACGACGACCTGCATCGACATCACCTTCGGCGCCAGGCCATATTTCTTTACTACTCACTTTGCATAAATTATTTATTATGCAACATTTTTTAATTCCTATTATTACTATTATCCCGGTCTGCACTATTTTTTTGTGCACGGAAAATGATCAGCCGGACTATATCCTTTGACTTCACCTCGGCTGGGACGGGGGCTTCATCAACACTTCATTACCCCATGCCGGGACTTCGCATCACTCTGCCGTCCTGCATTGACCGTGCTATGTCACCACTTCGAGTGCCGAGCTCCTTGCTCCGCCACCTCGGGACCGGCTTGGGGATGGAACCTTGTCCGCATCAAGCTCGGACAGCGTCGTCAATACCGAACACATTAACCAGCTAAGTTGCCTTCATGCTCAAAGTTTTAAATTTCTAACTTGTGTCCGGTTCGACCAAGAATTATACTTTTTGTAAAAGTTGCTTGTACAAATTTTCCTTGTCGAAACTTTGTTACACACTTGACGCGCTTACCGCTCATTATACTGAGGGCTTCGTGTGAAGCTTATTAATCTGAGCTTTATGCCCAACACATGTGTCACACTTCCACATGTACCTTTTATTCACCATTATATGCATCAATATGACTTAAGTTTTGGCCAAGCTGGGTTGCTGGCTCTGTGCTTACCCTCGTTCCCGATTGTTCGGCTAGGTGGTAAAGGGAGCACCTCTGCGATTATTACTTGCTGGGTCACCGGATGTGTACCTCAGACTGGGTGAAGCCGAAAGCTAGCGTTCTTAAGGGAATATTCGGTCAGTGAACTAAAAGATGATTTTTTAACTATTTACCCATCTGCCCCCAGATGATTTTCTGCTTTCATAGCAGCTTCGACATGCACTTTAGGGCATGCATCCCAAATGAAGGAACCCTTAACGGAACTATTCTCCTGGAAGTTGTTTCTTACTACCCATGTAATATAACATAACTAGTTGGGCACTTATGCGATACAGCACTAATGACCCTACGCCTTGTCTCCATGCATACCATGGTTCTTATATAACCACGAAGGTATTCGGACACACTCCGGACTATTGGGTCCGGAGGTTGAAGCGAAAAAGGTCCGCTACGACAAACGATCTACAATCCGGCTAGAAGGCATTCTACATGTCACCTTACATTTTATAGTCAACTTTTCCCCAAGTCGCTTGGGGGCTCTTATGTTTATCTGAGCCGTTTCATACTAAGTGTTTTTCTTCTTAGTCGTTGCAAAGTTAAAGCACGGCGAAGCACCTTTTTCTAAAGTCCAATTTTTGATTGGCACCGAACACTTGATCTAGTTAGGACATTAATCTTTTGAATAAGTTTTTTGGCTTTTTAGCCCATGGCACTTTTAAACTATTTGTGTGTTTTCAGCACAAAGTCTTGCGGTCTAGCAGCTGGACACCTTTTGAGATTCGGCAAAAACATTCTCGGATATTGCTATATATGCATCGATTTCAAATTGTGTCTTGGTCAATAGTTGGGTTGCCGGCTCGGCGCTTGCCTCCTACGTTCCGCTTTGTTCGGCTAGGTGTGCAAAGGAGAACCACTACGATTGTGCTTCCAGCTCGCATGGTCAAGCACCTCAAAGGAGAAAGCCCAAAACTGACTGTCACAATAGGTGTAACTGGTCGGCGATCCGATGACTACATTAAATGACGGGCCATTCATTGGCGAAGTGTTCGGCTTGACCTCGTTGTGGCCAAGAACACTATCGGGCTCTATTAACTGGCCTCCCAAACTAAATCCTCGATATTTTGCTCTTACATTGGAGCAGAGGTTTCATGATCATGCTTAGCATGACAGCCCAAAGAAAGGAACCGATAGCGGGACTATTTTCTTTGGAAGACATTTCTTACATTAACAGTAATATAACATATCTCTCCGCTGCACCTTTGTTTATAAAACCATATGGCCAGATTGCCTTGTTTGTTGTAAATCTTTGCCCTTATAAAGGCTTTATAAAGTAGGACAAACACTCCTCGGCTATTGGCCGAGGAGGTGAAACTTTCGATAATTCGGTCAACAAAGTTTTGTACAATGCGGATCCGAGCATTAATAGCGTAAAGTACTTGGATACATAGAATCATTACACATAATTTGTGATTTTACTATGGATGTCGATCCTTAATTGACCTCCCGTGCCGCATTAAGGCTCGGGGCTACTTGGGCTTGGGCTTATTATTTACAAATATTAAAGGGCACATTGATCCCCGATCTAGTGTTGCCACCCGACCCGGTGTCTCGGGGGCTCTTGCATTGCTTGTTATATGCGTAAAATCTTAAGCACAATACAGTTTCGAGGAGATTTTGATCCTCGGGTTGGTCGGCGCACCCAACCTGAGTCTCGAGGACTGAGCACGCCGCTTTTTGTGTCCCAAGTATTCTCTTGAAGCTAGGACTTGATCCTCGGACCGATTTTGCAAATCAACCGGAGTCTCGTGCTATGGGGATCAGCGGTCTTATGTCATCCTTCAGTGCATCTCGGGTTTTAGACCGATACATACCTTGAGGGCTACTGGCTATATATCTCGTCGGAGAATAAATTACATCAATAAAAACATTGACCAATAAAAATCAGCCCATGACCGAGGTGCTTAACCACCTCGGAAGCAGTTCGACATATAGCTCGGATACAAGTGGCTGGCTCCTTAGAGGGCATTTCCGGCATTAGGCTCGGTTAAACTCCTTCAAACTTCTTTGAACCAAGGTGATTTACGACACCTCGGATAAAGTCCGGCGTTGGAGCTCGGATACATAATCCAGCTTAGGAGCTCGGATACCGTCCCGGCGTTGGAGCTCGGATACATAGTTGAGCGTTAGAGTGGGAAGCGATCAAGCATTTGTGCTCGGCTGCAAAAGATACCTCGAATGCAGTCCGGCGTTGGAGCTTCGGACGCAAGAGGACATACCGCTTCAGGAACAACTTCAAACCCTGAGGTGTGGCCTAAAAATAACAAGGCATTGATAAAGGCCGGAAACTTAAAGGGCTCCTCGGATACCCGACGTGTGAACTTCGTCCGAATGCATTTCGCGATCCTCAAGATCGAAGATGAGAAGATATGTTGAACCAGTTTTCAAGACCGGCGACCGAAGATGAAGAACAGTTCGGAAGAATCGAGGAGCGTCCCCAACTTGAAGACCGGTTCGAGGGCTCTTGGCGGTGTCCTGGACTAGGGGTACTCACCACGTCGTCTCCCGATCGGCTTGGATTGGGCCGAGGATCCCCATGGCCGTATACTCATGGGCGGTCCAGGACGGTTGCCGCGCCACAAGGAAGATTCCACAAGACTTGGCGATCAAGACAAGGACTCCTCCCCCACCGGCGTATTCGGCTAGGACTCTTGTTATCCTAGGCCTCTGGTGCATTATATAAACCGAGGCCAGGCTAGTCGATAGAACATCAACAACCCTTACAATCATACCGTAGGCTAGCTTCTAGGGTTTAGCCTCCTTGATCTCGTGGTAGATCCACTCTTGTAAACATCCACAATATCAATATCAATCAAGTAGGACGTAGGGTTTACCTCCATCAAGAGGACCGAACACAGGTAAACATCGTCTCCCTTGTCTCCTGTTACCATCCGCCCAGACGCACAGTTCGGGACCCCCTACCCGAGATCCGCCGGTTTTGACACCGACAGTCCTAATCATTACTCAGCACTCACTAATGATGCATCTCAATATGGCTTTGTTATTGTTGATGATTACTCTCGTTACACATGGGTACACATTGTTACTTACAAACATGAAGTGCAGGAAGTCTTCAAACGATTTTCCTCGAGGGCTTCAACTAACTTTGGTGTGAAGATCAGGCACATCAGGAGTGACAATGGAACTGAGTTCAAGAATTCGGTCTTGATGACTATCTTGATGAACTTGGTATTACTCATGAGTTATCTGCTCCCTATACTCCTCAAAGAAATGGCGTCGTGGAGCGCAAGAACAGAACTCTTGTTGAGATGGCTCGCACTATGCTTGATGAATACAAAAACGCCTAGTCGCTTTTGGATTGATGCAATTGATACCGCGTGCCACATCATCAACAGAGTATATCTTCACAAATTCTTCAAGAAGACTTCCTATGAACTCCTCAACGACAAGAAACCCAATGTGAGTTATTTCAAAGTCTTGATTGCTAAATGTCGGATTAGAGATCCTCATCACAATTCTAAATTTGCAAGCGAAAGCAGATGAAGGTTTTATGCTTGGTTACGGAAAGGACTCGCACACCTCTGAGTCTTCAACATCGCTCTTCACAAGATTGTTGACACTGTAGATGTGCGGTTCGATGAAACTAATGGCTCGCAAAGAGAGCACCTACCTTCATGTTAGATGAACCAGCTCTCGAGGAATCTATCAAGTTCAAAGGCAGCGAGGATGTCATTCCTCTTTGAAGAATCTCTTTGAAGAATTCATTCCGATGCCTTGAAGAACGTCGGAAATGATGCACCTGAGGATAATCTTTGAAGAAAATGCTGATCAAGTTCCTCGGCGACAACCAGCTCATCCTCGGCGTTGCAAAGAAGTGCAAGTTGACAAGATCATCGATGACATTGAAGCGCCGGAGTCCTCTCACACGCTCAAAAGCTTCACATTTATCTAACTTTTGTGGGCACTATGCTTTTTTCTCTATCACAGAGCCCACTAAGGTAGATGAAGCATTCTGAGCCCTGAGTGGATTCAGGCAATGCAAGAAGAATTACATCGATTCGAGCTCAACAATGTCCTGTGGAACTGGTCAAATGTCCAGATCCTCGCAAGCATAATATCATTGGCACAAAGTGGATATACCGCAACAATCAAGACGAAAATGGCCTTGTGGTGAGGAATAAGGCACGACTTGTAGCTCAAGGCTACACACAGGTTGAAGGAATTGATTTCGATGAAACATTTGCACCTGTTGCTAGACTTGAGGCTATTCGCATATTACTTGCTTATGCTAACCATCATAATATCACTTTATATCAAATGGTTGTGAAAAGTGCATTCCTCAATGGTAAGCTTGAGGAAAAAGTATATATTGCTCAACCCCCAGGTTTTGAAGATCCAAAGAATCCCGACAAAGTCTTCAGACTCAACAAGGCCCTCTATGGTCTCAAACAGGCCCCACGGGCGTGGTATGATACATTGAAGGAATTCTTCGTGAAGAATGGCTTCACACCGGTTCACTACGACCCTACTCTCTTTACTAAATCATATGATGGTGAACTGTTTGTGTGCCAAATATATGTTGATGATATTATCTTTGGCTGTACTGACCAACGTTATAGTGATGAATTTGCCTATATGATGAGTGAAGAATATCAAATGTCTATGATGGGAGAGTTGAAATTCTTCTTAGGTCTTCAAATTGGTCAACAACACAATGGCATATTCATATCTCAGGAGAAATACCTCAAAGATGTCCTGAAGAAATTCACATGCAAGATTGCAAAGGCGTCAAATTTCATATGCCCACAAATGGCCATCTATGCACTGATGAAAATGGTATTGACTTCGATCACAAGGTATACCGCTCCATGATTGGTTCTTTATTCTACTTATGTGCATCTAGGCCAGATATTTTGCATGTGTGCCCGATTTCAAGCTACACCGAAGGAATCACACCATAAGGCTGTGAAGCATATTCTTCGATATCTAGCTCACACACCTACACTAGGATTATGGTACCCCATGGGCTCTGCTTTTGATCTCATTGGATATTACGACTACGACTATGCCGGGTGATCGTGTGGACCGCAAGTCAACATCTGGTACTTGTCATTTCCTCGGACGATCTTTTGGTCCATTGGTCCTTGAAGAAAGCGAGCAGTGTATCACTTTCATCATGCGGAAGCTGAATACATTGCTGCTGGCTCTTGTTGTGCTCAATTGTTGTGGATGAAGCAAACTCTCAAGGACTACGGCATCAACGTGAAGAATGTGCCTCTCTCTTTGTGACAATGAGAGTGCCATCAAGATTGCTCCCAACCCAGTTCGGCACTCGAAGACAAAGCACATTCAAATTCGTCATCATTTTCTTCGTGATCATGTGTTGAAGGCGACATCTCCATCGAAAGCATGTGAAGACGAAGAACAGCTAGCTGATATCTTCACTAAGCCCTTGGATGAGAAGAGATTTAGCAAGTTGCGGTGTGAGCTAAATATCTTAGAATCTTCAAATGATCTTTGAAAAGGACACACATCCTGACACTTATGCAAAATTCATGATTTAGATGTGCAACACATGAAGAAATGTTTTTCTTCAATCAATGAAGAATAACACTCTAAGTGTGAAGAAATTAATGAAGAATATGATTCTCAGAACCCTACGACAATTGTATGCGGTGTCTGAAATCATCATTCTTATACTGATTGGGTCACGCCACCACCAAAGTTGAAAATCTGCGAAGTTGAGTTTTTCCTCAGTTTTGAAATTCTTTAGTTTTTCAAATTCTTCAACTTTGCAAAATCTTCAGTGTTTCCGTCGTTTTTCTTCATTGGCTATATATATATATATATATGGGTTTATGTCCTCTACAGCATTCACTTATGGATATTTTTTCAAGTTTCTTTCTCTGATAAGAGAATGTGATCTGACCCTTCCCACTCAATGCTATACTCAACACAAACTATTAACAAATTCTTCATTTTCGTTCTATTTGAAACTCGTTCAAAATCTTCACTGTGTCCTTGTCAGCTGAAGAAATTGCGAACGGAACTTTAAAACTGATCTTATCCAAATTTTCAGTTTTGCCGCTCAAACCGTTCCGCATCCCACAATAGATTTATCTATTCACCCACGATCTAACACGATCTCCACTTTTCAGTACGTGGGTGACACATCTCAAGCGAATGAGAAGGGTCAGGGGCACGTTCGTCCCAAATCCTCGGGCGAACAGTTTTTCACCATGGCTATATATAGCCCCTCTCACCTTCCTCACTTACTTTACTCCGGTCGACCGCTCTCTCTCTCGCTCGAGCTTCTCAAACCCTAGCGCCGCCGCTACTCCATCGTCGCCGGTGAGGAAGAGCTTCACTGCCTCGACCTCGTTGCCGTCGTACTCGCGCCGACCGCGGAAATCTTCACTCCGCCGCCGCCGTAGCTGTCTTCCTCCGCCGAGTTAGGGCGTGGAAGATCTAACCTGACGAACTTCACATCTGTTCTTCTCGGTTAAATCGTGTTCTTCACTTCGGGTAATTAAAAGTTACTTTTATTACTCGCTTTGATTCTCAAACCTTCCTGAAAATCTTCAAAGGTGTTTATTCTTCAAATCTTCACACATATGAACACCTCAAACAAAACATGCTCTTGACTCGCTTCTCTAAGCAATGATTTTCTTCAAGATTCCTCAATTGTGTGGATCCTCGATCTATACAAACTTTGGAACCTAAGACAAAGATCGCTTAGTGAAATTCTTCAAGGTTCATCTGGTCAAATTCCTCAAACTAGTTCTTTTTGAAAAACCTTCTGAGAACGCATATGACCTCTCCAAATTCCTCGCAACTATACTCTGTTCCACGGTACTCATGTCCATTCTTTGAATCACTAGGTTCTCATCAACTTAACTCATTTGCAGCATTCCTCGAAGAAAAGTTGCATACCTCTTGAGAGAATTCGATTATTCAAATTCCTCGGTGAAGAATATGGCGGAAGGAAAGAAGCCACGAGAAAAGGAGGAAAGAGGCCTGAGGTCATGACTGAGTTTGAGATTCCTGAGGAAATATATGCTGATTATTGCACACCTGATGAAGCCGAGTTCGCCAAAGAGAACAAAAATCAGCGCAAGGTGCGCATTCAAAGGATTGAACGGAGATGGGCAAGGGAATGGAGGGAGTACAGATATGTTACTCCAAAGTACATGAAGAAATTCGCATTGAATCCTCCATGCCCAAGAGCTGACCCCACTAGCATCAAGCGTGGTGAGGACTTTCCAGAAGAATGGGCCAAGCGCCAAGCCAAATTGGCAAGACAAGCCAACGAGGCAGTGAGGAAATTTAATGAGGACTCTGCTACTGCTGCTGCCACTGAGGCCTCTGTCAAGCCAAGAAAATCTATGGCAAAGAAGCCCGCACACAAGGCAAGTGCTTCATCAACAGTGCCCTCACGGCCAAGTTCCTCAGCTGTGCCCTCACAGCCAATTCCTCATGCTGCCCCTGCTCCTCCAAAATCCTCAGCTCCTTCAAAGTCCTCAGCAGTTCCGACAAAGTCCTCAGCACCTGTGCATCTGGCCATGTGCCAAAGGACCGCAGGCTTCTCCATTGCCTCTGGTGTCTCAGCAGGTTCCTCAGCTGCACCAAATTCTTCTTCTGGCCCGACTCTCTCAAGACTAAGGCCACAGTGGGCGAGGTCCTCGGCCAAGTCCCAAGAAGAAACAGCTCGCCTTCCAAGAGCCACACGAAGATGATGAGGCTGATGATGATGAACTTGCGAAATCATCATAGACCGACAAGAAAGGGGTCATTTGAGCCAAAGGCACACCTGTTCCACTGCTGTTGTATCCAAGATCGATCCTAGTCTACATTGATCTATGTCACAAGGAACCTAACACTACTATTCCTGTCTTCAAGTTGACACCGCCAAAATCACATGTCGACTCATTTCATCCAAGAGGAGAAATGGAAATTTGATCTGACCAAAGAGATCAAGAAATCGCAGATGCTGAGAAAAGAAAGCATGGAAGAAAAATGTTGTCAAGATGACAACTCAAGAACTTATCAAGATGCAGGCTAACATCAAAGCCCTCGGCCGACAAATTTGACTCCTATTATGCTGATTGGCAAGGAGCCAAAGTCAGATTAAATCAACCTTGACGAAGAAATTCTCAAATGTTGCAGCCCCAACGCAACAAGAAATTCTCATTTGGAGCTTCAGCTCAATGACTAAAGAACATGCCGACCACCGGATGAAGTTCGAGCTGCGAAGACAATGCTAGTTCCAGGCTGATGACTCCATTCCAGCCCGGCGAAGAAATTGCCGGGGCATCCACTAGTGGTGCGCTCAAGAAATCGGAAGAAGACAGGCAAATGCATCGGGCCAGCGCTGAGGAAATTCAACCAAGTTCCTCAGCTCCTCCTGCGCCTACACCAACTCCTATCCTTCCATCTGCATCAGATGTGAAGAAGACCAAGGCTGCAGAGCGAGCTGCAGTGAAGAAAAGGAAAGCATCAGCTGCGTCAAATTCTTCGGCCCCGAGGAAAATGAAGCCAATGACTAGCTCTTTTGAAAATCCTATTGATGTTGTTCCAATTTCCTCCATGCCATCAAAGGACCTTGTTCCTTTTGGTGAACATTATGAGATCCCAAGCGGATCTGATGAAGAAAATCAATATGCTGCTTCGTCAGAGCAGATTGATGAAGAAATTGAAGTGGAAGCAATCCCTTCAACCCCAATCATTTCCTCGCCTATGCCTTAGTTCACAGCTAAAGAGGCTGGTGTTGAGGAAATTGAAGAAGATGTGGATATAGGAAGCACAACGCCAGTGATGAACGATGACTTTTGGGAAAGTCAGCATCCAAATTCTCCACTCTTCACCCCAATCCAACAGATTCCTCGGTCTCCTGCTCCAACAGTTCGAATGGGCTCAAGAAACTCATCCCACTTCACCATGCATGAAGAAATTCCAGCCACTAAGCGCCGATGAACTGGCCGTGCAGCTGATCCTCGTGATCGCACATGTAGAGGAACCAGAAATTCCTCAACCTGAAGAACCTGATATTGAGATTCCAGAGGTAGTGATGCAACTCATTGACACTCCACTGCCAAAGCCAAAGAATCCCTTCTCAACAAAGCAAAAGTTCAAGGCTGAAGATTTCTTCGGCGAGCACGTATTCTTCACGGATTACAACCCATACGACTCTGCTCGCATAAGGAAGAGGCGTTTCTGGACTGCTAGTCAAGCCAATTTCTATTCCTCAGTGCTCTTCAAAAAAGACAAAGTCTTCGATCATGCACATATTCCTCATGTGGACATGGAATCTCTGCGAGGCTTCGAGCCAGTCCTCAGTGTTCTTCACGATGCAGGACTTCAATTTCTACATCGATATCTGTGATTGGAATGAAGAACTCATTCTTCAATTCTATGCTTGACACTGCACATCACCGGAGACGCCAAGATGTGAACTCATGGGTGTTAGATCGATGTCTGAAAACACTCACTACAAGGCACCAAAGAACTGAATTGCTTCGTGCCCTACCACTCAGTCCTCCACTTGATGGTGCTCGTTGTATCTACAACGAACTCCGAAGCCAAATCACTATATGCAAGTGCTGATGAAGCCTTTGAAGCCAGGGCAGGCCCCAAGAACCAAATTCCTCGTCAAGGAATTAATAAATGTGCCTCGGACTGTCTATTGGATTCTGAGGAAGACAATGAGTCCTATCAAAGGCCACGACTCAAATGATGAAGAAGTCGTTGGCATCATGAAGAATATGCTTTTCAATATCATTCATGGCGTTCCCCTGGCCAACTTCCATGATTTCTTCATGAGGACTCTGGCAAACATTGCTATGTCACCTTTTGAGCTGAAGCCTTATGCACCTTGGATTATGAGATTCATCAGAACAAGGTCTTCACTCAATTACAAGGCTGATACTCTGAACCACTGCAGCTACTTGCCCCCGATTGAAGTCCTCAAACGGACATTTTCCTCAGCTGATGACAAGGGCAAGGCTACTGCTGTGATAGATGAAGGCATTCGTCCATTGGATGGTCAGTTTCGCAAAGCTGCATCCTACTCCACCAATGATGACTCTGCCACACATGACTACTGCGCCAATACCTCAGCCAAGCAAAATCCTCAAGCCACGGCACCGGGGTGATGACTGATCGTGAGTTACTCCTCAGTCTTCATCAGAAGGTTGATTGCAATCATAAATGGGTCAAGCGTCAGTTTGGTTCAATTCTTCACAACATGACTGTCGGGGAGGCTGATCGGACCCACGAACACCTATGGGACCGGAAGACCGAGTCCCTTTCGGTTCGGTGGGGGGCGGAGATCGCACGAAGAGCAGATCGAGGCGGTTAACACGAGCAGTTTACCCAGCTTCGGAGCTCTCCGGAGAGATAATACTCCTACTTCTGCTTGTCTGATTGTATTGTGTTCTTGCTAGGGAGCGATGAGAGCTACAAGACCTAGCGTGAGTGTTTCTGGTTTCGAATGAGCTGAACCGAACCCCTTCTACGTTGCGCATGGGCCTCCTTTTATACGCTCAAGGGGTCACCAACAGGTGGCAACGTAGGCAAGGGTAAAAAGGGAAAATGAGTAGCGGTTGGTACAGCTACTTGTACAGTGCATCATACCTAACCCTGACGACAGAGGACAAAGGCAATAAATGCCCGTCTAAGTCTCCCAAACAGTACATAAATTGACCGTCACGGGCGCTACCGCTTGCCACGATGGCTATCTTGTCAGCGCCGCTTATCGCTGCTCTCTGCTAGCTGCACAGCCTCTTGACACGTGAGCCTGGAATGGTCCCATGGCGACAAGTTGGTGGATGAGCTGGAGCGGAGATGAAGAGTGGTTGCCTGCCGCGGCAAGTGCTTTCCCGCGGCTGAATCCTTGGCGCGCCCGGAAGCTTGTCGCTCTCCGAGCCTTCCCGGCAAGCTCCTCTTGCCGGGGTCTTGTCTTCTGCGTGCCTTGAGTGGCCTTCCCGGCAAGCTCCTCTTGCCGGGGCCTTGTCTCCTTGGCTTAAAACACTTTGTTCTTGAATGGCTCCAAAGGAGCCACGGAGAATCTTGGCGATCACCTGGCAAGCCTTGCCGCGGGGTGCTACAACTGCCCGTGCACGAGTTCGGGATACTAGGGAATTCTACTCTAGTACACCGACAGGAGCCCCCGGGCCTGGGCCACACACGGTCTTGCGCTGTTGGGCCAGGCCCAAAAGCAATCTGCACGGGCGCCGCGTGGCCTAGATTACGCCCGTAACTCACCCGGACCCACCACGTCCTCCACGAACGGCACGCAGCCGAACGCCAAGGCCGTGGGAGAGATCGTGGGCGAGATCGTGGGGGAATTTCTTTATCCGGAAAGGGCGAAACGTCCGCCCCCTCCCTCTTTATAAGCAGAGGAAACAGGGGCATTCCGCTCACCTCGCCATTTGCTGCTCGATCTCGAAAACCACCATTGCTCCCCCCTGCCTCCCAAGCCAGAAGAGAGCAGCGCTCTGCCCCTCGTCGCCACCGTCACCACCAACGCCGTCGGTCACCTCCATTGCCTCCGCCATGGCTCCGAACGCCGACAAGGGAAGGGCGTGAAAGTCGGCCGAGGCGCAGCTGGCTTCATGGCGCTCTTGAAAGGAGTGGGCCGTCTTCCCCATCGGCGCAAAGGAGCCGAGGGAGGGCTACTACTTGTTCCGTCGACGGAGACACAGGGATCCAGCAAGACCAAGGTACTCCCAGCCGCTGCCTCCGAATTAGCCCCAGCTGGGTACCTTTTTTCGCTGTTCTTCTATTGCGGGCTCTGCCCGCCCTTCTCCGAGTTCTTCTGCGATGTCATGAACACCTACGGCACCCGCCTCCTTGACTTCACCCCCAACGCCGTTCTCACCATGGCAGTTTTAGCACACCTTTGCGAAAACTTTGTCGGAGTCCACCCAAACGTAGCCCTCTTCCGCCACTTCTTCATGCCCCGCGTTGAGAGAGGAGAGCCACTTGCCGGAGGGATTGCTTGGATCTCCAGGATCAGCAAGAAAGAAGCTTATCTGGAAGGAGAGCTCCGCAGCAAGTGGGAGGAGTGGAGAGCCAATTAGTGTTGGATCGTTGAGGAGAACCCGCAGCCCTTCACTGCCTGCGCCAAACCCCAATAGTGCGCTGCGCGCAACGATTGGAGCAACTTGGCGCGGAAGATGCTAGGTTGAAGATTCTTTGTGACGGGATTTTGCGCCTCGGGCTTGCCGGACTCACTGTAAGCGCGGTTGGCGCATGATTTCCTTCGCCGCGCGCATCGCTCCCTTGCAGGAGAGGAGGAGACCTGCTTGGGAGTTCCAAAACGCAGCGGACATCATGAGGCTGCGCCGGGCCTTAATCGGAATTTCAACATCTTGGAGTTGGATGCGATGCTTTGCTAGAGCTGTTCAAGCATGACCCCGATCATCCCGAGTGGTTTAGGTTGCCGAGGGGGGTCATCCCATTGTGCAACAACTCTTCGCTTGACCGCATCCGCGCCATGATGCCGTTGTGCGATTCACATGGGATCGTTCCAACCTGGCAAGAGCCTGTGGACGACATCGTGCGGTAGTTCTTCGACAGTTTGGAAGAAGTGCCGATCCGGCTCGACGAGCAGAAGAAGCTCACCTGCGACACCACTGACAACGAGACGCAGCGCATTGCCACGAGGTTGGAGGAGGCGGCAGCAGCTGCTGCCGCTGGCGTCTTCGGGTACACCGTGGAGGAGGCAGATGCAGCAGAGGCGGCAAGCCTTGCCGAAAGCGAAGGAGTTCGCCGATGAGGAAGAGCTTGTCAACCCGAGGCCGAAGTCGGCGAACCAGCCGAGGGCGCTTCTTCCATACCATCCAGCAGCTTGCCGCAACGGAGCCCCGGCTCCACCAGGAGGCGTCTCCGCAGGCCGGAGGCGAGGACGGAGCGGGCGGGCCAACAGCCAGCGGCCCTTGACGCAGCTCTACCATGCAAATCTTGTTGCAGCCAGGAGCACCACACTGCTTCTGCGACAACCGAGGCGGGATCCTCCTGTGCCACCGCTGCCACTCCCGCCAAGCGGTCAAGAGAAACTACTCCTCCGCCTCTTCGCACCGGAGGCGAGCCGGAATTTGATCTCTCCGCGCTCAGCTCCGACGAGGAAGAAGAAGAAGAGTAAGCTTCTATGTTGTGCTTGTATTTCTTCAATTTTGTTGCTTCGTCTTGTATCTGATTTGCTTCATTCTGAACTCTTTCCTTTTCGTGATGGCCGCCCGTAGAGCGCCGAAAAGGGCCAAGACTCCGTGGTTGTCATCGAGGATGATCCCTGTCGTGATCAAGCAGAGGATGCGCCCGAGACAACCTTGCCGGACCCGGCAACCTTTCCTCAGAGCAGCCCCCAGCGCAGCCCCCAGCGTAAGTACATGGTTTACTTCTTACTGTTAGGCGTGCATGGGTGCTCCTTCTTTGCTGATATCTGTCTGTTGACTTGTGTAGGAGCAGAGCAGCTTCGTCAGGAGCGCCCGGAAACCACTCCCGAAATACCTTCTGCTTCGACTACGCCGCCAAGGGAGGATTCCCCGGCAAGGGAGCGTTCTCCGACAGGGAGACTACTCCGCAAGGGACAGCACCAAAGGATCCTCTGGTGGTTGAGACCATGGCCACGGATCCCATTGCAGGTAATCCTCTTGCGTGAAAATTTCCCTTGGGTTCTTCTTTTCTTCTGTTTTCTTTCCGAACATTTGTTTGACTGTTCTTTCTTTTTCTGGTCGTCAGATCCATCCGCCGCAGAGCCGATGGAGACTGAGGTCGCCGGCGAGGAGGACGCGCGCGGCAACACTGATGACGTCGCCACCATGGAGGAAGAGGCTGGCGCTGATGGATCCGCCGGCGAAGAGGCCGCCAAGGCTGCTGCCGCACAGGCTGGCGAGGGGTCTGGCGATCGTCTTGGCGACCACGAGGCCTCAGGCGCCCGAGGCGCCACGCCGACCGCTGATCCCTCCGCCACCGGTCGGCGTCGAGTTCAAGAGCCCCAACCAGCGCCCTATCTCAAGGCCGGTGACGGCGTCTTCATCAAGCTTCCCCGGGCGTCGAGCTCCGTGGCGCCCGGTCGAAGGGAGACCTTTGACGAAGAGCTGCTCGCCTCCATTGGCTGTCGCTGGTTGACGCGCCAAGCAAAGCAAGCGGCGAAGTCCGAGGAAGAGCAATCGCCGAAGAAGCTGCTGCCGCTCTACCGTCAGACAAGCCAAGTTGGAGTCCCGGAAGCACTTGTCGCGAGGGCGGGAGCAGACATGGAGAAGCGCGCAGAAGAGCTCCGGGGCGCCAACCAAGAAGCTCTCCCGAACGTAGCAGAAGAGCGGGAGCGACTCGCTGAAGAGCGCACAGCCTTCATCCTTGAGAAGGCTGAGGAAGAGGAGCAGCAACGGCTTGCTGCCGAGAAGCTATCTGCGCAAGAAGGCGAGTTGGCGCAGCGGAAGATCAACCTTGACAGCTATGAGGAAGAGCTTGCCGCCTGAGCAATCAATTGGCGGAGCTCTCAAGGAAGCAAAGATGTCTTGCCGTGCAATCGCCGAGGCCGCCCCGTAAAGAGTTGGAGACGAAGGTGGCGCAGCTGGAGGCCAACCTCCGGAAAGAGCGGCGAGGAGCTTGCTTTGCTTAGCATGAGCGCCGAGAAGGACGCCTACACTCTCGGCGAGTTGCAGGGCCGTCTCGCTGAAAGGATCAAAGAGCTCGATGCCGCCAAGGACTCCAAAGCGTATCTTGAGCTGAAGCGACCACCCGATGCGATGCGTTACCGGACGCGCCAAGGAGCGGGAGGTGGCCCTGTTGGAGACGATCAAGACCAACGAGGAGCTGGCGACGAGTGCCACGACCGCCGTAACACCTTCGGAGAGAACGTGATGCAATCGGGCGGAGGGTCTTGTGGATACTTGCCGCCCGCCATTGACAAGGAGCCGATGGAGTGGGGATGGTGGATCTCGGGTACTCCTCCGACGAGCGTCCAACCCAGCGCCAAGCTCAGCTCGCTTCTGTTTCTTCAAGGGCGTGGTGACGGCTCTCCAGCGACTCCGGGAAGAGATCCCGAAGCAGCTGGCCGAGGAATCGCGCCAGATCTGCGCGGGAGCTCTCCAGAAGGTGTTGATGAAGGTGGCCTTCCACAATCCAGGCCTCAACCTTGCCGGATTCCTCAAGTCCTTGCCACCGGATGCCGATGTGGAGGCACTCAAGGCCCTTGTCGCACCCATTGTGGACAAGGTGGGCAAGATCAAGAGGGTCGATGGCGACCGCGTAGACTAGGCTGTCAATTTTATCCTTCCCTTGCCGCTGTTGATCATGTTAGGATAACAAACTATTAGAGCTGCGACAAGTTATTTTGTAATATAACTTTATCTTGGGCAATGATTGCAATGTTATTTCCTTTACTTGATCCCTTCCTTTGTATGTTTGTGCCCTACGCTTTTAGGGAACTTGTCGGTAGCCGAGCACCTTGGCTCTGGCTGAGTCTTGGGACATCAATGACTTCTGCTGGCGGTGCTGCCTCCGGCAAGCAACCTTGTCGCAACTAGCCGCAGCTCACTTAAGTTGTTGAGCGGACTCGAAACAAAGCAAGGGCGCAACTAGCTGCGAGTCGATTCCTCCGCGCACAGGTTTTCCATACAAAGTGCGGTCGTTCGAGGAGAATAACTTAAAAAATTTAAAACTGATTGCTCAAACTTTGGCAACTTAGCTTTTCTTTCTTTTCCTTCCCGGTAAGGCTTGACCTCCTCGAGCGACACTTGGTCCACACCGTTATCCTCTCCTTCCCCCCCGGTAAACTTGTGTGCGAGGAATCCTTCCCTTCTTTGAAGAGGAGAAAGAAGAGAAAATAAAGATATGGAGCCTCATGGCTCGTTAGTGCTTACCGGGAGTGGGTGTTGCACGAAGTGTCAGATAACATATGCAATATAATGGGGAAAGCATAAAACTGACAAGGTGTGCGGAACACATGAGCTTTACTTATGCACGGGGTCTGCGCTTGGCTTTGTACAAAGGATTACATGCAACATCGGCAAGACTTGTACAAAAGGTGGTTGCTTTGGAACAGGTTCCGGCAACTCAGCGCCTTACTGAGTAAAACTTACGAAGATGCTCTATGTTCAGGAGTTGCTCACCGGAACGCCATCTTGGTCTCAAAGCCGGACAGCGCCGAGCCTAGTGACTCGTTTCACCCGGTGAAGGGCCTTCCCACTTCAAGGCCAACTTGTTGGAATTCTTGGCGGACTGAGCAGCGGCGAAGAACAAGGTCGCCTTCCTCAAGACTTCTCGGCATTAACTTTGCGGCTATGGTAGCGGCGCAAAGCTTGCTGATATCGAGCAGCTCGTGCTGACAGCTCGAAGACGATCCTCCTCAAGGAGCAGCGCGTCATCTTGTCGCATTCGCTCTTGCTCGAGCTCATCATAGCGGCGCCGAGGTGACCTCCGTATCTGAGTTCCGTGGGGAGAAGCGCCTCTGCTCCATAGACTAGAGCAAAAGGTGTCTGGCGATGTGGCTCGATTTGGCGTCGCTTCGAGCGACCAAAGAACCACCAGCTCCTCAATCCAGCTTTCTTTCGTGACTTGTGCAGCTTCGTCGAAAGTCCACGGTCTTGAGTCCGACAAGACTTCAAGATTCGCCCTCTCCGCTTGACCATTGCTTCTTGGATGAGCAGCAATGCTTAAGCGGAACCTTGGCGCCAAGATCTTGGACGCATCGCATGAAGGTGCGGCTCGTAGAATTGGGTGCCGTTGTCGGTGATGATCCTGTTAGGGATCCTGAGCGGCAAACAATCGACCAAGAACTTGACTGCCGATCGCTGTCACCTTCCTCATCGCTTCCACTTCCGCCACTTTGTGAACTTGTCGATGGCGACGCATAAGTACTCAAAGCACCCGACAGCTCGGGGAAAGGGGCCGAGGATGTCGAGCCCCAGCACGAAAATGGCCGTGATAAAGGGATCGTCCCGAGAGCTTGAGCTGGCTGGTGTATCTGCTTGGAATGGGCCTTGCACGCTTCACACTTGGTTACTTGTGCAATTGCATCCCGGAGGCTGTCGACCAAAAGAAACCTTGCCGAACAGCTTTGTCGGGCAAGTGCTCTTCGCGCCAATGTGGTGACCACATATGCCTCCATGTATCTCCGCCAACAGCTTTTGTCCATCTTCCCGGCGAATACACTTCAATTTCACACCGTTGAGTCTTCTTCTGCATGCAGGTGTCTTTGTCGACAAACCGTACATACTTGGTATGCCGGGCTACTCTTTACGCTTCTTCTTGCTCTTCGGGAAGTTCTCCGTGCTCAAGGAAATGAACAATCTCTTTGTGCCCACATCTTTTGGAGCTTGTGGCTCGACAACAAGGACTAAAGGCACATATGCTGTTGCAGGAACATCCGCTTCTATGGCAAGAACCTGCGTCTCGGCCGGAGCTTGATGTTCTCCGGCAAGCTTGCTGGAGCAAAAACTTGTCGGAAGCGTCTGCTTCAACGAAACAAACCCTTGGGCTTGTCGGAGAAGACTGCTCCTCAGCACTCTTAGCGTTGATCTTGGGGACCTTCTTGGCGGCGGACTCGGGGAGCTCGGCCGGAAAATAGTCGCCAGAAATCAACTTCCTCTTCTTGCTTTGTCCAGTTGATGGTGCTACAGTCGGTTGAGTCAGCTTGAGCACAAAGGTTCCTGGTTCCACAGGTAACTTAAGTGCAGCGCGCCGACGAGCCATCGCCGATATCGTTACGAGCTCTTGGAATATGTTCCATTTGTAGGCCGTCAAAGTGTTCTTCTAGCTTCCTTACTTCATCAACATAAGCTTCCATCAACGGGCTCTGATAACTCTTGTTTACTTGACGGATTACAAGCTGTGAGTCACCCCTGACAACGAGCTTCTTAATCCCAAGGTCTACCCCGATCCTGAGACCGGCAAGCAAACCGTCATACTCTGCAGTATTGTTTGTTGCTTGCTCCTTGGGAAAGTACATCTGGACTACGTACTTGAGGTGCTCTCCGGTGGGTGCGACAAGTAGCACGCCCGCACCGGCGCCTTACAGCGAGAAGGCACCATCAAAGTACATTATCCACTCTCTGCTCGCTTCCTTGACGGGGATGCTCGTCTCTGGAATTTCTTCATCTTGTGTTGGCGTCCATTCTGCTATGAACTCCGCCAACGCTCTGCTGGATAGTTGAAGTGCTTTCAAACTTGAGGCCAAAGCTTGGCAGTTCGATGCCCACTCGACAATCCTGCCTGTTGCTTCGGATTTTGCAGATCCTCTTCAAATGAAAGCGAGTGACAATCAGATCTCGTGTGCTTGGAAGTAATGGCGCACCTTTCTCGAGGCCATGAGAAGGCCGAAAAGCAATTTCTGCACACCGTAGTACCTTGACCTAGCCCCCTCGCAAGAGGGAACCGACAAAGTAAACTGGGCGCTGCACCATTCTCTTACGCACATTCTCACATTCCTCGTAGATCCATCTTTGTCGGGACCAGAGCTTGTCGGTGAAGTGCCTTGCTTGTCCATTTGGATGCATCTGCCTTGGTTGCGGCTCATCTTCCGCCTCCCTCTCCGGGCCACTAACGCAGCACTAACCACTTGATTGGTTGCCGCTATATATAGCAGCAACTTCTCTTGTGGCTTAGGTGCGACAAGTGTTGGAGTGGAGGATGTATCTCTTTAAGTCTTGCGCCAAGTACAGCCTCCGCTTTCGAGTCCATTTCATTGGACCTGCCTTTTTCAAAATTTTGAAAAATGGCGAGGCGCGCTCAGCAGAACCTAGAGATAAACTCACGAGAGCAGCCACGCAACCGCAAGCCTTCAGACATCCTTGACGCGCTTTGGTGCTTCAATCTGCTCAATGGCCTTGATCTTGTCGGGGTTGGCTTCAATTCCCATTGTGACACGAAGAACCCGAGAAGCTTGCCGAGGGGACTCCAAACACGCACTTCTCGGGGTTGAGCTTGAGGTTGATCTTGCAGCGGATTTGCAAAGTTTCATCTAGATCTTGAATCGTAGTAGTCTTGTCCTTGCTCTTGACCACTATGTCATCCATGTAAGCTTCTACATTTACGTGCATTTGTGGCTCAAAAGCTTCATGGACTACTCTTGCAAATGTTGAACCAACATTCTTTAATCCAAAAAGGCATCCGTATAAAACAGTATGTGCCACATGGAGTGATGAATGCGGTTTCTCCTCATCCTCTTACGCCATGACGATCTGATGGTATCTCGAGTATGCATCAAGAAATGAAAGCAAATCACATCCGGCCGTGGAGTCAACAATCTGGTCAATGCGCCGCAAGGGAAATGGGTCTTTGGGACAAGCTTTATTAACATCGGTAAAAAGTCGACAGAGCCTCCATTTCCCGTTTGCTTCTTTACGCATCTACAGGATTGGCCAACCACGTGGGATGGAGCACTCCTCTGACAAGGCCTGCTGCTTCTAATTTCTTGATCTCTTCTGCAATGAATTCTTGGCGCTCCACTGCCTGCTTCCTGACTTTCTGCTTGACGGGTCGCGCATGAGGACAGACAGCTAGGTGGTGCTCAATTACTTTCACAGGAACACGGGGATGTCGACGGTTGCCATGCAAACACGCCGACATTCGCCCGCGAGAAAGAAAGCGAGCGCTTTCCTATTTAGGGTCAAGCGTGGCAATCGATGGTGAAGAGTACCACCAGTGCCGTCCTCCTTGGCGGACACCTTCTTGGTTGCTTTGGTGGAGCTGCCATCGTCTTCTTCTTGCACTTGCCGGTGGAGTTCGATTATGCGTCCTCGACGGTAGCGCAGCACTCAGAAGAGGTGCGCTTGCCGGAGTGGGCATCGTAACTCTCGCCGGACTTGGACTTCTTCTTCCCCGGAGCTTCGGCGGCAAGTGTCTTGCGATCTGCTTCGCTGTCGCTTCCGGTAGATCTTGTCGGTGCGAGATAAGATCATCCTTCTTGTCGCCGAGGACAGAGATGACGCTTATCGGGCCTAGCATCTTGACCAAGTTGTATGCATAGTGAGAGGCCGCCATGAACTTGGCGAAATCTTTGACGGCCGAGTATCCCATTGTAAGGCAATGGAAAATCGGCAACGTCAAAGGTGACCCTCTCGATCCACGAAGTTCAGCTTCGCTGCCAAATGTGACCGCAAGCGTGATTTTCCCCGCTTGCTCCTTCCCGGATTGATTCCTTGGAAAGTGCTGGTCTCTTCGAGCTCGCTGTCAGGGATCTGGAGTTTCTGGAGTACCGCGGAGGAGATCAGATTTAAGCCGGCCCCGCCGTCAACTAACATCTTAGTGACCTTGAGGTTGCGGATAGTTGGTGAAACCAACATCGGCAAGCACCCGACCGCAGTTATGCGATCAGGGTGGTCCTCAATATCAAAGACGATAGGCGTGCTGGACCATTTCAGAGGTTTGCGTGACTCGATGGATGGTTCTGCTGCATTGACTTCGCGCATCCACTGCTTGAGTTGGCGGTGGGAAGTATGCAGAGAAGCCCCGCCGTCAACGCACAAGACCTCTGTGGCTTTCTGGAACTCCTGCTCATCGGCTTCGTCATCATCCATGTCTTCATCGCTGTCGTCATCTTCGTCCTTGTCGCGGCCGCGGGGAGGTCTATCTCCTTGCCGCTGCTTGGCCTTGCCGCGACGTCCTCCCCAGCCGGGGCGCTTTTTGCCAGCTCCTCCAGCACCTTCCTGGGCTTTCTCCTTGTCGCGCCGCTCATACTCAGCCTTCTGCTGCTCGACAAGCTGCTCGACTTTCTTGCAGCTCTGGAGGTCATGGCCCTTGGTGCGGTGGATCTTGCAGTACTGTTTGTTGGAGCCGTCCTGCTTGTCGGCGACTGCCACAGCCTGGTCGTTGGTGCGCAGCAACCTCCTTGCCGGAGCTACCAACTTTGGCTTTATTGGCGGCACCTCCATTGCCGGACTGCTCGACAACTAGCACATCTTGCCCTTCTTTTTCTGTTGTTTCGCCGCGGCTTTTCTTTGCAGGCAGCTTCCTCACTATCGCACCCTCCTGCTTCTACATTCTCCCGGGAGTCTCCTCCCTCCTCAAAGACGCGTACACTTGTCGCCGCCGGGGCATATAGCTCGCCGACGTCCTTGATCTTGCACATCGCCATCTCCTCCCTCATCCTGCGGTTGCGCACGTTCTGATGGAACACGCTGATTACCACGGCAGGGTGGACATCTGGGATGTTGTAGTGTACACGACTGAATCTCTGAATGTACTTGCGCAGGGGCTCTCCTTCCTTCTGGGCGATCAGGTGAAGATCACTCTCTTGGCCATGAGGTTTGTGGCCACCTGTGAAAGCGCCGACAAACTGATGGCACAGATCTGCCCAAGAAGATATGGAGTTGTCCGGCAAGTGCATGAGCCAGGATCTGACGTTGGGCTTGAGTACCAAATGAAGTAGTTGGCGAGGATCTTGTCGTCGCGTCCCCCGCAGCCTGCACCGCAATGGTGTAGATGCCGAGGAACTCGACGGATGAGTCTTGCCGTCGTACTTCTCCGGAACATCAGGCTTGAAATTTTTCTTGTCGGGCCCTTTGGACTTGCCGCAGCTCACGGGTGAATGCAGGGCAACCTACCGCGTACGGCAAGTCGCCTGGTTCCCCTGGCGCATGCATGTCGACAGAGGGCCCAGCGCGCTGGTCTGATTGACGGCGCGCTTCTCTTCGACGCTCGATGCGAGTTCGAGCGTCTTCTTGTTGTCGCTCATTAAGAACTTGGCGCTGACCGCGACGAGCTCGTGGATCCGACGACGCAGTGGAGTCGCTGTCGAGGTGGATCCGGCGAGTCGGCGACCTTGGCCTTCGGGGTGGAGAATGCATGGTGGTTGCATCCCCACGAGTTTCGTCGCCACCAGCTCGTGCAGCGATCTGCCGCGGCAACGACGTGGTCGGCTGTCGCGTGGAGGTCTTCGCCGCGGCGGTAAGCTGATGAGACTCTGAATGGTGGCCCTCCATTCGTCGATCTTGTCGGACGCCGGAGGGTAATCTAGGAGCAGCTGAGCTCGCGCCAAAGCTTCTGCTCGAGTGGTGGGCGGCAGTGGCGAACGGTGCGAGGAGCGTGATATGCTCGGACTTCTATTTATGTTAGAAGGAGCAGTCCCTCATCCGGGCGACCGTGCCTTGCTCGCGCCGACATGTCGGCGATGCATGCTGGTCTTCAAGATCGCGAGATCCACCAGCTCGGCCTTGGTCCAACGAGCGTATGGTATTGTGAATACCATGACGCTTATCGGTCCCGCTGCTCTGGGATGGACGCGGTGAATGTCTGACGCCGAGGTCGCGCAGCCTTGTCCTTGGACTTGGCAGCGTCGTGGGCTCCCTCGTCCATGTCCGTTCTTCCACTGTTGTCTACCCCACCACCCGCTTGCTCCGTGGTGGTGGGTCTGACAGCAGACGGAGTCCGCTTACCGCCGAAGCCTTCTTCTTCGTGGCATGTCGATGAAGATGATGAAGATGCAGCTCGTGTGAACGCCGGATCAGGTGCACACAGCCTCGACGCCCTACCGCACGCCAAAGATGTCGGGAGGCTGATCGACCCACGAACACCTATGGGACGGAAGACCGAGTCCCTTCGGTTCGGTGGGGGCGGAGATCGCCGCGAAGAGCGGATCGAGGCGGCTAAACACGAGCAGTTTACCCAGCTTCGGAGCTCTCCGGAGAGATAATACTCCTACTGCTGCTTGTCTGATTGTATTGTGTTCTTGCTAGGGAGCGATGAGAGCTACAAGGCCTAGCGTGAGTGTCTCTGGTTTCGAATGAGCTGAACCCAACCCCTTCTACCTTGTGCATGGGCCTCCTTTTATACGCTCAAGGGGTCACCAACAGGTGGCAACGTAGGCAAGGGTAAAAAGGGAAAATGAGTAGCGGTTGGTACAGCTACTTGTACAGTGCATCATACCTAACACTGACGGCAGGGGACAAAGGAAATAAATGCCCGTCTAAGTCTCCCAAACAGTACATAAAGTGACCGTCACGGGCGCCACCGCTTGCCACGATGGCTATCTTGTCGTAGCTTATCGCTGCTCTCCATTGGCTGACCCTCTCTTGACACGTGAGCCTGGAATGGTCCCATGGCGACACGTTGGTGGATGAGCTGGAGCGGAGATGAAGAGTGGTTGCCTGCCGCGGCAAGTGCTTTGCCGCGGCTGAATCCTTGGCGCGCCCGGAAGCTTGTCGCTCTCCGAGCCTTCCCGGCAAGCTCCTCTTGCCGGGGTCTTGTCTTCTGCGTGCCTTGAGTGGCCTTCCCGGCAAGCTCCTCTTGCCGGGGCCTTGTCTCCTTGGCTTAAAAACACTTTGTTCTTGAATGGCTCCAAAGGAGCCACGGAGAATCTTGGCGATCACCTGGCAAGCCTTGCCGCGGGGTGCTACAACTGCCCGTGCACGAGTTCGGGATACTAGGGTACCCCTACTCTAGTACACCGACAATGACCTCAACACATAATGCAGTGAAGAAAAACCACTACTACCTCCATGAAACCTTGAAACGCACCTGGGATGTTCTTTCTAATGTCTACAGCGCGGAAGAACTGAAGAAAATGGGTCTCAAGGAAGACTTTGACTGGTCTGCAACTCCATCGAAGAAATACAAGAAGGTCAAAGTTCCTTCCTTGTTCGCCAGCTCCTATTCTTCATCGTGAGACACTGATGAAAATGAAGACTTGGACGACACTGCGGCAGGCCCTACTATGACAACCGACCCTACAACGCTGGCGCCCTTCATCAACTTGAAATTCTTCAGTAGGCGTTAGTCCTCGGTTCGATCCTTTTGGTCATTCAATGACAAAGGGGAGAAATTTGAGTTAGTCTTCAAGCGGGTCTATGATATGGGCATTTTTTGCTAAGTTACAACTCTCGTTCTTCCGAAACTTTTATTGGATCGAGTTGTAATCTTAAACCCGATGGTGCTCGATACTTTTGATGCATCAGTGCTCGATACTCTTGATGCGTTATTTTGCATGCTTGTTCCTCATTAATGTTATTGCACGCATGCTGAATTTCATCAAGCACCATATTTCATCATGCATTTCAAATTCTTCATATTATATGTCAAATGCGTGTATGAATTACAAGATATAGGGGGAGATCTCCATGATTCAACTCTTCAAACGTGCATTGCCTCAAAAGCAAATTCCTCACTATGCACATCTTCAGGGGGAGTTCTTCTATATCTTGCAATCAAATTCCTCAATATCAGTAGTTACACTTCATATGTTTATCCCCGTTGAAAATTTAATCTATATTGTCATCAATCACCAAAAACGGGGAGATTGTAAGTGCATCTAGTGCCCCTTAGTGATTTTGGTGTATTGAAGGCTTATAGGTTAAGGGACTAATGTGTTTATGAGTGTACACAGGTCTATAAGTCTATGAGGAGTTTGATATTTACAGAGAAAGTCGACCCTAAAAATGAAGTTCTTCGATCAAGACTTTGATATTCTCAAGACTTTCAAGACTTTGAAAGTGAAGAAATTGGTGTGACCTTGAAGACTTGGTATTTATTTGAGGAACATGAAGCGTGAAGACTTTTGTTTTCGTAGTTTCGTTGCTCTTTCTTGAGTCATAGGAAACACCGTACTGTTAAAGGGGGTCGAGGAAATACTAAGGAAAATTTTCCATGTGATGCTCAACTCAAAATCCTACACCTACCAATCCCTTCGAGTGAAGCCTTTGAAATCTCATACGATTCAGTCAATTTCTTCAAAGGATGTGAGACGAAGTTCTTCCGTCGCTGAGGAATTTGTTCTGGCCCGAGGAGTTAGGAATTAGCAGTGCGGATTGCCTACACTGTGAGGAACATGATAGCCATGAGGAATTTGAGATTCAAATTTCCGATCGTTCTTTATCTTTCTTGGCGCTGTCCCGAAATATCTTATCCACCTAACGGTCATATCATTGAAGGGAATTTATGTCTTATCATGTCAGGCTGCTCCCTAGGCTATAAATAGCCGCCCCCTACAACCACTAGCTGGTTGGCTGCTCCGAGAGAAACTTGACACTTGTCATTTAAGAGCAACCCATCCTCCCAGGACATCGAGTGAGGAAAAACCCAAAAACCAAACCCCTACAAACCCAAAGTGATTGAGCATCACTGAAGAGATTGATCCTGCGTGGATCCGACGCTTGTTACCTTTGAAGACTGTGCTTCTTCCAGACGGTTAGGCGTCATGGTCTAGAAGCATCCAAGAGGAATTGTGGATCGCCGAGTGACCAAGTCTGTGAAGGTTTGGAAGTTGCTCAAGACTTACCACGAGTGATTGGACGAGGTCTGTGTGACCTTAGTTCAAGGAGAATACGGTGAGGACTTGGTGTCCTGAGCTGCGTGCTCGGCCGACCGGGTGTCCGGACTGTGTGTCCTCGAGTTTAAATACTCACCGCTCAACCCAGACGTACAATAACCAGGGCAAAGCAGTTGAACCGCAGTCTACCAAATCACTGTCTTCACCAACCTAACTGGTTCTATTTTCTCAACTCTTTCATGTCCTCATTACTGTGTTGAGTGTTCGTTCATATCTGTGCTTGGAGATTTTGACTGAAGTCTTTCGCAATTTCCTCAGTTCAATTTGTTCAGTCTGTTTGTCTTCATCTTGTGCTATCCTGTATTTACGCTTTTTGTACTCTTTGATTGTCTTCATTTCATCATGATGACCATGCCCGCATTCTGTTATGCATATTTAAAGTACTTATTCCACTGCAAGTAGTTCTTCACTTAGGAATTTCCTCACCGGCAAATTCCCCATTGAAGAATTCATAAAAATCGCCTATTCACCCCCCCCCTAGTCGATATAACGCACTTTCATGCCTCCTGTGCGGCCGTTTATGTATGTATGTATATAACCTGAAAGTTTGCAGTCGTCGGCTTCAGCCCCCACGCACATAATGAGGGGGTGTTCGGTAAAGCGCATAGTCAAACTTATGCCAACGTCTTGGTCCGTTAAGGAGGTGATAGCGCGGCGAATGAGGCAATCGGACAATATAGCTTTAACACTTCTGCTACCTCTTGAGCACTGCGTTGGATTTCCCCGAAGAGGAGAGGATGATGCAGCAAAGTAGCGTAAGTATTTCCCTTAGTTTTTGAGAACCAAGGTATCAATCCAGTAGGAGGCCACGCACAAGTCCCTCGTTCGCACAAAACAATAGCTCCTCGCAACCAACGCGATTAGGGGTTGTCAATCCCTTCACAGTCACTTACGAGAGTGAGATCTGATAGAGATGATAAATAATATTTTTGGTATTTTTGATATAGATATGCAAAGTGTAAAGTAAAAGGCAAAGTAAAAACAAAGCAAGTATTAAAATGATGGAGATTGATATGATGAAAATAGACCCGGGGGCCATAGGTTTCACTAGTGGCTTCTCTCAAGAGCATAAGTATTCTACGGTGGGTGAACAAATTACTGTTGAGCAAGTGACAGAATTGAGCATAGTTATGAGAATATCTAGGTATGATCATGTATATAGGCATCACGTCCGAGACAAGTAGACCGACTCCTGCCTGCATCTACTACTATTACTCCACTCGTCGACCGCTATCCAAAGATGCATCTAGAGTATTAAGTTAAAATAGAGTAACGCCTTAAGCAAGATGACATGATGTAGAGGGATAAATTCATGCAATATGATAAAAACCCCATCTTGTTATCCTCGATGGCAACAATACAATACGTGCCTTGCAACCCTTTACATCAACTTTGGTAAGGACACCGCAAGATCGAACCCAAAGCTAAGCACTTCTCCCATTGCAAGAACTACCAATCTAGTTGGCCAAACCAAACCGATAATTCGAAGAGACTTGCAAAGATAATCAATCATACATAAAAGAATTCAGAGAAGATTCAAATATTATTCATAGATAATCTGGATCATGAATCCACAATTCATCGGTCTCAACAAACACACCGCAAAAAGAAGATTACATCGAATAGATCTCCACGAGAGAGGGGGAGAACATTGTATTGAGATCCAAAAAGAGAGAAGAAGCCATCTAGCTACTAGCTATGGACCAAAGGTCTGAAGTAAACTACTCACACTTCATCGAGGGTCTATGGTGATGATGTAGAAGCCCTCCGTGGTGGATGCCCCCTCCGTGGAACTCGGAATAGGCCCCAAGATGGGATCTCGTGGATACAGGAAGTTGCGGCAGTGGAATTAGGTTTTTGGCTCCTGTTCTGATCGTTTGGGGGTACGTAGATATATATATATAGGTGGAAGGAGTGCGTAGGTGGAGCAACAGGGGGCCCACGAGGCAGGGGGCGCGCCCCCCACCCTCGTGACCACCTCTTTTGTTCCTTGGAGTAGGGTCCAAGTCTCCTAGATCACGTTCGGTGAGAAAATCACGTTACCGAAGGTTTCATTCCGTTTGGACTCCGTTTGATATTCCGTTTCTTGAAACACTTTGAAATAGGCAAAAAATAGCAATTACAGGCTGGGACTCCGGTTAATAGGTTAGTCCCAAAAATAATATAAAAGTGGAAAATAAAGCCCAATAAAGTCCAAAACAGTAAATAAAGTAGCATGGAGCAATAAAAAATTATAGATACATTGGAGACGTATCAACTTCCACTTAGCCATAGGAGTTTGACGGTGGGGCTATGCTACGTCTTGAGCTTGCGTTGGTTTTCCTTGAAGAGGAAAGGGTGATGCAGCAATAGTAGCGTAAGTATTTCCCTCAGTTTTTGAGAACCAAGGTACCAATCCAGTAGGAGGCTCCTCAAAAGTCCCATGCACCTACACAAACAAACAAGAACTCGCAACCAACGCAATAAAGGGGTTGTCAATCCCTTCACAACCACTTCCGAAAGTGAGATCTGATAGAGATAATATGATAAGATAAATATATTTTTGGTATTTTATGATATAGATTGGAAAAGTAAAGATGCAAATAAAAGTAGATTGAAAGCTTATACTATAAGAGATAGACCCGGGGGCCATAGGTTTCACTAGTGGCTTCTCCCAAGATAGCATAAGTATTACGGTGGGTGAACAAATAACTGTCGAGCAATTGATAGAAAAGCGCATAGTTATGAGATTATCTAGGCATGATCATGTATATAGGCATCACGTTCGTGACAAGTAGACCGACTCCTGCCTGCATCTACTACTATTACTCCACACATCGACCGCTATCCAAAGATGCATCTAGAGTATTAAGTTCATAAAGAACAAAGTAACGCATTAAGAAAGATGACATGATGTAGAGGATAAACTCATGCAATATGATATAAACCCCATCTTTTTATCCTCGATGGCAACAATACAATACGTGCCTTGCTGCCCTAACATCCTTTGGGAAAGGACACCGCAAGATTGAACCCAAAGCTAAGCACTTCTCCCATTGCAAGAAAGATCAATCTAGTAGGCCAAACCAAACCGATAATTCGAAGAGACTTGCAAAGATAACTTAATCACACATAAAAGAATTCAGAGGAGATTCAAATATTTCTCATAGATAAACTTGATCATAAACCCACAATTCATCGGATCTCGACAAACACACCGCAAAAAGAGTTACATCGAATAGATCTCCAAGAAGATCGAGGAGAACATGGTATTGAGATTCAAACAGAGAGAAGAAGCCATCTAGCTAATAACTACGGACCCGAAGGTCTCAGGGTAAACTACTCACAACTCATCGGAGAGGCCTTGGAGATGATGTAGAGGCCCTCCGTGGTCGATTCCCCCTCCGGCGGAGCGCCGGCGAAGGCTCCACGATGGGATCTCGCGGATACAGAAGGTTACGTCGGTAGAATTAGGTTTTCGTGGTCTCTTCTGATGTTCTTGGGCTACGTGGGTATAAGTAGGAGGAAGAAGTAGGCTGGTGGCCGCCAGAGGGGCCCATGAGACAGGGGGCGCGCCCAGTAGGGGGGTGGGCGCCCTCCACCCTAGTGGCCGCCTTGATCGTTTCTTGACTTCCACTCCAAGTCCTCTGGATCACGTTCGTCCCAAAAATCACGCTCCCGAAGGTTTCATTCCGTTTGGACACCGTTTGATATTCCTTTTCTTCGAAACACTGAAATAGGTAAAAAAACAGCAATACGGGCTGGGCCTCCGGTTAGTAGGTTAGTCCCAAGAATGATATAAAGTGTAAAGTAAAGCCCATAAACATCCAAAACGGGGAATATAATAGCATGGAACAATAAAAAATTATAGATACGTTGGAGACGTATCAGGCTACTATATAACCCCTGGTACGTCCACGTTCATCCGAATAGGGCGCGCGCACATACGTGACCAGGAAACCAGTCCTTCGTTAATGCGGAGGAATCGCGAAGATTCCGCTGAGTCATCGAGTGGTTGACCAGTCTCTCGCTTTATCATGACAGTCAGTTTTTGGCTTTCTCTACTGAGGTGCTCATCCAGGTGAATTAGGGCACAATCACAGTAGTTCTCCCGGTGCCACCTTAGCCGATAGAGCAGAACGTAAGGTAGAAAAACACGGGAGCCGGGCAAACTCAACTATTGACCAAAGACATGATTCGGAGCTAATGCATATAAGGCCAAACTCGCGACGCCGATCACTCCCGAAGGTATTCGGACTTTACAACATATACTGGGCTGGGTACCGCTCTTGATATTGAGCCCTGAATTTCCAGGTACATGCATTAATCTAGCGTGACGAAATGCCAATAACGGCAATATCCCTCTCGGTTGTTTTAAGTGCCCGGAGGGTGTGAAGCAACAAGAGACAATAAAAAAGGTTTACACATGGTCTTAATCTAAAAATAAACCTTTGAGCGGGGCCCTATTGCACGTCTGCGCCTTTGTCTCCGTTGTGCCGTATCCTGGAAGGGTGTAGCATGATGATCATCTGTAAAAAAGAAAAACCCAGGTGAAAGACTCTTGCGAAAAGTTGGTTATTCTTAATGAACCATGAGAATTCAATCTATTGTATATTAGTAGGGTCGAGCCGAACTATGGACCCTTTTACATGCTGGCAGCCCCTAGTACCACATATGGGGGCATATCCGTCGACCAAGCTCAGTTTTATCTGGGCTGCTACAACTAGTGGTGCGCCGGACACGTCTAGCCGTGTCCGTGGTCTTGACGACCGGTCATTTATTCGGGTTGGGGAGGCCGTTCGGTGGTTCGGCTGCTAGAGCCGCCACATATTCTTCCGCACGCGAGGAACGCTCTGTATTTCCGCTAATTGTGATGACGCCACGTGGACCAGGCATCTTAAGTTTAAGATAAGCGTAATGCGGAACTGCGTTGAAATGAGTGAAGGTCGTTCTTCCGAGTAGTGCATGGTAGCCGCTTCAGAATGGAGCGATGTCGAAGATTAGTTCTTCGCTTCGGAATTTTTCGGGGAACCGAATACAACCTCTAGTACTAGAGAGCCCGTGCAGCGGGCCTCTACACCTGGTATTACTCCTTTAAAGGTAGTATTGCTTTGGCTGATTCTTGACGGGTCTATCCCCATCTTGCGGACAGTGTCCTGATATATCAGATTAAGACTACTGCCGCCGTCCATGAGGACTCGGGTGAGATGGTATCCGTCAATTATTGGGTCGAGCACCAAGGCAGCCGAACCTCCATGCCGGATACTAGTCGGATGATCCCTGCGATCGAAAGTGATCGGGCAGGCCGACCATGGGTTGAATTTGGGGGCAACTGGTTCCACAGCGTATACGTCTCGGAGTGCGCGCTTGCGCCTCCTCTTTGGTATATGGGTTGCATAAATCATGTTCACTGTTTTGACCTCTGGTGGAAAAAATTTCTGTCCCCCAGTGTTCGGCTGGCGAGGCTCGTCCTCTTCTTCACTTGGCGTCTCCCTCCCTTTGCGTTCGGCATTTAGCTTGCTGGCCTGCTTGAAGACCCAGCATTCTCTGTTGGTGTGATTTGCAGGTTTCTCGGGGGTATCATGGATCTGACATAATCTGTCTAGAATTTTTTTTAGGCTAGACGGTCCATCTCTGCTGCCTTTAAATGGCCTTTTCCGTTGACCGGGTCGAGAGCCCCTGAATTCGGCGTTTACCACTGTGTTCTCTTGGCCGTCTTCATTATTTCGACGCTTGTTTTTATTGCGTCGTGGCTTCCCGTTGCCATCCCTGACTTCGGATGTTCCTGGGTCGCTGGTGCCTCTAAGGGCCAAGCAACTGTCCTCGCCCGTGCAAAAGTGGGTCATGAGGCTTGTTAGGGCTGCCATTGTCCTCGGCTTTTCCTGACCGAGGTGTCTGGCGAGCCATTCGTCCCGGACACTGTGCTTGAAAGCCGCTAAGGCTTGACATCCGAGCGATCGGCGATTTGAATCTTCTTAGTGAGAAATCTGTTCCAAAGCTTTCGGGCTGACTCTCCGGGTTGTTGAATTATGTGACTTAAATCGTCTGCATCCGGAGGTCGGACATAGGTCCCTTGAAAATTAGCCCTAAAAGCATCCTCAAGTTCTTCCCAACTTCCAATTGAGTTTTCGGGGAGGCTTTTCAACCAGTGCCGAGGTGGTCCCTTTAGCTTGAGGGGCAGGTATTTGATGGCTTGGAGGTCATCTTCGTGAGCCATGTGGATGTGAAGAATAAAGTCCTCAATCCAGATTGCAGGGTCTGTCGTTCTGTCATATGCCTCTATGTTTACGGGTTTGAATCCCTCTGGAAATTCATGATCCAGCACCTCATCGGTGAAGCACAGGGGGTGTGCGGCACCCCTGTATTTGGATGTGTCGTGGCATGCGTCAAGCGGTTGTAGTGTTCGGTGTTGATTCCGAGCTGGTATTCGATCAATATAATTGTTTTGATGGTCGTGATCCTGCGCCGGAGCACGCTTCCTAGATCCATAGATGGACCTGGCCATACCGGCTTTTTTGTCCAGGTGCTCATGTAAATTGTGTGCTAACTTGTGTGCAGCGTCATTAGCCGCCCTGTCGCAGCCACGGGGTGGTCAGTCCGGCAGATCGGCCGTATTATTTTTCGGCGGAATGGGCTCTATAGCCTCGTCGTCGAATTCGGGCAGCAGCTTGCGCTTTGGGTAGCTCTTTGTGTGGAGATCGCCACTGTATTTTTCCTCAGTGTCGAGCACTTTGTTCCATCTGTGGTTGAGCATATCCTGCGCGGCCTTAAACCTTTGCTTCTGCTTTTTCAAGCTCCTTGCGGTGGCAATAAGCCTTTTGTGGAGGTTCTCCTGTTCCAAGTGCTTTTCCCATATCACGAATGCATCGTCGTCTGGACTGTTCTCCTCTCCGGAGACAGGTTGATGAGTTTTACCCTCGGCATCACTATGATCGGACAGCGGCTCCGGACTATGTTCGTCATCCACTGGCTCCTCCTGCTCCATCGCTGGGTCCATGGGGTCGTCGTTGCCTTTGGAGTCGACCGGGCTATTATTCTTTCTTGCGCTGTTATCGTTGTTTTTGATGTGGCAGGATTTAGAGCGGTGCCGTCGTTGGCGCTTTGGTTGCTTCTCGAGAGGATTATCCTCCGTTGCATCCTTCCGTTCCTCACCATTGCTTAATTTGGGTGTGTCCACCATGTATATATCATATGATGAGGTGGTTGTCCAACGCCCTTAAGGTGGTGGTTCTTGTTCTTCTTCGGCATCGTCGTCCATACAGTCGATGTCTTCAAAGTCGAAATCAAGCATGTCGGTTGAGTCGTCGACAGGGGCTATTAAGTGGGTGGTGGGTGGGTAACAAATTTCTTCGTCGTCCACTTCCCACTCAAGCCGGACATAGTTCGGCCAAGAGTCTCCTGACTGGGAGAGAGATTTCAGTGAATTTAGTACGTCGCCCAAGGGCGAAGTCTTTGAAAAGATATCCGCGGAGATAAACTCCATGATCGGTGCCCAATCTGATTCAATAGGCACGGATGCGCGCGGTTCGGAGCCTATGGCCAGATACGAGTCCGCGGGTCCGGTGACACTGACCTCATTGGAAGCGAAGTCTGTGTTCGACTCTATCGCCGATGAGTGTGCGGCCTCCATGGCGGGGTCTATCCACCCATCTTCAGACGGCACGGCCTGCTCCCGATTTAGAGCCGGGGCAGCTGCAGGTGCATTCTCCTGAATATTGTCTGATGGCAGATCTAAGTCATGCTCATCGTGACTGTACGACGCACCTGTAATGGGCTCGAATCCATCGAAGATCAAGTCTCCGCGGATGTCGGCGGTGTAGTTCAGGCTTCCAACCTGACTCGATGGCTGTGGGCGAGCTATCGACCTGCTTCTAGATGGCCAGCTGAAGTTGGCCCAGAAAAGCGGTCAGCCGAATCAAGATCTATCCGGGAGGAAAACCTTACCTGGATTGTTTCACCGGATGGTTGAAGGAGCCATCAAGCCTTATTGTGACGACACGTTGGAACTTTCAATGAAAGCACCAATGTCGGTGTCAAACCGCGGATCTCGGGTAGGGGGTCCCGAACTGTGCGTCTAAGCCTAATGGTAACAGGGGGCGGGGGACACAATGTTTACCCAGGTTCGGGCCCTCTCGATGGAGGTAATACCCTACTTCCTGCTTGATTGATATTGATGATATGAGTATTACAAGAGTTGATCTACCACGAGATCGTAGAGGCTAAACCCTAGAAGCTAGCCTATGATTATGATTGTTGTTGTCCTACGGACTAAACCCTACGGTTTATATAGACACCGGAGGGGGCTAGGGTAACACAAAGTCGGTTACAGAGAAGGAGATCTACATATCTGAATTGCCAAGCTTGCCTCCCACGCAAAGGAGAGTCCCACCCGGACACGGGACAAAGTCTTCAATCTTGTATCTTCATAGTCCAACAGTCCGGCACAAGTACATAGTCCGGCTGTCCGAGGACCCCCTAATCTAGGACTCCCTCAGGAATCACTGGAACTGATTTCTGTGATGAACTACTTTCCAGTTCGGGAGAAGGTACAATTACCTTATCAAGCTCTACTTTCCTCCCACTCACTTCTTTTGAGAGAAACTCCTTCTCTAGAAAGGATCCATCTTAGCAACGAATATCTTACCTTCGGATCTGTGAAAGAAGGTGTACCCAACAGTTTCCTTTGGGTATTCTATGAAGACGCACTTCTCCGATTTGGGTTCGAGCTTATCAGGTTGAAACTTTTTCACATAAGCATCGCAGCCCCAAACTTTAAGAAACGATAACTTCGGTTTCTTGCCAAACCTACAGTTCATAAGGTGTCGTCTCAACGGATTTTGATTGTTCCCTATTTAAAGTGAATGCAGCTGTCTCTAATGCATAACCCCAAAATGATAGTGGTAAATCGGAAAGATACATCATAGATTGCACCATATCCAATGAAGTGCGGTTACGACGTTCGGACACACCATTATGCTCTGGTGTTCCATGTGGCGTGAGCAGTGAAACTATTCCACATTGTTTTATATGAAGGCCAAACTTGTACCTCAAATATTCTCCTCCACGATCAGATCGTAGAAACTTGATTTTCTTGTTACGATGATTCTCCACTTCACTCTAAAATTCTTTGAACTTTTCAAATGTTTCAGACTTAGATTTCATTAAGTAGATATACCCATATCTGCTCAAATCATCTGTGAAGGTCAGAAAATAACGATACTCGCCACGAGCATCAACACTCATTGGATCACATACATTGGTATGTATTATTTCCAACAAGTCAGTAGCTTGTTCCATTGTTCCGGAGAACAGAGTTTTAATCATCTTGCCCGTAAGGCACGGTTCACAAGCATCAAATGATTCATAATTAAGTGATTCCAAAAGTCCATCTTTATGAAGTTTCTTCATGCGCTTTACACCGATATGACCCAAACGGTAGTGCCACAAATAAGTTGCACTATCATTATCAACTTTGCATCTTTTGGCATCAATATTATGAATATGTGTATCACTATGATCGAGATCCAACAAACTATTTTCATTGTGTGTATGACCATCGAAGGTTTCATTCATCGACTTTAAATGAATAACCGTATTGCAATAAACATGACCAAATCATATTCATGCTCAATGCAAACGCCAAATAACATTTATTTAGGTTTAACACTAATCCCAAAAGTATAGGGAGTGTGCGATGATGATCATATCAATCTTGGAACCACTTCCAACACACATCATCACTTCACCCTCAACTAGTCTCTGTTTATTCTGTAACTCCTATTTCGGGTTACTAATTTTTAGCAACCGAACAAGTATCAAATACCCAGGGGCTACTATAAACAATAGTAAGGTACACATCAATAACATGTATATCAAATATACCCTTGTTTATTCTGCCATCCTTCTTATCCACCAAATAATCAGGGAATTTCTGCTTCCAGTGACCATTTCCTTTGCAGTAGGAACACTCGGTTTCAGGCTTCAGTCTAGCTTTGGGCTTCTTCACGGAAGTGACAACTTGCTTGCCATTCTACATGAAGTTCCCTTTCTTTCCCTTTGCCCTTTTCTTGAAACTAGTGTTCTTGTTAATCATCAACACTTGATGCTCTTTCTTGATTTCTACCTTCATCGATTTCATCATCATGAAAAACTCAGGATTGTTTTTGTCATCCCTTGCATACTATAGTTCATCACGAAGTTCTACTAACTTGGTGATGGTGACTAGAGAACTCTGTCAATCACTATCTTATCTGGAAGATTGACTCGCACTTGATTGAAGCGATTGTAGTACCCAGACAATCTGAGCACATGCTCACTGCTTGAGCTATTCTCCTCCATCTTTAGCTATAGAACTTGTTGGAGACTTCATATCTCTCAACTCGGGTATTTGCTTGAAATATTAACTTCAACTCCTGGAACATCTCATATGGTCCATGAAGTTCAAAACGCCTTTGAAGTCTCGATTCTAAGTCGTTAAGCATGGTGCACTAAACTATCAAGTAGTCATCATTTTGAGCTAGTCAAACGTTCATAACGCCTCAGATTCCGCTCCTGCAATAGGTTTGTCACCTAGCGGTGCATCAAGGACATAATTCTTACATGCAGCAATGAGGATAAACCTCGGATCACGGACCCGATCTGCATCATTGCTACTATCATCTTTCAACTTAGTTTTCTCTAGGAACATATAAAAACATAGGGAAGTCTGTAACGCAAGCTATTGATCTACAAACATAATTTGAAAAATACTATCAGGACTAAGTTCATGATAAATTAAAGTTCAATTAATCATATTGCTTAAGAACTCCCACTTAGATAGACATCCCTCTAATCATCTAAGTGATCACGTGATCCAAATCAACTAAACCATGTCCGATCATCACGTGAGATGGAGTAGTTTTCAATGGTGAACATCACTATGTTGATCATATCTACTATATGATTCACGCTCGACCTTTCGGTCTCAGTGTTCCGAGGCCATATCTGCATATGCTAGGCTCGTCATGTTTAACCTGAGTATTTTGCGTGTGCAAAACTATCTTACACCCGCGGTATTTGAAAGTAGAGCTTATCACACCCGATCATCACGTGGTGTCACGGCACGAAGAACTTTCGCAACGGTGCATATTCAGGGAGAACACTTATACATTGAAATTTAGTGAGAGATCATCTTATAAAGCTACCGTCGAACTAAGCAAAATAAGATGTATAAAAGATAAACATCACATGCAATCAAAATATGTGACATGATATGGCCATCATCATCTTGTGCCCTTGAACTCCATCTCAAAGCATCGTCATGATCTCCATCGTCAACGGTATGACACCATGATCTCCATCATCTTGATCTATATCAATGTGTCGTCACATGGTCGTCTCGCCAACTATTGCTCTTGCAACTATTGCTATCGCATAGCGATAAAGTAAAGCAATTATTTGGCGCTTGCATCTTTATGCAATAAAGAGACAACCATAAGGCTTCTGCCAGTTGCCAATAACTTCAACAAAACATGATCATCTCATGCAACTACTTATATCTCATCACGTCTCGAACATATCACATCACAACATGCCCTGCAAAAACAAGTTAGACGTTCTCTACTTTGTTGTTTCAAGTTTTACGTGGCTGCTACGGGCTGAGCAAGAACCGTTCTTACCTACGCATCAAAACCACAACGATATTTTGTCAAGTTAGTGCTATTTTAACCTTCTCAAGGACCGGGCGTAGCTACACTCAGTTCAACTAAAGTTGGAGAAATCGACACCGCCAGCCACCTATGTGCAAAGCACGTTGGTAGAACCAGTCTCGCGTAAGCATACACGTAATGTCGGTCCGGGCCGCTTCATCCAACAATACCGCCGAACCAAAGTATGACATGCTGGTAAGCAGTATGACTAGTATCGCCCCACAACTCACTTGTGTTCTACTCGTGCACATAACATCTATGCATAAACCTGGCTCGGATGCCACTGTTGGGTAACGTAGTAATTTCAAAAAAATTCCTACGCACATGCAAGATCATGGTGATGCATAGAAACAATAGGGGAGAGTGTTGTCCACATACCCTCGTAGACCGAAAGCGGAAGCGTTAACACAACGCGGTTGATGTACTCGTACGTCTTCACGATCCGACCGATCAAGTACCGAATGTACGACACCTCCGAGTTCAGCACACGTTCAGCTCAATGACGTCCCATGAACTCTAATCTAGTAGAGCTTTGCGGGAGAGTTCCGTCAGCACGACGGCTTGATGACGGTGTTGATGATGCTACCGACGCAGGGCTTCGCCTAAGCACTGCTACGATATTACCGAGGTGGAATATGGTGGAGGGGGGCACCGCACACGGCTAAGAGATCAAGAGATCAATTGTTGTGTCTATGGGGTGCCCCTTGCCTCAGTATATAAAGGAGGAGAGGAGGGAGGGACGACCTCTCTATGGCGCGCTACTGGGAGTCCCTACTCCCACCGAGTAGGATTCCCTTCCATGTAGTAGGAGTAGGAGTCAAGGAAAGGGAAAAGAGAAGAGAAGGAAGGAGGGGGCGCAGCCCCTCCCCCTACTCCAATTTGGACTAGGCCTTGGGGGGCACGCAGCCTCCCCTCTCTCTTTCCCCTAAAGCCCAATAACGCCCATATACTCCCCGGCGAATTCCCGTAACTCTCCGGTACTCTGATAAATACCCGAATCACTCGAAACCTTTCCGATGTCCGAATATAGTCGTCCAATATATCGATCTTTCCGTCTCGACCATTTCGAGACTCCTCGTCATGTCCTCGATCTCATCCGGGACTCCGAACTACCTTCGGTACATCAAAACACATAACTCATAATATAAATCGTCACCGAACTTTAAGTGTGCGGACCCTACGGGTTCGAGAACTATGTAGACATGACCGAGACACGTCTCCGGTAAATAACCAATAGCGGAACCTGGATGCTCATATTGGCTCCTACATATTCTACGAAGATCTTTATCGGTCAAACCGCATAACAACATACGTTGTTCCCTTTGTCATCAATATGTTACTTGCCCGAGATTCGATCGTCGGTATCTTAATACCTAGTTCAATCTCATTACCGGCAAGTCTCTTTACTCGTTATGTAATGCATCATCCATAACTAACTCATTAGTCACATTGCTTGCAAGGCTTATAGTGATGTTCATTACCGAGAGGGCCGTAGATACCTCTCCGAGCAATCGAGTGACAAATCCTAATCTCAAGTACGCCAACTCAACAAGTACCTTCGAGACACCTGTAGAGCGCCTTTATAATCACCCGATTACGTTGTGACGTTTGGTAGCACACAAAGTGTTCCTCCGTAAACGGGAGTTGCATAATCTCATAGTCATAGGAACATGTATAAGTCATGAAAAAACTAATAGCAACATACTAAACGATCAAGTGCTAAGCTAACGGAATGGGTCAAGTCAACCACATCATTCTCTAATGATGTGATCCCATTAATCAAATGACAACTCATGTCTATGGCTAGGAAACTTAACCATCTTTGATTCAACGAGCTAGTCAAGTAGAGGCATACTAGTGACATTATGTTTGTCTATGTATTCACACATGTACTAAGTTTTCGGTTAATACAATTCTAGCATGAATAATAAACATTTATCATGAAATAAGGAAATAAATAATAACTTTATTATTGCCTCTAGGGTATATTTCCTCTAGTCGCCTCCCCGAGCACTGCCCCGACACTCTCGCCGACCATGGTCGCCTCTTGTCGTCGCCGTCTCATGGTCGCCCTCGTCGGCCGCTTGCCTCCTTGTCGCCACCCGCACCTTTGCCCTGCCCTGACACGCCGACTCGGCCGGTGCCCCTGCCCCAACGCCGCCCCACACGCCGCCTCCATGTTCGATCCGGTCGGCTTCCTCTCTGTTTTTTTTCAGAATTTTTGTTCATATATAAGATGATTTGTTTTTTGCATTTTTATAAAAATGTATATAGGTATGTATGTTTTCTGTGTATATATGTTCATATTTGCAAAAGTTAGATTTTTAGAAAAGTTGTATCTATGTATGTTCTCTGATTTAGTGCATTTTAGGTTAGTTTAATTTTTAGAAAAGTTTTATATATTTAGGAAGAAGGAAGAGAAGGAAGAAGGAAGAAGGAAGAAGAAGAAAAAGTTTTATATATGGAATAGTTACAGTTTTAGAAATTTTTTATATATCTAGCTAGGAAGAAGGAAGAAGAAAGAAGAAGAAAAACTTTGATAATGCAAAAGTTACATTTTAGAAAAGTTTTATCTAGGAAGAAGGAAGAAGGAAGAAGAAGAAAAAGAAGGAGAAGAAAAAGGAAAATAATAAGAAGAGGAAGAAGGAGAAGAAGAAGGAGAAGAAGAAGAGAGGAAGAAGAGGAGAAATAAATAAGAAGAGGAAAAAAAGAGGAGAAGAAGAAAGGAATAGAAGAGAAGAAGAAAAAAATAGAGTAATTTCTATTTTTTCCCTTCTTCACCTCTATTCCTTTCTTCTTCTCCTCTTTTTTCTCTTTTTTTTCTTTATCGGGTATGTAGTTGTCGATATACCACCTCCCCGACAACTTTGACATGAGGGGGGAGGGGTCGATATACCACCTCCCTGATAACTCCGACATGAGGGGGGGGTCGATATACCCCCTTGATGTCTACTACGCAACCTTCTTCTTGTAGACGTTGTTGGGCCTGCAAGTGCACAGGTTTGTAGGACATTAGCAAATTTCCCTCAAGTGGATGACATAAGGTTTATCAGTCAGTGGGAGGCGTAGGATGAAGATGGTCTCTCTCAAGCAACCCTGCAACCAATTAACAAAGAGTCTCTTGTGTCCCCAACACACCCAATACAATGGTAAATTGTATAGGTGCACTAGTTCGGCGAAGAGATGGTGATACAAGTGCAATATGGATGGTAGAAAAGGTATTTGTAATCTGAAAATATAAAAACAGCAAGGTAACAAGTGATAAAATTGAGCGTAAACGGTATTGCAATGATAGGAAACAAGGCCTAGGGTTCATACTTTCACTAGTGCAAGTTCTCTCAACAATAATAACATAGATAGATCATATAACAAGCCCTCAACATGCAACAAAGAGTCACTCCAAAGCCACTAATATCGGAGAACAAACGTAGAGATTATGGTAGGGTACGAAACCACCTCAAAGTTATTCTTTCGAATCAATCTATAAAAGAGTTCGTACTAGAATAACACCTTAAGACACAAACCAACCAAAACCCTAATGTCACTTAGATACTCCATTGTCACCTCAAGTATCCGTGGGCATGATTATACGATATGAATCACACAATCTCAGATTCATTCAACCAACATAAGAGTACTTCCAAGAGTGCCCCAAAGCTACTACCAGAGAATCAAGAACGTGTGCCAACCCCTATGCCTAGGTTCATGGGCGGAACCCGCAAGTTGGTCACCAAAACATACATCAAGTGGCACATGATATCCCATTGTCACCACACAGATAATCACGGCAAGACATACATCAAGTGTTAATAAAAGACCCAATCCGATAAGATAACTTCAAAGGGAAACTCAATTCATCACAAGAGAGTAGAGGGGGAGAAACATCATAAGATCCAACTACAATAGCAAAGCTCGGGATACATCAAGATCGTATCACCTCAAGAACATGAGAGAGAGAGAGAGAGATCAAACACATAGCTACTGGTACATACCCTCAGCCCCGAGGGTGAACTACTCCCTCCTCGTCATGGATAGCGCTGGGATGATGAAGATGGCCACCGAGATGGATCCCCCCCTCCGAAGCAGTCTTAGGAAAGGGGTCCCGATTGGTTTTTGGTGGCTACAGAGGCTTCTTGGGCCGGAACTCCCAATCTATCTTCTGTTTTGGAAGTTTTAGGTACGACGGTATATATGGATGAAAGGAGAACGTCGGTGGAGCTACGGGGGCCCACGAGGCGGGGCGCCGCCAGGTGGGCGCGCCCCACCCTCGTGAGCACCTCCCGTATCTTCCTGACGTGGAGTCCAAGTCCATCAGGTGGGTTTCCTTCCAAAAATAATTTCTCCGATTGATTTCGCCCGCTTTGACTCCATCCGATATTCCTTTTCCTCGAAATACCGAAATAGGCATAAAACAAAGAATCTGGCTGGGCCTCCGGTTAATAGGTTAGTCCCAAAAGTAATATAAAAGTGTAAAATAAAGCCCAATATTGCCTAAAACAGTAGATAATGTAGCATGGAGCAATAAAAAATTATAGATACGTTGGAGACGTATCAAGCATCCCCAAACTTAATTCACCTTTCGTCCTCGAGTAGGTAAATGATTAAAAAAGATAATTTTTGATGTGGAATGCTAGTTGGCATAATTTCAATGTAATTCTTCTTACTTGTGATATGAATATTCAGATCCATAAGATTCAAGACAAAAGTTCATATTGACATAAAAATAATAATACTTCAAGCATACTAACTAAGCAATCATGTCTTCTCAAAATATCATGGCAAAAGAATGTTCATCCCTACAAAATCATATAGTTAGGCTATGCTTCATTTTCGTCACACAAAGATGTTCCCAACTTCTATACCCCCGATGACAAGCCAAGCAATTGTTTCATACTTAAATAATCTCAAACTTTTTCAACCTTCACGCAATACATGAGCGTGAGCCATGGATATAGCACTATGGCTGGAATAGAATATGATGATGGGGATTGTGTGGAGAAGACAAAAAAAAAGAAAGTCTCACATTGACAAGGATAATCAACGGGCTATGGAGATGCCCATCAATTGATGTCAGCATGAGGAGTAGGGATTGCCATGCAACGGATGCACTAGAGCTATAAATGTATGAAAGCTCAACAAAAGAAACTAAGTGGGTGTGCATCCAACTTGCTTGCTCACGAAGACCTAGGGCATTTGAGGAAGCCCATCGTTGGAATATACAAGCCAAGTTCTATAATGAAATATTCCCACTAGTATATGAAAGTGACAACATATGAAACTCTATATGAAAACATGGTGCTACTTTGAAGCATAATATATGAGACTGCTATATGAAGAACATGGTGCTACTTTGAAGCACAAGTGTGGAAAAAGGATAGTAGCATTGCCCTTTTTTTATTATTATTTTATATATTTTTGGGCCTTCTTTTTTTCTTTGGCCTTTCTCTTTTTGGGAGGGGGGAACAATGCTCTATAGAATGATGATCATCACACTTCTATTTATTTACAACTCAACGATTACAAATCGATACTAGAACATAGTATGACTCTATATGAATGCCTCTGGCGGTGTACCGGGATGGTGCAATGATTCAAGAGTGACATGTATGAAAAATAATGCATGGTGGCTTTGCCAAAAATACAATGTCAACTACATGATCATGCACTGGCAATATGACAAAAGTAAAGTATGTCACGAAGATGAACGGAACGGTGGAAAGTTGCATGGCAATATATCTCGGAATGGCTATGGAAATGCCATAATAGGTAGGTATGGTGGCTGTTTTGAGGAAGATATAAGGAGGTTTATGTGTGATAGAGCGTATCGTATCACGGGGTTTCGATGCACCGTGAAGTTTGCACCAACTCTCAAGGTGAGAAAGAGCAATGCACTTGCATCAAGAGGCTAGCAACAGCGGAAAGGTAGAAGTGCGTATAATCCATGGACTCAACATTAGTCAAAAGAACTCATATACTTATTGCAAAAATTTAGAAGTCATCAAAAATCAAGTACTACGCGCATGCTCCTAGGGGGATAGATTGGTAGGAAAAGACCATCGCCGTCCCCGACCGCCACTCATAAGGATGCACAAGCCAGGTACACTTCATGTTTCAAATTTGTTACACAACTTTAACCATACGTGCATGCTACGGGACTGGCAAACTTCAACACAAGAATTTCTCAAATTCACAACTACTCAACTAGCACAACTTTAATATCACTACCTCCATATCTCGAAACAATTATCAAGTATCAAACTTCTCTTAGTATTCAACACACTCATAAGAATCCTTACAAATCTTGTATGCTTAGCATATTAGAATTAAGCACATTACCATGCTATTAAGACTCTCAAAATAATATAAGTGAGGCATGAGAGTTCATCTATTTCTTCAAGATAAAACTACCATCGTGCTCTAAAAGATATAAGTGAAGTACTAGAGCAAATGACAAACTACTCCGAAAGATATAAGTGAAGATCAATGAGTAGTCGAATAATTATGCAACTATGTGAAGACACTCCCAATTAATAATTTCAGATCTTGATACTTTATTCAAACAGCAAGCAAAGCTAAAGAAAACTACATTGCAAGGATAGCACAACTCATGTGAAGAAGCAAAAACTTCGGCTCAACCGATACTAACTGATAGTTGTTGAAGAAGAAAGGTGGGATGCCTACCGGGGCATCCCCAAGCTTAGATGCTTGAGACTTCTTGAAATATGATCTTGGGATGCCTCGGGCATCCCCAAGCTTGAGCTTTTGTGTCTCCTTAATTCCTCTCATATCATGGTTTCTCTTTTTATCAAAAGCTTCATTCACAACAAACTCAACAAGAACTCATGAGATAGGTTAGTATAAACCAATGCAAAACCTTATCATTTTGTACTGTAACAAATCACTAATATTATTATTCAACATTGCATACTAAATGCCTCTGCATATTTAATACTCCTATCCTTAAATAGAATCATTAAACAAGCAAACATATGCAAACAATGCAAACATAACAGCAATCTGCCAAAACAGTACAGTCTGTAAAAGAATGCAAGATTATCAATACTTCCTGACTCCAAAAATTATGAACTAACATTCCCACTGTAATAAATTTATCAGAGCTCAATATGCAAAAAGATTCAACATTATAACACTCTCTGACTTTTCTAGAGAATTTTTGCAACAGCAGTAAACTTTCTGTTTTCAAACAGTAACATGTATACTAGCAAAATAAGCATGGCAAAGGCTATCCTTGACTTTTTTTATTGAAACTAAAGATGCAAAACACTAATCTAACTAACAGAAAGCAAAACAAAACAAAATGACATGACGCTCCAAGCAAAACACATATCATCTGGTGAATAAAAATATAGCTCCAAGTAAAGTTACCGATGAACGAAGATGAAAGAGGGGATGCCTTCCGGGGCATCCCCAAGCTTAAACTCTTGGTTGTCCTTCAATATTACCTTTGGGTGCCTTGGGCATCCCCAAGCTTAGGCTCTTTCCACTCCTTATTCCATATTCCATCGAATCTTTACCCAAAACTTGAAAACTTCACAACACAAAACTTAACAGAAAACTCGTGAGTCTGCTAATAAAGAAAACAAAACACCACTTCAAGGTACTGTAATGAACTCATTCTTTTATTTATATTGGTGTTAAACCTACTGTATTCCAACTTCTCTATGGTTTATAAACTATTTTACTAGCCATAGATTCATCAAAATAAGCAAACAACACACGAAAACCAGAATCTTTCAAAAACAGAACAGTCTGTAGTAATCTGTAACTAACGCAAACTTCTGGAACTCCAAAAATTCTAAAATAAATTGGTGGATCTGAGGAATTTGTCTAGTAATAATCTGCAAAAAGAATCAACTAAATAGCACTCTCCAGTAAACAGTTCTAGCTAATCTCGTGAGCGCTAAAGTTTTTGTTTTTTACAGCATGATCATAAAGACTTCACACAAGTCTTCCCAAAGGTTCTACTTGGCACAAACACTAATTAAAAGACAAAACCACATCTAAACAGAAGCTAGATGGATTATTTATTCCTAAACAGAACCAAAAAGTAAGAAACTAAAATAAAATTGGGTTGCCTACCAACAAGCGCTATCGTTTAACGCCCCTAGCTAGGCATGATGATTTCAATGATGCTCGCATAAAAGATAAGAATTGAAACATAAAGGGAGCATCATGAAGAATATGACTAGAACATTTAAGTATAACCCACTTCCTATGCATAGGGATTTTGTGATCAAACAATTTATGGGAGCAATAATCAACTAGCATAGGAAGGTAAAGCAAGCATAACTTCAAGATTTTAAGCACATAGAGAGGAAACTTGATATTATTGCAACATGTATAATCATATGTTCCTCCCTCATAATAATTTTCAGTAGCATCATGAATGAATTCAACAATATAACCAGCACCTAAATCATTCTTTTCATGATGCATAAGCATAGAATTTTTATTACTCTCCACATAAGCAAATCTATTCTCATCAATATTAGTGGGAGCAAACTCAACAAAATAATTATCATGTGATTGAAAATTAAGATCAAGATGACAAGTTTCATGGTTATCATTATTCTTTAGAGCATACGTGTCATCACAATAATCATCATAGATAGCAGGCATGCTTTCATCATAGTAAATTTGCTCATCAAGTCCCGCACAGCCCAGTTGACACCCTGCTTCCGTCTCAAAAACAAATTAGATAAATGCCACTCCAATTATGGCGATTCATGGCGACCCACCCACCACCCCACCCGCGACCTAGGTTCTCCGGCGATCTCCACCTCTAGCCAGTGTTTCTTGGATCTTCTCCACTCATCTTCTCCGGCGTCTTTGTGATCTACACGCTTATACCCATCTTCTATGGGTTCCTCTGGTGGATCAACGTTAGATCTGGATTTCTCTCCGGGTGCCATCTTTGCGGATAAGGTTTTCAACTCCTGTGGGAAATCTATTCATCCTTCGGATGACACGTGCCATTTAATCATGGTGGTGTCTTTCAGCAGACATGCTTTTCGTCTGGATGAGGATTCTGTGGCGGCTGCATTGGAATCTGCGTTAGGCGGTTCAGCCATTGATTTGTCAGTTCAGCTTATTAAGGGCTAGGTATTTTCATTCTTAGTCTCCTGCAAGCAAGTTGGCCTTTACATCCTCAAGTTAAGATCATATGCCTGCCCTCAGTTCAAGTGTTATTTTCATCTTTGGGGAAATGGTGGTCCTAATTGGAGTCGTGAGTTAGTGATCTGGAGAAAGGAATGCGACGCTGAGTGGATTTTGGTTAGTCCTCAAAAGGCGTGCAACTTTGGGTTTGATTGCCATGCATAAACCTCCATCTAAGTCTTCTCTTAGATCAGGACTTTCGTCACGTGAAGAAAATTTCTTTTGCTACGTTTCATCAACCACTGTTTGTAAGGGCTACAAATATCCAACTTCTCGATTCTCGCTGACACCATTGCTGAGGCTGGCTATGATATTAACCTTCTCGAAGCGGGTGATCTTGCCTTCGCCGCGGCGACCAATCTCCAGTGCACGGTGGCTACGCCACCCATCTCTTTCGTAACGGTTAACGTCCCTGCCAAAAATACGGCCGTCATCTCCGGTGTTCCATCATGCAGCACGTTGGCAAATCAGGTACGTGATCTGAGGCCACCAATCTCGGGCGGGAATTCTGATCTTTCAAATGAGAACGTGCCATGCCTTAATGGGCCTTCCTCTATGACTGCTGTGGGCATGGAGCGGCCCACGACTACTGCTGGGTTGGGTCAGGTTGGGCCGGTTTCCCCTGGGGAGCAGTTGGATATCCCCTCGTCTCAACAGGCCAGGGAGGATTTTGATAATTTTATTGATGATATGGTAGACGAAATTTCAACGTGTCAGAACTGCCTTCAGAAGGGTCATTTTGCTTCTGCATGTACGTCCATGTTGTGGTGTATCTCTTGTCTCCGGTCTGGTCATATCAAGAGAGATTGCAACAAGTTTGCAGAAATCTTGGGGCTCGTATGGCAACCCAAACCCGTTAACGCTCCATCTTCCGAGGCGAGCTGCGGGAATATCTCTCTGACATCGCTTTTACCAAACCTGGACCTCCCTTGCACTTCCGCATTTACGGCGTCGCCCTGTTTCATCAACCCCAGCCCCAAGACACCATTGGCCTCGCCGCGCGAAACCCCTCCTCCGCCTATCCACTCGTCGTCCTTGGAGGCGGAGCTCCCGGCAACGATGGCGAACTTTCACCTGGATCCCCTCAGACGCGTGCTGGTCACCACATTGTCGATGGTGGGGAAGATCGTCTTCCTCGGACTTTTGTGACGCCGCATATCCCAATTGTGCGCCGTCATGAGGAGTTCATGCTTGCGGAGGTAATGCCTATTCCACAACCAGATGAGATTGGTGCTGCTAGGGAGGAGGTAGTTCAGTGGTTGCAAGGGCATGGTGTTCTTGTGCGGTCTGCGCAGCCTTGGATTCGTTCGGTTGGACTCTTTGAGCTTCGTGATGCTGCGGTCAGGTTCTCTTTGCTGCAGCTTCCGCCTCAGCCGCTGGGGAATGACCGTTTTGTCAGGTTTATGAAGCATGACGAGGGAGAATCTTTTCGTGGAGTTCAGGGTTTTCTTCAGGGGCTGCTTATGTTTCTGGGTATTCCACTGGATCTTCCGTCAACACTTTTGGCAAGTTCCACCACTGGGTCAGTGAGGATCCATGTATGGTTCGATCTTTGGTTTTTGCTTCTTTCCCTGAAGATATTCTTGTACCGCGTGATGTGGTTTTCATGGATTATGCGGCTTATGGTGGCGCCCGTGTTTCTTGGACTGCGCCCCTTTATATTTTGGGTGCGAACTTTGCTGAACAGATGCCCCAGGATGAAGATTGGATGCCCATCAATGGCAATCCACATCCAGTCCCTGGGATTCCTTTCCCTGAGCTGCCCCCGTTCAATCTTCCAGCCTACCCTGCCTTGGGGTGGAATGTCGTCCCACCTCCGCCTGAGCCTGTGATCAATGAGGTGGCCGATGACAATTGGGGGAATTGGAACGATGAGGTGGAGCCTGAGCCCGCGCAAGACCAAGAATCAATGGTGGCGGATCTCTCCGCTCAGCCCAGTTCTGCTGATGATCTGATCCAGCCTGTTATTGAGGTGGAGGATGATCTGCCTGAGGACCGTGTTGTTCCTTTGGTTAATGAGGATGCTGCTAACACCTGGGCCATTGTTGTCTATCAGCCTCCTGCAGTCAGGGAGGAGATAGTTCTGCCCGTGGTTCCTTTTGGGCCTCCTTTGCCTCCGGATATGATTTGGAGGAGATCTTTCGAGTACCTTTTGCATGCTCCTGTGGCTTTCTCAGTTCCAAGGCCGGTTCTGCCGCAACCTCTTTCGCCGGTGATTCTATTTAAGCGGAGTTGGGAGATGGATTTCAATGTTAATGACCTGCCGCGTCTTACATGGAGGGAGCAAGAGCAAGCAAGGCCGGTTGCCAGGGCGCTCTTCTCTGATCATTTTGATGTTCAACCAGTGCAGGTTCCACCCCCTCCTGCTGCGGTGGTTAAAGCTCGCAGGCCACGGAAAACCTTGGCGCCAACTCCAATTGTTGACACTGCAGTGCGGCGTTGCACTAGAAGCTCAATTCAGCGTGATGGTTACAAGCCCACCTTCCAGGAGCTCTCCCTGCAGCCCAAGAGAAAGAAGCCCAAGGCTAAGCCCTTCACGGCCCAGATGCACGACGACCCTGCTTCTGAAGGAATTCCACCTGCAACTCCTGTCAGTCGACTCCAAGAAGTTGGTCGTGAGCTAGAAATTGACGCTGCTCTATTATCTGTGGATGCACTTATGGTGGATCCACCTGCTGCTGCCTCGCCTAAGCTTGATGATTAGTTTAATCTTGCTCTTTTGGGTTTTGCAAGCCCTTAAATATGCTTTATCTATGTCTGTAGTCAGTACACTGCTACTTGTTCTCTGGTGTGTGTTGATGTTGGGACAGACTGGTTTATGTTTTTTCGGACACGTGGTATTGCGTACCATGTGGGTTATGGACTTCATCTTATATTGTAATGAGTAACATTGGTAGGAACTGGAATGTTCTTTGCTGGAATGTCAGAGGTCTGAATTCTGATACTAGGCAGAGGGCTGTTAGGCAGAAAATCGAAGAAAGCCAATGCTCAATCGCCTGCCTGCAAGAAACTAAGTGTGCTTCTTTTGATTATAGATCAATTAAATCTTTCTGCCCTAAAAGATTTGACTCTTTTGTGTGTTCTCCCTCTATTGGTGCTTCTGGAGGAATTATAGTGGTCTGGAATTCTTCTGTTTTTAGTGGCACTGTAATTGAAGTTCAACAGTTTGCTGTAATTGTTAAGTTCACTTCCAGGCAGAACAATGAATCTTGGACTCTAGTTGCCGTCTATGGCCCCTGTAGGGGTGAAGCCAGGGACCAATTTGTTAACTGGTTATACAACCTGAGTATTCCTCTCAATGATCACTGGTTGTTACTTGGAGACTTTAATTTTCTCCGGTCAATAGATAACAGAAACTTGCCTGGTGGAGACATTAATGACATGTTCATTTTTAATGAGATTATTGGCCACCTGGGCCTTCTTGAGCTTCCAATCAAGGGCAGGTCTTACACTTGGTCCAATATGCAAGATACCCCGCTTCTTGAGCAGTTAGACTGGTTCTTTACATTTGTGGATTGGATTTCTGATTATCCTATGACTGAAGTTTTGCCCTTGGCCAGATCGCTTGGATCATGTGCCTTGCTTAGTTACCATCAAGACTTCTATTCCAAAATCACACCTCTTTAGGTTTAAAAATTACTGGATCGAGCTTGATGGATTCATGGACTGTGTTGAATCTTCTTGGAAACAACCCTCTCGGAAAACACATGTTACTGCTAGAATTGCAGACAAACTTAAAAGCCTGAGAATGTGTCTCAAAAGGTGGCAACTGAATGTTTCCAAACTGAGGTTGCTGATCAGTAAATGCAATCATGTTATTTTCCTCTTAGATGAATTGGAAGAATGGAGGCCTCTTTATATTCAGGAGAATAACTTCAGAAGAATTGTCAAAAACCATTTGGAAAAGCTTCTTCACCTGAGATTTTTATACTGGAAAAAGAGGTGCACTATCAGATATTTCAAGGTGGGAGGTGAGAACACCAAGTTCTTCCATGCTACGGCCACTGAAAGGCATAGGAGGAATTCCATAGCTAGTCTGAAGCTACCTGATGGATCTGTGGTCTCTGATCACTCTCAAATGGCTGGAGTTATTTGGAGCTGTTTTAAGAATAGAATGGGCACTTCTAGAGGGATTAATATGGAGTTTGATTTGTCATCACTTATTTCACCTGTGGATGGCCTTGATGTACTCACTAAGCCTTTTACAATTGAGGAAATGGACAATGTAGTCAAACATATGCCTGTTGATAAGGCACCTGGACCTGATGGATTCAATGGTTTGTTCTTTAAAAAGTGTTGGCATCTTATTTCTCATGATTTTTATGAGCTGGCTCAGGCTTTTTTTGATGGCACTGCTGTCTTACAGAACATTAACAGCTCTTATATCACTCTTGTGCCCAAAAAGTTAGTACCTGAAGAAGTTGGAGACTACAGGCCTATCTCTCTTACTGGTAGGGGGATTAAATTTCTGTCAAAAATGGCTGCTAATAGATTTCAAGATGTGATTATGCAGTGCATACACAAGAACCAATATGGTTTCATTAAGTCCAGAACAATACAGGATTGTCTGGGGTGGACTTTTGAATATTTGCACCAATGTCATCAGTCTAAGAGGCCCATTGTCATTCTCAAATTGGACTTTGAGAAGGCTTTTGACTCTGTTGAGCATGAGGCTATCTTCCAAATCCTAAGGTTTAAGGGTTTTAATGAGAAGTGGATTCTTTGGATGAAGCAGTTCCTAACCACTGGCACCTCATCTGTTTTGCTTAATGGGGTCCCAGGTAGGAAATTTGTCTGCAAAAAAGGGGTTAGGCAGGGTGACCCTGTATCCCCTCTGCTCTTTGTTATTGCTGCAGATCTGCTCCAAACAGTGACAAATGACATGTTCAGAAGAGGATTTCTTCACCTACCCATACCTTGCCATGATGCAGATTACCCTGTGATTCAATACGCTGATGATACATTGATCATCCTACCTGCTGACAGAGCACAACTTCTGGCTTTGAAAGATATGTTAAAGGTTTTTTCTCAATCGGCTGGTCTGGATGTCAACTACCATAAGTCTTTTATTATCCCAATCAATGTTGAGTCTGCTGTTATGGAAGATTTAGCTGCTGCTTTTGGTTGCAAAATTGGAAAAATGCCATTTACATACCTTGGATTGCCTGTGGGGACCACAAGGCCTAAAATGGTTGACTTCATGCCTTTGGTGGACTGTATGGAAAGAAGAATGACTGCCAGCTCCTCTTTCCTTAACCAAGGTGATAGGTTGCGCCCTTAACTCGCTTCCATCTTCAATGCCAATCTTCTTCTTGTGTAGCCTTGCTCGCCAAATAGTATTCTCAAGCAGCTTGAAAGAATTCAAAGGCGATGTGTCTGTGGAGAAAGCATAGAGATCAGCCAGACCTTCTCTTGCTGCTTGGAACCTCATTTGCAGGCCAAAAAACAAAGGGGCCTTGGCATTCTTAATCTGGGAGTTCGTAATGTGGCTCTTCTTCTCAAGCATGCTAATAACTTTACGAATAAGCGAGATATCCCGTGGGTGTCCTTAGTCCGAATTCATATTATTATGAAAGAATGCCCCAGGGAACAACTGATTGTGGATCCTTCTGGTGGCGGGATATCTGTAAAGTCATGCAACACTTCAGGGACTGCTCCTGGGTTCAAATTAATGAAGGGGACACTGCTCTGTTTTGGGCTGATAATTGGAACCTTGACAACACAGCGTCTAGCCTGCAGACAAGATTCCCAAGGCTCTTCTCTTTTGTCAAGGATCCCTGGATCTCAGTCAAGGAATCTTTCAATACCCAGGATATGCATCAACTCTTTCACCTCCCCTTATCTGCTCAGGCCTATGATGAGTTGAACCAGATACAGGAATTGATGAATTCCCACAACAGAGAATCAAGTCTGCGTGATGTTTGGTTCTGGCAAGGAACTACCAAGTGTTTCAAACCCAAGATGTTCTACTCACACACTTTTGTGTCTGAATCCTTTAATCCTTTGCTCTGTGGGGTCTGGAAGTCCTCTTGTACCCTCAAGATCAAGGTTTTTTCTTGGATGCTTATTATGGACAGGTTGAACACCAAGGACATGGTTGAGCGAAGGCACTGGCACATGGACGATGGGGTCCATTGTAGGCTTTGTCCTTTGCAGGTTAGAGAAACCAGGGACCACTTGTTCTTCAACTGCAATTTCAGTGTCAGGGTCTGGAATTATCTGCAGATTGATTGGTTTACTGACACCTCCATGTTGCAGCTGGTTACCCAGGCTAGAAGAAGTTTTGTTAAGCCCTTTTTCTCTGAAGTGGTTTTCATTGCTTGCTGGAATATTTGGATCATCAGAAATGCCAAAGTTTTCAGAAATGAGAGACCTAGTTTCAATAAATGGAGGTTTGCTTTTAAGCATGATATTAGCCTAATGCAGCGTAATTAAGTCCTGCATTTACAAGGATGAACTGCTTAGATGGATCTCTTTTCTCCCACCCTAAACTAGTTTTGTAAGCCCCCCTTTCCTTGTACCCTGGTTACTCCTTGTAATCACCCTGTTGTACTACTTATTCTTTTTTCAATAAAGTTTTGATCTGCTGTGGGGGTTTTGCCCCACAGCTCCCAGTCAAAAAAATTTGCTCATCAAAGCTTAGGGGACAAAAAATATCATCTTCATCAAACATAGCTTCCCCAAGCTTGTGGCTTTGCATATCATTAGCATTATGGATATTCAAGGAATTCATACTAACAACATTGAAATCATGCTCATCATACAAAGATTTAGTGCCAAACATTTTAATGCATTCTTCTTCTAACACTTTGGCACAATTTTCCTTTCCATCATACTCACGAAAGATATTAAAGAGATGAAGCGTATGAGACAAACTCAATTCCATTTTTTTGTAATTTTCTTTTATAAAATAAACTAGTCCTAAAACAAGAAACAAAAAGATTCGATTGCAAGATCTAAAGATATACCTTCACTTACCTCGCCTCCCCGGCAACGACGCCAAAAAAGAGCTTGATGTCTACTACGCAACCTTCTTCTTGTAGACGTTGTTGGGCCTGCAAGTGCACAGGTTTGTAGGACAGTAGCAAATTTCCCTCAAGTGGATGACCTAAGGTTTATCAATCCATGGGAGGCGTAGGATGAAGATGGTCTCTCTCAAGCAACCACGGAACCAATTAACAAAGAGTCTCTTGTGTCCCCAACACACCCAATACAATGGTAAATTGTATAGGTGCACTAGTTCAGCCAAGAGATGGTGATACAAGTGCAATATGGATGGTAGAAAAAGGTATTTGTAATCTGAAAATATAAAAACACCAAGGTAACAAGTGATAAAAGTGAGCGTAAACGGTATTGCAATGATAGGAAACAAGGCCTAGGGTTCATACTTTCACTAGTGCAAGTTCTCTCAACAATAATAACATAGAAAGATCATATAACAAGCCCTCAACATGCAACAAAGAGTCACTCCAAAGCCACTAATAGCGGAGAACAAATGTAGAGATTATGGTAGGGTACGAAACCACCTCAAAGTTATTCTTTCGAATCAATCTATAAAAGAGTTCGTACTCGAATAACACCTTAAGACACAAATCAACCAAAACCCTAATGTCACCTAGATACTCCATTGTTACCTCAAGTATCCCTGGGCATGATTATACGATATGCATCACACAATCTCAGATTCATTCAACCAACATAAGAGTACTTCAAAGAGTGCCCCAAAGCTACTACCGGAGAATCAAGAACGTGTGCCAACTCCTATGCCTAGGTTCATGGGCGGAACCCGCAAGTTGGTCACCAAAACATACATCAAGTGGCACATGATATCCCATTGTCACCACAGATAATCACGGCAAGACATACATAAAGTGTTCATAAAAGACTCAATCCGACAAGATAACTTCAAAGGGGAAACTCAATTCATCACAAGAGAGTAGAGGGGGAGAAACATCATAAGATCCAACTACAATAGCAAAGCTCGGGATACATCAAGATCGTATCACCTCAAGAACACGAGAGAGAGAGAGATCAAACACACAGCTACTGGTACATACCCTCAGCCCCGAGGGTGAACTACTCCCTCCTCGTCATGGATAGCGTCGGGATGATGAAGATGGCCACCGGAGATGGATCCCCCCTCCGGCAGGGTAGCGGAAAGGGGTCCCGATTGGTTTTTGGTGGCTACAGAGGCTTGCGGCGGCGGAACTCCCGATCTATCTTCTGTTTTGGAAGTTTTAGGGTACGACGGTATATATGGGTGAAAGGAGAACGTCGGTGGAGCTACGGGGGGCCCACGAGGCAGGGGGCGCGCCCAGGGGGGGTGGGCGCACCCCCCACCCTCGTGAGCACCTCCGGATCTTTTGACGTGGAGTCCAAGTCCATCAGGTGGGTTTCCTTCCAAAAATAACTTCTCCAGTTGATTTCGTTCCGTTTTGACTCCGTCTGATATTCCTTTTCCTTGAAATACTGAAATAGGCATAAAACAGCAAATCTGGGATGGGCCTCCGGTTAATAGGTTAGTCCCAAAAGTAATATAAAAGTGGAAAATAAAGCCCAATATTGCCTAAAACAGTACTCCCTCCGTCCCATAATGTAAGACGTTTTTTGACTCTAGTGTAGTGTCAAAAAATGTCTTACATTATGGGACGGAGGGAGTAGATAATATAGCATGGAGCAATCAAAAATTATAGATACGTTGGAGATGTATCACCCCTCCCCGATAACTTCAACATGAGGAGGCATAAGGGGTCGAGGGGTCGAGGGTTCGGGGGTCGTCGAGGGTTCGAGGGTTGAGGGGTCGAGGGTTCTAGGGTTCTAGGAATATGCAAAAGTTAGAAATTTTAATGTTCATAGAATTTTTTTTTTGTGATATTACTGTCGAATATGCAAATGTTTGTATGTTCATTTGTAAAGAATATGTCAATTTTTTTGTAGTAGATGATGATGATGATATATGAAAACTTGGTCAATTTTTTTTTGTAATTTTGTTCGATGAATATTTTCTGTTAAAACTCGTATTTAGTTTGTTCGATGAATGTTTCATGGGAGAGAGGGAGTAAAAACTCATCAGACATGAGGGGGGAGGAGTCCCCCTCAGGTTCCTAACTCTCTCGGGAATTCAACATATATTCAACATGAGGGGCGGGGTCGATACCCCCTACCCGATAACTTCGACATGAGGGCGGGGGTCAATATACCCCCTCCCCGATAATATTTTTTCCATGTATGTATGTCTTCGTTGTCGATATACCCCCTCCTTTACCAAGTTAAAAGAGCGTTGTCATTGAGGCCACCCCGAACCCTTTAAGCGTTGCCGAGGCCACCCCAAACCCTAGAGAAGCGTCGAGGCCATTAATTAATATAATTCCTTGTTGTGAATAACTATAGCTAGGTATACGTTTGCCACTAATATATCCAGCTGTCATGTTTGTATAATAATTGCCATGTTGTAATATTTGCAGAAATATGGAGCACGGCCGAGACGAGGAAGCAGAACGGGTGTTGGGGGACATAATCGTAGTCGGAGCTGATGTCATGTCGTATCTCAACGAAACCGATGGTCTGGAAGGAGGGGGTGAAGAAGCAGGCTACGATTATCGAACAACGGAGGAGGAAGGACATGATTATGATGGCTCCGGTGACGGAATGCCGGTGCAATAAGGAGGCCGTGATGACGTCTCCGGTGACTGAACAGAGTCCGGCCAGGTATATATATTAATTAAGCCTGTGCTGACTAGCTAATTGATGCATTCATTGTTTTGGTATCTACACATATTAACTCTCGTCTTTCTTCTTATTTCTAGCCCTCTGGATCGAGCACGACTTCGGTAAAGAGACGAGGCCCGAAGAAAAAGTTGCACTCAGATGAAAGGTTCACGATCACAGCAATCGCGTGCGACGGCCAACCAATTGAACCCCTCCCGACCAAGGAGGCATTTACTACTCAGTGCGGGGTTCTTGTTAGGGACATGATCCTGATCAGCATCGAGCTATGGAATCAGCCTAAGGATGAAGAGCTTCAAGTTTCTTTTGTCGAAGATAGTTAGAAAGATGATCTATGGAAAGCGCAGAAGGTAAATTTCACCCTACCGGAAGAGGAGGATCCGGAGAATCCAGTTAAGGAGCCAATGATCAAGTCCTTTGCGTTCAAGAAGATGGCAGATCTATTCAGGAGGTGGAAGAATGAGCTGAAAGCAAAGTTTGTCGACAAAACAAGACACCAGAATTCATCGGCCGATTTCAGAAGCTCAGAGATCAATGGGATGCATTTATGGCCAACAAGACATCGGAGAGGAGTAAGAAGATGTCAGCGATAAACAAGATAAATGCTGCGAAGAAGGAGCATCACCATCGCACGGGGTCAGGTGGCTACCTCAAAGCCCGACCATTGTGGGCCAAGGCTGAGAACGACCTACTTGATAAAGGGGTCGAACCAGAGACATTGAACTGGCCAGACCATTGCCGGACTTGGTTCTTCGGGGTTGGCGGAACCTTGGACCCTGTAACAGGGAAGTGTGTTTGGACGAGGGAGCAACTACGAATACCCCTCATGAAGCTTCATCACTATATTAACGCAGCGCAGGTAGGGACGTTCGTTCCAGACAGAGAGAAGGACGAGCTCACAATGGCCCCCGGGAATCCTGAGCACCCTGGACGGACACGAGGCACGCCAGGCTCCATTCCGTGGAAGGCTGGGTTTTCATGCAAAGTGTTACAAATGCCAAGAGAGGAGGAGGAAGGTGGAGCAGAGCGAACTGGAGGAGCTGCACGCAAGGGTGCAGAAGCTAGAGGAACGAGATGCAATCTGAAGCAAGCGACCTGCCAAAGCTACCCCTGAAGCTACCCCGCCGTCTCAGCGGAGAAGCAGCGGGTCTTCCACCGAGCTGCTTCAGCTGGAGCCTGTCTTCACGGCTCCTTCTAGCTACCCCGTGGATGCTATCACAGAGTCTCAACATTGCCACCTTATGACGCAATGGCAGAAGTTCAAAGTCAAGGCGGATGTCGGCTCTGTTAGATCTCCTGAACCTAGCGCAACTTTTCACTACCGTCCAATTCCAGAAGGATATGCTAGGGTGATGGTGGAAGAAATAACAGAGGGATTTGAGGAGCTCGTGCTTGACCACCCTACCGGTGAAGAGGAGACTCGGCTGGGTTCTGCTTTGAAGACTCCATGCCTATGGCGGAAGGAGCTCATCAACCTTCCGAACTGGACGCCTCCGCCTCCTACTCCTCCACCGGCGAGTCAGGGCACTCCACCTCCTCCTCCTCCTGCTCCTCCGGCGAGTGATCAGGGCACTCCGCCTCCTTCTCTGGCGCATGGCGTCACTCCGCCTCCTCCTCCACCTGCTCCTCCGGCGAGTGATCAGGGCACTCTGCCTCCTTCTCCGGTGTGTGGCGGCACTTCGCCTCCTTCTCCGCCTGCGATGGCGCGCCCGACCAGCCAGCCTCCTCCTTCTCCGCCTCGTCAGCAAGGGCAGAAGAGACCCGTCGCCGCTCCAGCTGCTCCGGCGCATCGCAGTCCTTCTCCTCCGCCTCGTAAGCAACTAAAGAAGAAAGTCACAGCCACTCGGCCTGCTCCGGCGTCTAGCAGTACAGGTGGGAGGAAATACAGATTCGGTCCATCTCTCAAGACTCCAGAGAAGTTACCATACGAGATGACCGAGAAGGAAAATGAGGAAATCTGTCAAGCCCAAGTGAGGACTACTTCACAACGCAAAGAGCTAAGAGACATCCACCTCCGGAGGAGAAGATAGATCTGGTGAAAGCGAAGCGCACTTTGGATGCCCTGCAGCGACCACCACCATCTCCGCCGCAAACCAACTATGAGCGCATTACTGAAAAAACATATAAGGAAGCGAAGCGGTCGGGAAGTACTTGCAGTGAAAAAAGGGTACAAGAACGAAGAACTGGGAAATCAATTCCCCAGCTCGGCGAACAAGCGAACCAATCGTGCCCCCGCTCAAGGTGTCTAGCGATATCGTCGCTAATCATCCGGGGATCTTGCCCGGTACCAATCCTAGAGATTACGACGATGTACATTTTGATATAATGGAGGTGGACGAATTCAAATACGAGTACGGGAAGTCTCTCGTCAAAGATGGAACTACTCTATGCGAAGATTCCATGATTGGTACATGGAAACCTGCAGAAAGCAGTCAGCTGGGAAGAAAATCGATACTTTGACGCTGAAAGTTAAAGAGGATCAACACGACCTCATTGGAATTGAGGAGTTGTCTGTTCCATATGAGGATTTCTTCCAGTTTTTCAATCTAAAGGCCCTCGATAAATTAACGGTCACTCGCTACTGTCTGTAAGTACTACTTCTTTCATTAAGTCTCTATATATAGCTCAGCTCTTTCATTGCATGTATATATAATTATCCTCACTATATTATGCAGATTGAAGATCGTCGAATGCAGAAAAGCTGAAATGTATGATATTGGGTTCATTAACACAAATCTCATAGATGAATTTTCGGTTAAATTTCATGCCGAAGAAACCAAGGAGAACTTGCTATGATCGTTGGTAATAAATCAAACCAAAGATACAATACTCTTTCCTTACAACTTCAAGTGAGTGTTACTGTCTTGTGCATATTCGGTTTCCCTTAATTATTACTTGAAGTTATAGTAATTAATGTAATTGATGAGTTATATGCATGCGTGCGCAGTTTCCACTATATTCTCCTAGAGATTAAGCTTGACCAGGGACTCGTAAGTGTCTTAGACTCGAGACGAAAAGATCGCGAGGAATATACGGACATGTCTAAAATGCTCGAGAAGCAAGTTGAGTCGATCATTATCGCACCACATTGGCAACTTTGTTCAAATCATGATATCAAGTAATTGTTTTCTTTGTCTCGCAGGGTTTGGAAAGTATTCACCGTACAAGTTTCGGGACTGCCGCGGATCTGCAATGTAAATTCCCGAAAGTAAGTACTACTAGCTAGCTAGTTCCATGCATCTCCCGTTGATTCAAGCTACTTTCATCAATGCCATTTATAAAGCTTCATTATTAGTTTGATTGACCTCTATTTCTCGTAAAATGCTTGTGGCAGGAACCCGGGAATAATTACTCTGGATACTACGTCTGCGAGTTCATCTACAATGTGACGACCAAGAATAGGCGGGGCTACTTGATACGTCTCCAACGTATCTATAATTTTTGATTGTTACATGCTATTATATTACCCCTTTTGGATGTTTATGGGCTTTATTTTACACATTTATATCATTTTTGGGACTAACCTACTAACTGGAGGCCCAGCCCGTATTGTTATTTTTTTGCCTATTTCAGTATTTCGAAGAAAAGGAATATCAAACGGAGTCCAAACGGAATGAAACCTTCGGGAGCGTGATTTTTGGAACGAACATGATCCAGAGGACTTGGAGTGCAAGTCAAGAAGCAGCCGAGGCGGCCACGAGAGGGTAGGGCGCCCCCCTATAGGGCGCGCCCCCTGTCTCGTGGGCCCCTCGGGCGGCCACCGACGTACTTCTTCCTCCTATATAAGCCTACGTACCCCGAAAACATCCAGGGAGCCAACGAAACACAATTTCCACCGCCGTCACCTTCTATATCCATGAGATCCCATCTTGGAGCCTTCGTCGGCGCTCCGCCGGAGGGGGAATCGACCACGGAGGGCTTCTACATCAACACCATAGCCCCTCCGATGAGTTGTGAGTAGTTTACCACAGACCTTCGGGTCCATAGTTATTAGCTAGATGGCTTCTTCTCTCTTTTTGGATCTCAATACAATGTTCTCCCCCTCTCTTGTGGAGATCTATTTGATGTAAACTCTTTTTGTGGTGTGTTTGTCGAGATCCGATGAATTGTGGGTTTATGATCAAGTTTATCTATGAGAAATATTTGAATCTCCTCTGAATTCTTTTATGTATGATTGAGTTATCTTTGCAAGTCTCTTCAAATTATCAGTTTGGTTTGGCCTACTAGATTGATCTTTCTTGCCATGGGAGAAGTGCTTAGCTTTGGGTTCAATCTTACGGTGTCCTTACCCAAAGGATGTAAAGGGTTGCAAGGCACGTATTGTATTGTTGCCATCGAGGATAAAAAGATGGGGTTTATATCATATTGCATGAGTTTATCCCTCTACATCATGTCATCTTGCTTAAGGCATTACTCTGTTCTTATGAACATAATACTCTAGATACAGGCACGAGTCGGTCGATGTGTGGAGTAATAGTAGTAGATGCAGGCAGGAGTCGGTCTACTTGTTGCGGACGTGATGCCTATATACATGATCATGCCTAGATAATCTCATAATTATTCGCTTTTCTATCAATTGCTCGATAGTAATTTGTTCACCCACCGTAATACTTATGCTATCTTGAGAGAAGCCTCTAGTGAAACCTATGGCCCCCGGGTCTATCTTTTATCATATTTGCTTCCAATCTACTTTTATTTGCATCTTTACTTTTTGCATCTATATTATAAAATATCAAAAATATATTTATCTTATCATACTATCTCTATTAGATCTCACTTTCGCAAGTGGCCGTGAAGGGATTGACAACCTCTTTATTGCGTTGGTTGCGAGTTCTTTGTTTGTTTGTGTAGGTGTGTGGGACTTTTGAGGAGCCTCCTACTGGATTGATACCTTGGTTCTCAAAAACTGAGGGAAATACTTACGCTACTATTGCTGCATCACCCTTTACTCTTCAAGGAAAACCAACGCAAGCTCAAGACGTAGCAAGAAGGATTTCTGGCGCCGTTGCCGGGGAGGTCTTCGCTCAAGTCAAGACATACCAAGTACCCATCACAAACTCATCTCCTCGCATTACATTATTTGTCATTTGCCTCTCGTTTTCCTCTCCCCCACTTCACCCTTGCCGTTTTATTCACCCTCTCTTTCCCAATCTCCTACTCTCTTTTCGCTTGCCTTGTTTTGTTTGCTTGTGTGTTGGATTACTTGTTGCCATGGCGCAAGATAATACCAAATTGTGTGATTTCTCGAATACCAATAATAATGATTTCCTTAGTACTCCGTTTGCTCCTCTTAATGATGTTGAGTCTTGTGAAATCAATACTGCTTTGCTGAATCTTGTTATGAAAGATCAATTCGCCGGCCTTCCTAGTGAAGATGCCGCTACTCATCTAAACAACTGTGTTGATTTGTGTGATATGCAAAAGAAGAAAGATACGGATAATGATATTGTTAAATTGAAGTTATTTTCGTCTTCACTTAGAGATCGTGCTAAAGTTTGGTTTTTGTCTTTGCCTAAAAATAGTATTGATTCTTGGAACAAGTGCAAAGATGATTTTATCTCTAAGTATTTTCCTCCCGCTAAGATTATCACTCTTAGGAACGATATTATGAATTTTAAACAACTTGATCATGAGCATGTTGCCCAATCTTGGGAAAGAATGAAATTGATGATTCACAATTGCCCTACTCATGGTTTGAATTTATGGATGATCATACAAAAAATTTATGCCGGTTTGAACTTTGCTTCTAGAAATCTCTTAGATTCGGCCGCGGGAGGCACGTTTATGGAAATCACGTTAGGAGATGCTACAAAACTTCTTGATAATATTATGGCTAATTATTCTCAATGGCACACTGAAAGATCTTCTAGTAAAAAAGTGCATGCTATAGAAGAAATCAATGTTTTGAGTGGAAAGATGGATGAACTTATGAAATTGTTTGCTACTAACAATACCCCTCTTGATCCCAATGATATGCCTTTGTCTACTTTGATTGAGAATAATAATGAATCTATGGATGTGAATTTTGTTGGTAGGAACAGTTTTGGAAACAATGCTTATAGAGGAAACTTTAATGCTAGACCGTTCCCTAGTAATTCCTCTAATAATTATGGAAATTCCTAGAATAATTCTTATGGCAATTTTAATAAGATGCCCTCTGATTTTGAGAACAGTGTGAAAGACTTTATGATTTCTCAAAAGAATTTTAATGCTTTGCTTGAAGAAAAATTGCTCAAAGTTGATAATTTGGCTAGGAACGTTGATAGACTTTCGCTTGATGTTGATTCTCTTAAACTTAGATCTTCTCCTCCTAAGCATGATATCAATGAGTCTCTCAAAGCAATGAAAATTTCCATTGATGAGTGCAAGGAAAGAACCTCTACATTGCGTGCTAAGAAAGATAGCTTTATAAAGGCGTGTTCTTCTAGTTTCCATGAAAATAATGATGAGGATCTTAAAGTTATTGATGCGTCTCCTATTAGATCTTTGTTTTGCAATACGAATCTTGATAATTATGGGACTAAATATGAGTCAACTTTACCTAGAAGGCGTCCCAAGAATTCGGAGTTTTTAGATCTTGATGCTAAATTTGGAAAAAGTGGGATTGGAGAGGTCATGACTTTAAATAATATTGAACCCACTATCTCGGATTTCAAGGAATTTGATTATGATAATTGTTCTTTAGAAGGTTGTATTTCCTTGTTGCAATCCGTTGTTAATTCTCTTCATTCTTATAGTCAAATAAAGCTTTTACCAAACATATAGTTGATGCCTTGATGCAATCTTATGATGAAAAACTTAATTTGGAAGTTTCTATACCTAAAAAACTTAATGATGAGTGGGAACCTACTATAAAGATTAGAATTAAAGATCGTGAGTGGTTTGCTTTGTGTGATTTGGGTGCTAGTGTTTCCACGATTCCGAAAACTTTATGTGATATTCTAGGTTTCCATGATCTTGATGATTGCTCTTTAAATTTGCACCTTGCGGATTCCAACATTAAAAAGCCAATGGGAAGGATCAATGATGTTCTCATCATTGCAAATATAAATTTGGTGCCCGAAGATTTTATCGTTCTTGATATAGATTGCAATCTTTCTTGTCCTATTATTCTTGGTAGACCTTTCCTTAGAACGATTGGTAGCGATTATTGATATGCAGGAAGGGAATATTAGATTCAAATTTCCATTAAAGAAAGGCATGGAGCACTTTCCAAGAAAGAAAGTCAAATTACCTTATGAATCTATCATGCGAGCTACTTATGAATTTAGTGCCAAAGATGGCACTACTTAGATCTATCTTCACTTTTATGCCTAGCTAGGGGCGTTAAACGATAGCGCTAGATGGGAGGCAACCCAATTTTATTTGTGTTTTTTGTTTTTGTTCCTATTTAGTAATAAATATTGCATCTACATTCTTTTTAGATGTGTTTTTATCTTTTAATTAGTGTTTGTGCCAAGTAGAACCCATAGGATAACCTATGATGATAGTTGATTTGATTCTGCTGAAAAACAGAAACTTTCTTGGCATTTAATTTAGTTTTTTAAATCACAGAAACGTGCTTTTGCGTTGATTCTTTTTGCTGCTGATCAATAGACAAATTTTCCAGGACTTCCTATTTTGGTAGGATTTTTAGAGTTCCAGAAGTTTGCGTTAGTTACAGATTGCTACAGACTGTTCTGTTTTTGACAGATTCTGTTTTTCGTGTATTGTTTGCTTATTTTGATGCATCTATGGCTAGTAAAATAGTTTATAAACCATAGAGAAGTTGGAATACAGTAGGTTTAACACCAAAATAAATAAAGAATGAGTTCATTACAGTACCTTATGTGGTGGTTTTGTTTTCTTTCACTAACGGAGCTTATAAGATTTCCTGTTGAGTTTTGTGTTGTTAAGTTTTCAAGTTTTGGGTAAAGCTTTTATGGACTATGGAATAAGGAGTGGCAAGAGCCTAAGCTTGGGGATGCCCATGTCACCCCAAGATATTCAAGGATAGCCAAAAGACTAAGCTTGGGGATGCCCCGGGAAGGCATCCCCTCTTTCGTCATCGTTCATTGGTAACTTTACTTGTAGCTATATTTTTATTCGCCACATGATATGTGTTTTGCTTGGAGCGTCATGTATTATATTAGTCTTTGCTTTTTAGTTTACGACAATCATCCTTTCTGTACACACCTTTTGGGAGAAGCCTACTTGATTAGAATTTTCTAGAATACTCTATGTGCTTCACTTATATCTTTTGAGCTTGATAATTTTTGCTCTAGTGCTTCACTTATATCTTTTTAGAGCACGACGGTGGATTAATTTTGAAGAAATTGCTAGTCTCTCATGCTTCACTTATATTATTTTGAGAGTTTTTTAGAACAGCATGGTAGTTGCTATGGTTACAAATTTGGTCCTAGAATGATGAGCATCCAAGTTAGGTATAATAAAAACTATCATAGAAAGTGAATTGGATGCTATGACCAATTTGATACTTGATAATTGTTTTGAGATATGGAGGTAGTGATATTAAAGACATGCTAGTTGAGGTGATTATGAAAAATACTTCTGTTGAGGTTTGTGATTCCCGTAGCATGCACGTATAGGGAACCGCTTTGTGATGAAGTTGGAGCACAATTTTATTTATTGATTGTCTTCCTTATGAGTGGCGGTCGGGGACGAGCGATGGTCTTTTCCTACCAATCTATCCCCCTAGGAGCATGCACGTAGTACTTTGTTTTTGATGACTTCTAGATTTTTGCAATAAGTATATGAGTTCTTTTGACAAATGTTGAGTCCATGGATTATACGCACCCTCACCCTTCCACCATTGCTAGCCTCTCTTGTGTCGCGCAACTTTCGCAGGTACCATACACCCACCATATACCTTCCTCAAAACAGCCACCATACCTACCTATTATGGCATTTCCATAGCCATTTGAGATATATTGCCATGCACTTTCCACCGTTCCGTTCATATGACACGCATTACTTTTGTCATATTGCTCTTTGCATGATCATGTAGTTGACATCGTATTTGTGGCAAGGCCACCTTCATAATTTTCATACATGTCACTCTTGATTCATTGCATATCCCGGTACACCGTCGGAGGCATTCATATAGAGTCATATCTTGTTCTAGCTTTGAGTTGTAATTCTTGAGTTGTAAATCCATAATAGTGTGATGATCTTCATTATTAGAGCATTGTCTCAGTGTGGAAAGGATGATGGAGACTATGATTCCCCCACAAGTCGGGATGAGACTTCGGACTTTACAAAAAGAAAAAAAAGTCCAAAAAGAAAACAAAAAGAAAAAAAGAAAGGCCAAAGGAAAAAAAGAGAAAAAGAAAAGAAAAAATGAGAGAAAAAGAGAGAAGGGACAATGCTACTATCTCTTTTTCCACACTTGTGCTTCAAAGTAGCACCATGATCTTCATGATAGAGTCTCATATGTTGTCACTTTCATATACTAGTGGGAATTTTTCATTATAGAACATGGCTTGTATATTCCAATGATGGGCTTCCTCAAAATGCCCTAGGTCTTCATGAGCAAGCAAGTTGGATGCACACCCACTTATTTTCTTTTGTTGAGCTTTCATATATTTATAGCTCTAGTGCATCTGTTGCATAGCAATCCCTACTCACTCACATTGATATCTATTAATGGGCATCTCCATAGCCCGTTGATACGCCTAGTTGATGTGAGACTATCTTCTCTTTTTTTTGTCTTCTCCACAACCACCATTCTATTCCACATATAGTGCTATGTCCATGGCTCATGCTCATGTATTGCGTGAAAGCTGAAAAAGTTTGAGATTATTAAAGTATGAAACAATTGCTTGGCTTGTCATCGGGGTTGTGCATGATATACTTTGTGTGATGAAGATAGAGCAACAGCCAGACTATATGATTTTGTAGGGATAACTTTCTTTGGCCATGTTATTTTGAGAAGACATGATTACTTTGATTAGTATGCTTGAAGTATCACTATTTCTTATGTCAATATGAACTTTTATTTTGAATCATTTGGATCTGAACATTCATGCCCCAATAACGAAAATTACATTGAGAATTATGCTAGGTAGCATTCCACATCAAAAATTCTGTTTTATCATTTACCTACTAGAGGACGAGCAGGAATTAAGCTTGGGGATGCTTGATACGTCTCCAACGTATCTATAATTTTTGATTGTTCCATGCTATTATATTACCCCTTTTGGATGTTTATGGGCTTTATTTTACACATTTATATCATTTTTGGGACAAACCTACTAACCGGAGGCCCAGCCCGTATTGCTTTTTTTTGACTATTTCAGTATTTCGAAGGAAAGGAATATCAAACGGAGTCCAAAAGGAATAAAAACTTCTGAAGAGTGATTGTTGGAACGAACGTGATCTAGAGTACTAGGAGTGCAAGTCAAGAAGCAGCCGAGGCGCCACGAGAGGTAGCCCCTATAGGGCGCGCCTGTCTTCGTGGGCCTCGGTGCCACCGACGTACTTCTTCCTCCTATATAAGCCTCACGCACTCAAAAACATCCAGGAGCCAACGAAACACAATTTCCACCGCCATAACCTTTTGTATCCATGAGATCCCATCTTGGAGCCTTCGATGGTGCTCCGCTTGGGGGAATCGACCATGGAGGGCTTCTACATCAACACCATAGCCCCTCCGATGAGTTGTGAGTAGTTTACCACAGACCTTCGGGTCCATAGTTATTAGCTAGATGGCTTCTTCTCTCTTTTTGGATCTCAATACAATGTTCTCCCCTCTCTTGTGGAGATCTATTCGATGTAAACTCTTTTTGTGGTGTGTTTGTCGAGATCCGATGAATTGTGGGTTTATGATCAAGTTTATCTATGAGAAATATTTGAATCTCCTCTGAATTCTTTTATGTATGATTGAGTTATCTTTGCAAGTCTCTTCAAATTATTAGTTTGGTTTGGCCTACTAGATTGATATTTTTTGCCATGGGAGAAGTGCTTAGCTTTGGGTTCAATCTTGTGGTGTCCTTACCCAGTGACAGAAAGGGTTGCAAGGCACGTATTGTATTGTTGCCATCGAGGATAAAAAGATGGGGTTTATATCATATTGCATGAGTTTATCCCTCTACATCATGTCATCTTGCTTAAGACGTTACTCTGTTCTTATGAACTTAATACTCTAGATGCAGGCAGGAGTCGGTCGATGTGTGGAGTAATAGTAGTAGATGCAGGCAGGAGTCGGTCTACTTGTTGCGGACGTGATGCCTATATACATGATCATGCCTAGATAATCTCATAATTATTCGCTTTTATCATATTTGCTTCCAATCTACTTTTATTTGCATCTTTACTTTTTGCATCTATATTATAAAATATCAAAAATATATTTATCTTATCATACTATCTCTATTAGATCTCACTTTCGCAAGTGGCCGTGAAGGGATTGACAACCCCTTTATTGCGTTGGTTGCAGTTCTTTGTTTGTTTGTGTAGGTGCGTGGGACTTTTGAGGAGCCTCCTCTTTGGATTGATACCTTGGTTCTCAAAAACTGAGGGAAATACTTACGCTACTATTGCTGCATCACCCTTTCCTCTTCAAGGAAAACCAACGCAAGCTCAAGACGTAGCACTACTTTAAAAGACAATATGAAGTGCGTAAGCAAAAATATTCACAAGTTTATTTTATTACCATCATTTCTGTTGAGTTTCATTCATATATTTGTATTGACCCCCTTATTCAAATTAGATGTGGGAGATGTGGAATGAACTCCTACCACAAGATCGCATGCGAGCAATTCAAGAGAAATTGGCTGGATTCTTTCTTGACCACGCCGTCAATAAAGCCGGAGAATACCACCATGCATGTGGAAGTTGAGTTCATATGTTAGGGTATTGTAAGAGATCTTACACATTGTATATATATGTAGCCAGTACCGTCGGTAAGATATATGAAAACTTGTTGTTCGACCAATCTCTCATAGAGAAGGAGAAGTCGATCACTTCTCTCTGTATATGTTCATGACGATCTTCTATACTTAATAGTTTCCTTCATTTTCTTACTAGCTAGCTAGCGTGTCGAGTCCTCTTTATACGTAGCATCGACCAAGCACGGAGATAAGAGAGGACACTTCTCTCTATTAGCTAGCTAACACAATATACGAAACCCCTAAATTAACCCTACAAAACCCTCCAAACCCCACCCCCTTCAGAAAAATAAAATAAAAAACCCAGCCCCTGGAATGCTGACACGTGGAAGGCTTTTGGTCCCGGTTGGTGACACCAACCGGGACAAAAGGCCCCCATACCTGGGCAAGCGGCAACCACGTGGAGCCCCATCTGTCCCGGTTCTGGGCGAACCGGGACTAAAGGGACATGGCTTTAGTAACGACCCTTTATAACCGGGACAAATGACCCTCACGAACCGGGACAAATGGGGATTTTTCTACTAGTGTTTTTAGGATTTTTATATGATAAAAGATAGATCCGGGGGCCATAGTTTTCACTAGAGGCTTCTCTCGAGAAAATATATATCATACGGTGGGTAGACAAATTACTATTGGGAAGTTGATAAAAAGGCAAATAATTATGACGATATCCAAGGCAATGATCACGTATATAGACATCATGTCCACGATAAATAGACTAAAAAAATTCTACATCTACTACTATTACTCCACACATCGACCGCTATCCAGCATGCATCTAGTGTATTAAGTTCACAAGAAACGGAGTAATGCCTTAAGCAAGATGACATGATGTAGACAAGATAAACTCACATATGAATAAACCCCATCTTTTTATTCTTAATAGCAATGATACATACGTGTGATGTCCCTTTATGTCACTAGGATTGAGCATCACAAGATTGAACCCATCACAAAGCACCTCTTCCTATTGCAAGATAAATCAATTTAGTTGGCCAAACCAAATCAATAGATTGGAGAAGAAATATGAAGCTATAACAATCGTGCATAAAAGAGTTTAGAGAAAACTCAAATGATATTCATGGATAGATCTGATCATAAACTCATAATTCATCGGATCCCAACAAACACACCGCAAAAAAGAATTACGTCGGATAGAACTCCAAGAACATCAAGGTGAACATTATATTGAAGAACATCAAGAGAGAAGAAGTCATGTAGCTACTAACTATGGACACGTGTCATCAGAAGGGGCAGTAAGGTTGATGTAGAGCCCCTCCGTGATTGAATCCCCCTCCGACGGAGTGCTAGAAAAAGTCCCCAGATGGGATCTCTCAAGAACAGAGGCTTGCGGTGGCGGAAAAAAATATTTCATGGACTCCCTAGTAGGTTTCCTGATTTTAGAAAATTTATAGAGGTGGAGTTAGGTCAAAGCGAAGCTTAGGGCCCCACAAGGTACCAGGGTGCCCCCTGGTGCCTTGTGGGCTGCTGCTTCGTCTTCTGGTCCCCTCCTGAAGCTTCCAGGGTCTCTTATTGCCAGAAAAAAAATCTCCAAAAAGTTTCGTGGCATTTGGATTTGGTTTGGTACTAATATTCTGCAAAGTAAAAACAAGCAAAAAAACAGCAGAATCGGCACTGGGCACTAAGTTAGTAGGTTAGTCCCAAAAAAATGATATATTGTTGCTTGTAAATGTGTATAAAACATCCAAGATTGATGCTATAATAGCATGGAACAATAAAAAATTATAGATAAGTTGGATATGTATCATTCGTCGGCCTTCATGTACAAGGATTTGAACTCCTCACACATTTGCTGACCGCAAGCTTCTTCTCCTCGAGGTTCATCTTCTTTTTATTGCATATCCATGAAAGGTTTAAACATCTTCACGTTCTTTTCCTCCTTTAGTTCATTGTGCTTGGCACTCACCTCCTCCTTTGACGTCATGATGTCCTCCCACCTGTCCATCATTAGTTCATGACGCTATTTATTCTCATGCAACGATGTTCCCGGGGCTGAACTGCTGGCTATTAAGGAGGGATTATCTCTGGTGTTGCAATGGAACAACCTACCAATTAGTACTGAATCAGACTGCCTTGAAGCTGTTACAATGGTTAAAAAGAAAATTGGAGATTGTTCTAGATTATCTTTCGTGCGTGATAAGATTCATGAGTTGATGAAAGACCATATAACTTGTATTGCTCATACTAGACATTGCCAAAATGCAGTTAGTCATTACCTTTTAAGCTCTGGCAGAGTACATGTTCGTACTGCTGTATGGTTAGGTACTTAGCTTCGGGTCCGGGTGACGTACACCTACTCTGTCAATATGATTGTAATCTTTGATCATTGAGCAATATAAGTTTTGCTGCAAAATGAAAATGTTGAAAAGTATCACTATAAGATCACCAATTAACTACCACATATAGTAGTACGAGGTGCATAACACAATAAGAGTATCAGTTCAAGAGAAGGACATTGTATTGTGATGTGATCTTGAAGAGAAACTGCACAAAGGAAGAGAATCCTGGCCTGCATTTTTCCAGGGATTGTGCAACTTCAAGTTTTCATACAACAATTCCACAAAAATGAAAGTTTTTTAAGGCAAAACAGAAATTAAAGTTAATAGGATTGGTCATCATGTTAGAGATCGAGGAAGTTGCCCATGCATGTAATCAATTTTATGGAGATCAATTTTATTATTATTGTTTAGAAAAAAATTAGAAAACGGAGATGCGAGGAACCGAAAAAGAGAGACTGTGACCTGATCTTGAAGAAGAGACACTGCAAAAAGGAAGAGAATCCTGACCTGCATTTGTCCAGGGCGTACGCCATTTCAAGTTTTCATACAACAATTCCACCAAAATGGAAGTTTTGTTGTCAAAACAGAAATGAAAGTTAATTAGGATTGGTCAACATGTGGCCTGGGGTCCACCTTCCAGCCGAATTAGAGATCGAGGGAGCAGCCCATGCATCGTCCTGCATCGCGACGCAGTGATCATTTTCTTGGCGTTCAATTTTATTTTTATTTCTCAAAAAATAAAAAGATAAGGAGTGGAGATGCGAGGAATCGAACCCCGTGCCTCTATTCAGCATTGATTAGCGCTCTACCAATTGAGCTACATCCCCTTTCACATGAACTGCTCTTTAATCCAAGTAATTAACTATTATAAGCCGTGAGTAAATAATTTATTTAGGGTAAACGTGAGTGAAAATTTAAGGTAATCAATCCTGAGACCTTTTTGCGGTGACGGCCCATGAGTACATCTGAAGCATGAAACCAAATCCACGAATAGCACGCTGCTCTTCATTTCAAACCAGGTACTGTCTGGCCCATCAAGGACTTTGTTTTTAATAAAAAAACGCAGCATTCCCTGCAGAGAAGGGCCAGCATAGAGTTAAAGAAAGAACGGGGTTGATTATCGTGGAGTTTGAGGAATAAATTGGCTCTTACCCTAAAAAAAGCGGATAGGAACTCGTGTTCCTCAAAAAGAAAGAAGATATTTTCTTCTTTCACGCATTCCAAGTGATTTCTGTCAAAAATGAAAAATTTGTGAACTAGTCAGTTTGATCCGTCTAATATTCGTGGTAACCGGAGCCAAGTGATTTCTCTCAAAAATGAAATTTGTGAACAAGTCAGTTTGATCCGTCTAATATTCCTGGTAACCGGAGTCATCATAAAATGCATATACTCCCTCCGTTCCTTGGTATTTTGCTTCTTTTTTTTGTGTTAAATACTGGACTGCATTAGAGTATAGACTACTCCCTGTAAAAAACAAGAGTGATTTTTCAGCTCTGAATGCATAGGCACCCTCTATGAACAGTAAATTTTAAAAAAAAATCAAAAGCTTTGCAGCATCAAAGATGATCATCAAAAGCTTTGCAAAGCTGATAAAACTTTCTAGGTGTTTGCAAGTTTTCATGCCAAAAAACCAACGCGGTCACACGCATAGATCGGCGGTTCGACGGGTGCCTCCTCCAGTTCTCGGTGCAGATGCATTCATGGCACCCGTGGCGCCACTCCGGCGTGTCGCTCGAGGGAGCAAGCCCGTCTATGTAAGTCGGACGGCGGCAGTGTGCAACCCTAGCCCGTCTCATTCCTTCCTTCTCCCTCCCACTACGCCGCCAACTTCCCTCTCCCTCTACCGCCCCGTAACCATGGCCTGGCAGAGGATCACCACATATGCAATGCTGATGCCGGAAAGCCGGTTGCAGATTGAGCAGGAGATCCGAGCCAGGCGTGCCGCTGCTATTGGTGCAAGTATGCCATCGGATTCGCCTGAGCTAGAAGATATGAGGCATATGTGGAGTCCAACCGACGCTTGATCTGACAGCAGAGGGTGGAGATCGACAAGCTCTTCGCCTCTAGTTGGACAACGACGAGCCGGAGAGCGGCGGAGCTGCCACACGCATCCATCTACCTGAAGCCGGGGACAGGGATAGTGGGCATCTCCAATGATGAGTAGTTTACATATATATGTAGTACGTAGGTTCTTTATGTGCATGCATGGGTAGTATGGACTTGAGGTTTCATGTTTGAGGTACATGGTTTGTGGTGGACGATTTTTTGTGTGATGTTCGGTCACTGTCCACAGACGCGCCCGGGCATGTCCATGGGCGTTTGGTGGCCTGATTTTGGTACTTCCGATTGTAGATGCTCTAATATCATCAATTAACTAGCACATATAGTACGTACTAGAAGGGTTGGGCGCGATGCGTCGTTGGTTTTGTTGAGTTTCTTTAAAAAGTAATCATTCTGTTTCAAAATGTAATGTGTATTACTTTTTTGAAATGGCAAACCTTTTAATTTTGATCAAATTTCTAGAGAAATATATCAAAATCCATAATACCATATCGATATATTTAGATTTATCATGAAATGAATTTTTATACTTTTTTTGTTTAATATTGTAGATGTCGATATTTTTGCTCTGAAGTCGGTCAAATTTAAAGAAATTTGACTTTCTAAAAAACTAATACGCCTTATATTTTGTAACTGCTGGAATATTTAGTTTGGCAGGTGAGGAGATGATAGAGTGTGCTTTATTTTTATTTACAATATGTTGATTTGGTGGGTTGTGGTGTTACTCTGTGTTATCTGCTAACCAATCTATATTTATGTGGAGAAATTTCTGTGTCGGTGATTGCATATACTTTAGTGGTGCCCTTAACTTTGAGCATGACCTCGAAGGTCCCAGGATCGAGACATGCCATGATAGCACGGAGAGGACCTGTCAATGAAAGTTATGGTTGTTGCATACTCCCTCCGTCCTTTAAAGAGTGTACTTCCAACTTTGTTGGAGGGTCAAACTATCTCAAAGTTTGACCGAGTTTATGCAAAAATATATCAATATTTGTGAAACCAAATGGATATACGATGAAAATATATTTTATCATGAATCTAAATCTACTCATTTGGTGGTACAAATGTTGATGTATTATTGTATAAATACGGTCAAACATAAAACACTTTGACTTTCCAACAAAGTTGGAAGTACACTCTTTAAAGGACGGAGGGAGTATAACGTTAGTCCATTAAGTACAGTAACAATGCATTTTTCAGCATGCGTACATGGGACCGCAAATGAAAAGAAAACAAGAAACATGCACACACACACGTGCGCACGCACACACACACAAATTACCTCCTCCGTGATGATTTGGCAATCACTTCTTGAACGAGCAAAGGTAACATTATGTTTATAATTGTCGCATAAATCGCGTGCGCCGATCGTACCACACACTTGAAGCGGCCACTTTAAGCCCCCTCTTATTGATGCGACTTTGATAGAGAAGATCTGCAAGGTATCTCCGACGCAGTTGAAGCAGTGATGACGAGGGTCCTCGGCGGTGCAATGCATGGGAGGAATAGTTGCTGCATCAATCGGAGCAAATTAGTAGTGTATATACTCAAACTAATCATACTCTTCATTTTGGGGGGGAAACATGCTGTCTCTATTTGAGGAGCTAGGAAAAAGTAATCGTTTTACTAAATCACATCTAGACAGAGGATGAAGAAGCTCACTGGTGTCCTCGAAGCGATCGTGTTCCAAGCCCCAGCCATGGTTCCAATAAACCCGGTGGTACCCGGCGTCGTTGGCCTCCCGGTCAGACTCGTCCAGGTTAGGGTACCAATGCTCCTCCCTCAACTTGGTGTGGTACGCCGCCATCATCTTCTCCTGGTATGGTATCCCTTCCTGCTCCTCCTGATCGAGGACCTTGATCGATCTCGTCGTACTGTGTCGATTGATCCCTGTCACGTTAAAAGTTTCCCAGCCGCCTGGAATTATTCGGTTCTAACTATACAACTGAAAGCATACGTACAACGTTCTCAGATGGAGTCCTCTTCTTTTTGCTTGGCTCAGATGGAGTCCTCATCGGATGCACATATATACTCCATATATATACACACACATGACACCGGCCGGCCGTATACATGTGATCGGCTACCATATACACAACGCAAACCGAGCAAAAACAAAAAACAAAAGAATATATCGATACACCATACGCGCACGGCCGCTGCGCATCTAACAAGATCAGCGACGGCAAAGGCCGCGGCGACATGAATGTTCAACCTGCAGCCTCGTTACCGTACCACGACATCTTAGACATCCTCTCCAGGACACCCGTCGACAAGTCTGTCTGCCGGTTCCGATGCGTGTCCACAGGGTGGCTGGACCTCCTCTCCAACAACGCGCTCTTCGTCGATACTTCCACATATTATTGGTAACGTAGGAGACATCCCTATTTTCTCCCAGGGTCTTAGTTACCACTGCTCAGTTTTCAATTTGCTTCTCACCATAAAATTAAATGTGAATAACCCGTCCTCCTCTCTTTGAACAAGGGGCGCTTCCGGTTCTGTGTGTGCTTCAAACAATTTTGTCTTCTCCATATTACCATATCTCTAGAGCCAATAAATTTCTATAAGGAACTACTGAACTCAATCACTTGCTGCCGTTACTCAACAGTTTTCTGTTGAGGTCTATCCTGTAGAGGTAGTCAAATTGGATCGGTGATCGATTTCTAGGTTTTGTCGTAAACCTAATTGGTCACTTCCAAACCGCCGTGCACAGGCGCCGCCATGGCCCGCTCCTCGTCAACTCAGGATCCTTCCAGGAGGAAGAGCCTGCAGGAGGCCGTGGCATGCGCCTCCTGGACGTGGACGGACACGTCGTGAGGGTCATCAAGGGCGCCGGTGGATTTGGGATGATGTGTAACACCACTGTCGACGACCTTGTCTGCGTCAACGGCGCTTCCTGCGATGGCGTCCAAGTGGTCGATCCAGCCACCGGGGAGGTGCTCCTGAGGTGCCCACAATTGGAGGTGGTGGTCAAGCACGGCCCGGTCCCTTTCGTCGCCACGCGCTACTACAACATCTTTGGCTTCAGCCGCGCCGCCTTGTCCGGTGAGTACAAGCTGATCCGCCTCGTCGCCGATGGCAGCTACGAGGTCTTCACTTTGGGGGACAACAGAGGGTGGAGGCAAGCGCAGAGGCCGCCGATTCGCTTCCGCTCCCAGCGAGGCTCTCCTGTCACCGTCGATGGCGTCCTCTACTTTTTGGAGGAGGCAAAACACCAAAACGACGACACGCTGCACTGCTTCGACCTCGAGAGTGAGCAATGGATGCCCGAGGTGATCCAAGGGCCACAGAAATTATACGGCGAGAAGAAGTGGAGGGACACACTCGCAATCCGCATAACAGAGCTCAATGGCGCCTTGTGCATGGCACAGTCCGTGTGCGAGGACATGAACACGGCCAGACTACGGGGCGACCCATTCACCAATATATGAATCCTGGACAATTCTGATAAGAGAAGTTGGATCAAGGCCTACACGATCCTAATGGCCCCATCCACATGCCGCTATATGCCGCTCAGGGTGATGCAGGACAGAAAGTTGCTCCTACAGTGCTCTCTCAGTAATAAACGATTGTTGATGCTTCAGATCTATGATTCTTGCACCGATACATGCACCGACATTACATGGGCGCCAAATGACCCCGCGGGTAGAATTGGGCTATGTAGCTTTCGGTTGGAGCATCGTGTGCCGTCCAATAACATGCTAGCACTTTTCTTAGACCAAGCATTGTTGTTCCTCAGCGACTAGTGAAAAAGGAAGTTGTGAATTACTAATTACCATGTGAACGACTTTTTCCTTGTGCACTCTTTTTTTTGGGTAGCCTTTTCCTTGAGAGCAACATATAAAGCTTTAATGAAATACATTATGACGACGACGATGGTGGCGGTGGTGTCAGCGATGTCATCATCATCAATGTACAAGATAATGATTTGTGTTATATGGGAATGCAGAAAAATCTATAACGAGACATTCCCTAAATTTCCATAATCAAAGCAACAATACTAAAGTATATTTGAGAAAATCACTAATTTTCAGATAAAGTTCAAACTTATGGGTGCAAATTCCTTGGGTTTTTTTAGCCTGCCTTCTTCAAGCTCTTATCCAGTTATCCTATAATTTATAGACCATCCTCTTCGCAAACATGCATCTTCTTTGGCATGAAATCAACATAATGGCGGTGCTATAGTTAATGATCCTGACCCATGTTTCTATGCCAATCAGTCAGTGGCCTCATGAAGGTTGACGACGTTTGTTGCATTTCATCAGTGCTGGGCTGCTATCTATTAGTTGATGCCATTTTTGTACTGATTAGTGATGAACTCGTCGCATGTGCTAATGGTGATCCATCTCCCTGCAGTAGACGAATTTTTGGACCTCATCATCAACGCAAAAGCAATTAGATTAACCAGTTGGCTATCTGCTCTTCATTTCTAGCTGAAGAACTGTTTCAAGTGCTACTCCCTCACCATCGACGGACACTCGGACACCAAGCGCATCCCCACCGGTGAGAGCATCGATTCAGCCCCCTTGATGATTGACAGATACCGGTGGGTTCTCAAGTACTACCCCAACGGCACTTGCCTGGAGACCACCGGTTTCATACCATTATAGTTTCACTCAACCAGAAGATCACACGGCCCGTGAAGGTGATGCTCAATTTTTTTCCAAATATTTGGTTTTTATTTTTTCTTAAGTGATTTTAAGTTTTTGAACTATATGCAGAGATCACATCTACCTCTCCTCTGCACGAGAAACTCCTCCCAGGACGAGGAACTTCTCGCCTCCCGCCGGTGCCGCAACTGATCTGCCTTGTCTCCGGTGGCCTTAGGGCCATGGAGGCATGGCGGACCTCGACTCTTGCCGGTGGGAGGGCTTCTGCTCCGTTTTTAGGTCTTTTTCTAGGGTATATTACGGTTTATGTTCTGCTCAGGAAGGCGAGACGATGGCGGCTTCCTGTAGTTGGAATAAGGCCCTCCCCGCCTAGTTCCTATTCTGGCGGTGCGTACAATGTCCTCGGAAGGCATGTGGAGGTGTGTCTCTGGAGGATCTCGTGGGATTCGTTCGGTGTTGGTCTTCGATGGATCCCCATGAATCCGTTCTAGGTGCGTCTATGTTCGTCTGTCTACAGGTTGGATTCTTCCGATCTACACTTCTTTTCATCGGCAGCCTGATGTGCTGGTACCATGGGGTCTTAGCATAATGACTTCCCGACTGTCTACTACAGTAAGTTTTGTCTGTCTCCGGTGAAGGAGGGGCAATGACGGTGGCGCGGCTTCGGTTCACTCCAGTGTGTTGGAACTCGTCCACAGGATGAATCACATCAAAAACGACAAACACGTGCACACACATTTTTTTAGCCAAAGACACACGTGCCGTGTGTCTCTTTTCCTTCTGTATTTATTTTCTTGTTTTCTCCACCATGTTACAATCTTGCAGGCCTTCTCATGTAGATATGTAGAGAACACTACTTACTCGTACTAGGACTTGTTACATGATCAAGGCATAGACTTGCCAAACTATACGACACGTGACACAAGCAGACCTAGTACTACTCCGACGACCAGCTTGTACATGATCCGAACTTGACTAATGGCAAGATTATTTTTAGTCTCAGGCCCTCGATCTGCACTCCGAAACGTGAAAATCTCGGTGCTCTTCTAGGTTTGCAGATTCGCCATGTCGCCGCTCGGCTTCTCCCTCTTCCGCAAGGGCAAGCTATCGGAGCCAGAGTCGACGCCCACGGTGCCGTCCAGCGGGTACCACCTGATCGCGCTCGACAGCTACTCGGACACCAAGCGCATCCCCACCGGCGAGAGCATCGATTCAGCCCCCTTCACCATCGACGGATACCGCTGGGTTCTCAAGTACTACCCCAACGGCTCCCGCAAGGACACCTCCGATTTCATATCCATTCACGCTCAACTCTCCCTTGACCAGAAAGTTGCGCAGCCCGTGAAGGTGGTGCTCAGGTTCAGGTCCACGCTCTCACTTTCCGAAGCAGTGCGGCCCATGCCCATCGCCCAAGGGGAAAGGTTTGTCTTCTCCAGCGGTTGTACGGTTTTGGGATTCGACAGGCTCATCAGAAGAAGGGACTTTGAGAAAGAACATCTCAATGGTGACCTTTCCATCATACGTTGCGACATCAACGTAGTCGCGGACAGGAGTTTCGCAGCTCCGCTTCTTGAAAACGTCCCACCATCTGACATAAAAGAGCATATCGCCTGTCTCTTGTCGAGCAAGGAGGGCGCTGACGTGACATTCGAGGTTGGCGGCGAGATGCTTGTCGCGCACCGTTGTATACTCGCTGCCCGATCTGCTATCTTCAAGGCAGAGCTCTTTGGCCCCATGAAGGAGGGGGCTACTCCAAATGTCATCATACGTATACAAGACATGGAAGCAAAAGTGTTTAGAGCCTTGCTCAGTTTCATCTACACCGACTCATTGCCCAAGATGGAGATAGATAGCATGGACCAAGGAGAGGTAGAAGAGCAAGGCAAAGGAGAAGAAGCAATGTGGCTGCAGTCCTTGCTTGTAGCGGTAGATAGATATGACATCCGCAGGATGAAATTGATATGCCAGAACAAGCTGCGAGAGTGCATTGACGTGGGCACGGTGGCTGATATTCTTGCTCTAGCTGACCAGCACTATTGCCCTGCGTTGAAGGAGGCATGCTTGGAGTTCCTCAAAATTCCTAGGAATTTAGAGAAACTATTGATGGCTGATGGCTTGGACCATATAGTTCAAACCTGCCCCTCTGTTGTCAAGGAACTCCTGTCCAAGTTTGCTTCCTAATGTATTAAGATTCACTACAATCAATGGCTAGCTGTTCCTTACGTTTCTTCAGGCCAAAGTGTATTTCCTTCAGATCAATGTAGTACGTTGTGAAGTAGGCTGCAAGTGATTCCTTATTGTCCTGCACTTGTACTTTCGTTTTTTGTCAGATGATGTGCCTACATGCATGTCGAGCAGAAAGATTCTCTTAATTAATCGCATATATTATGTCCTTTTGTCTATGTGAAGATACCTACTGATAAGAAGTAGAACCAAGCTGATCTTTATCTGTAATGCCTGAGGCTACTACTGAATTAATTGCTGATGTCTTGCTCAGACTTTGTAAATCAACCTGAGGACAATATAATCCAGATGCTGTTTATATTTATCTCCGTATGAGCTTTATGTTGCTAAACCGCCAAATTCACACACGCTCATTTGCTCAATGATCCCTATCTTTGGTAAATATGATCTACCAGTGATCCCATGTTTGTTATAATTTCCACGAGTAATTTTAACATGCTCCCCCCCCCCCCCCTCTTTTCACATAAGAGGTAAGAAGGTAAGAATTAATCAGACCACCACTTAATCAAATCAATGGTTCAGATCTATCATGAACTCTTACCTCTCATGTGAAAAGGGGAGGTAAGAGGGAGCGTGCTAAAAATTTCCCGAACCATAATATACCCTAGAAAAAGACCTAAAAACGGAGCAGAAACCCTCCCACCGGCAAGGGCTGAGGTCCGTCATGCCTCCATGGCCCTAAGGCCATCGGAGACCAGGCGGATCAGCAGCGGCGCCGGCGGGAGGCGAGAAGATCCTCGTCCTGGGAGGAGTTTCTCGTGAGGAGGAGAGGTAGATGTGATCTCTGCATATAGTTCAAAAACTTAAAATCACTCAAGAAAAATTAAAAACCAGATATTTAGAAAAAATTGAGCATCACCTTCACGGTCCGCGTGATCTCCTGGCCGAGTGAAACTATAATGGATATGAAATCGGCGGTCTCCGGGCAAGAGCCGTTGGGGTAGTACTTGAGAACCCACCAGTATCCGTCGATCGTGAGGTAGTAGCACTTGAAACAGTTCATCAGCTAGAAATGAAGAGCAGATAGCGAACTGGTTAATCTAATTGCTTTTGCGTTGATGATGAGGTCCAAAAATTCGTCTACTGCAGGGAGATGGATCACCATTAGCACATGCGACGAGTTCATCACTAATCAGTACAAAAATGGCATCAACTAATAGATAGCAGCCCAGCACTGATGAAATGCAACAATCGTCGTCAACCTTCATGAGGCCACTGACTGATTGGCGTACAAACATGGGTCAGGATCATTAACTATAGCACCGCCATTATGTTGATTTCATGCCAAAGAAGATGCATGTTTGCGAACAGGATGGTCTATAAATTATAGGATAATTGGATAAGGGCTTGAAGAAGGCATGCTACAAAGCCCAAGGAATTTGCACCCATAAGTTTGAACTTTATCTGAAAATTAGTGATTTTCTCAAATATACTTTAGTATTGTTGCTTTGATTGTGGAAATTTAGGGAATGTCTCGTTATAGATTTTTCTGCATTGCCACATAACACAAATCATTATCTTGTACAATGATGATGATGACAACGACAATGATAACAACACCAACCAACATTGTCATCATCATTGTCACCACCACCACCACAATCATCATCGTCGTCATAATGTATTTCATCAAAGCTTATATGTTGCTCTCAAGGAAAAGGCTACCCAAAAGAAGAGTTCACAAGGAAAAAGCTGTTCACATGGTAATTAATTGACAACTTCCTTTTTCACTAGTTGCTGAGGAACAACAATGCTTGGTCTAAGAAAAGTGCTAACATGTTATTGGGCGGCACACGATGCTCCAAGCGAAAGCTACATAGCCCAATTCTACCCGCAAGGTCATTTGGCGCCCCTGTAATGTCGGTGCATGTATCAGTGCGAGGATCATAGATCTGAAGCATCAACAATCGTTTATTACTGAGAGAGCAATGAAGGAGTAACTTTCGGTCCTGCATCACCCTGGGCGGCATATAACAGAATGTGGATGGGGCCATTAGGATCGTGTATGCCTTGATCCAGCTTCTCTTATGGGAACTGTCCAGGACCCATATGTTGGTGAATAGGTCGCCCGCTAGTCGTCTGGCCGTGTTCATGTCCTCGCACACGGACTGCACCATGCACAAGGCGCCATTGAGCTCTGTTATGCGGATTGCGAGAGGGTCCCTCCACTTCTTCTTGCCATACAATTTCCGTGGCCCTTGGATGATTGGATCACGTAGGGCATCCATTGCTCGCTCTGGAGGTCGAAGCAGTGCAACGTGTCGTCCTTTTCGTGTTTTGCCTCCTCCAAAAAGTAGAGGACGCCATCGACAGTGACAGGAGAGCCTCGCTGGGAGCGGAAGCGAATCGGCGGCCTCTGCGCTTGCCTCCACCCTCTGTTGTCCCCCAAAGTGAAGACCTCGCAACTGCCACCGTCGACGAGGCGGATCAGCTTGTACGCACCGGACAAGGCGGCTCGGCCAAAGCCAAAGATGTTGTAGTAGCGCGCGGCGACGAGAGGGACCGCGCCGTGCTCGACCACCACCTCCAATTGTGGGCACCTCACGAGCACCTCCCCGGTGGCTGGATCGACCACTTGGACGCCATCGCAGGAAGCGCCGTTGACGCAGACGAGGTCGTCGACGCTGGTGTTACACATCATCCCGAATCCACCGGCGCCCTTGATGACCCTCACGACGTGTCCGTCCACGTCCAGGAGACGCATGTCGCGGCCTCCGGCGGGCTCTTCCTCCTGTAAGGATCCTGAGTCGATGAGGAGCGGGCCGTGGCGGCGCATGTGCACGGCGGCGAAGACCGGGTTGTTGGAGAGGAGGTCCAGCCACCCCTTGGACACGCATCGGAACCGGCAGACAGACTTGACGGGCGTCCTGGAGAGGATGTCGAAGATGGCGTGGTACGGTAACGAGGCCGCAGGTGGAATACTCATGTCACCGCCTCCTTCGCCGTCGTTCATCTTAGATGCGCCGCCGCCGTGCGCTAATGGTGTGTCGATAACCTCTTTTTTTTGCCGGTGTATATCGATATCGATCTAATCCAATCGGTTGGCGTTGTGTATATGGTAGCCGATCATTAACGTGAGCAAGATACGTATCAATCAATCGATACAGTACGACGAGATGGATCGAGAGATCCAGGAGGAGCAGGAAGCGAGGAGGAAGGGATACCAGGAGAAGATGATGGCGGCGTACCACACCAAGTCGATGGAGGAGCATTGGTACCCTAACCTGAACCCGTCTGACCAAGAGGCCAACGACGCCGGGTACCACCGGGTTTATTGGAATTACGGCTGGGCCTCGGAACACGATCGCTTCGAGGACACCAGTGAGCTTCTTCATCTTCTATTTACTACTCCCTCCGTCCTATAATGTAAGACGTTTTTTAACACTACATTAATATTCAAAAGTGTCTTACATTAGAACGGAGGGAGTACTTTTTTCCTAGCTCCTCAAATAGAGACCGCATGGATTTTTTTCCTAAAAAAGAAGAGTACTGTATGACTAGTTTGAGTATATACCATAATTTGCTCCCATCGATGCAGCAACTATTCCTCCCATGCATTGCACCGACGAGGACCCTCATCATCACCGCTTCAACTACGTCACAGATACCTTGCAGATCTTCTCTATCAAAGTCGCATTGATAAGAGGGGGCTTAAAGTGGCCGCTCCAAAGTGTTTGGTACGATCGGCGCACGCGATTTATGAGACAATTACAAACACAATGTTATCTTTGCTCGTTCAAGAAGTGATTGCCAAATCATCACGGAGGAGGTAATTTGTGTGTGTGTGTGCGCGCGCGCGCATGTTTCTCGTTTTCTTTTCATCTATGGTCCCATGTATGCATGCTGAAAAATGCATTGTTAGTTATTACAGTACTTGATGGACTAACGTTATATATATGCAGCAACCATATCTTTCATTGACGGGTCCTATGCGTGCTATCATGGCATGCTTGGATCCTGGGACCTTCGAGGTCATGCTCAAAGTGAAGGGCACCACTGAGGACGAGGATAGAGACCTAAGTTTCTTTTACCTACAGTTCAGAAATGCCGGGTTATATACTGAATTCTACAATAGCAAGCGTAGCACATTAGAGTTAGCAACCCGCATCATTGAAAACTCCGTGGAGGCAACAATCGGTGTGCGAATAGTTGGTGGTTCATCACGGCCAGTTGATTTTCAATGTGTATTCACCGCGAGTATCATCGGTATAGATGATCTAGAATTTTGCTGCTTGCGGCCGGAGATGATGATAAATTGCTTGCCATTGCTGATGATGGCATCATCAAGCTTACATGGCGTGTCGTCTCTGTCAAACTCAAAGGAGGAAAGCTCAGAGTCTCCATCGCGGCACGACGTGGACAGACTACTACAAGGGACGACATACTTTTCACGCCAAAGAAGGCCGGTAGAAGTTGTGGTCTGCTCAGTTTTGGTGCCTACAAGTTACAAGTCACCGTCTCCTGGTCCCTCTTCTCATTTTAGTTTTGACTAATCTAGCATGAAAAATGCTATGCTAAAAGTGGCTTTGCTTACCCTTGATGCTCAATGTAGTGCCTAGCTATCATTTATCAAGCGGCTTATGTCTTCATAACGCAATCACTAATTCAGTCAAACATTGCTATTTGATGTGGTTTTTTTAGTGAAGACCATCATGGCTAGCTTTATTGAATTAACCAACACCCCGCCAGACAACTAGCGGGATCATCATCCCAGGTACATGAAATTTTATCATGAAAACTATAAGCTAGCTAGCTCATGAGGCACATAAATTCACATGGCCGGTAAACTTTCAGGATATCATGCAGGAAACACATGGTGCGTCAAATTGTGGGGAAACTTTCCGACGGTAAACACATGGTGCGAGAAATCAGGCAAGGCATCACATATTTGGCGAGAAATTTATGGCAGGGAGATATCAAGCGAGGAAAACACAACATCAAAGTTCCTTCTTTCACGCGGTAAATATTAGGCATGAAACACCTAGCACTCGAAACTAAGTGGGAAACTTTTGGTTCGGAAACACGTGAATAAAAAATTGGCGGAAAACACATGGCATGAGAAATTGGGCGGGAACCTGTTGGGCAGGACATGTTGGGCCAAAAACACATGGCATGGGAAATTGGACAGGAAACTTTTGCGCGGCATAAGTCGGTCCGAAAATACATGGTATGAGATATTGGACATGAAACTTTCAAGGGCGGGGGGGGGGGGGGGCGCACAATAGCCGATAAAACAAGGGTTAATTGGATTCATGCCACTGCAACTTTCACGAGTTGGAAAAATGCCATTACAAAAGCCGAAGTTGGGAATATGCCACTGCAACTTTTTCATACCTCTACATTTGCCATTGTCTTCAATACCTGTCCATATACTGCCTTTTATATACCCCGTATACATTTGGGTGGGATATGATTAGGTAGTATATGGCGACAAATAGTGAGTGGGAAACACGTGACATGAGAAATCAGGCAGGAAGCTTTCTCCATCTCTGTACCCCTAGCTTCCCAGTTCTTCCTCCTGATCGACCCTACCTCTCCTTTCTCGTCCCGCTTCATCCAACTGCGCCTCCTGTCTTACTCCCGATCCATGGAAGCATTATCAATTGCCACCTCGTTGCTCTTTCGATGGCAGCGGCCCTGCCAAATCCAAATATGTAATTATCGTGGCCATGTGTTGTAGCGGGTCGACAAGAACATCATCGAGCACCGCGAGGCGGCAATGTGCGATGTGCATGCTGATGATGTCTATGGGATTGCTTAATTCCATTGGGCCATATCACGGGCCGGCCTTCACAAAGTTTATTTCCTTGTTTCTAGATCTTTCGGTAATGATGAATCTTCTGAAGCGGCCGCAGCTGCATGCACATCAGTGAGGTCGATGGCCTCGAGGTTAAGGGGGAAAAGACGACCGTTCGAACATGTAGCTGAGCTTGGGCATGGCGTCGGCAACAACGGATATGTAGAACCTTGGCGTTAGTACCCAGATAATGTGTCATGAGATGAGCTTTTTTTGTCTCCTATTTCCTCTACCTGGCAGTGGTTGTAGTTAGCCGGAGTCGGTTGCCCCAGCCAGCAAGTATTGCAAAGGGTCGATCGCCAGTATGAGAAGGAGTGGCGATATGGGATCGCCCTGCCTGAGTCCCCATAATGGAGATATTGTAAGTCCTAAACAAACCATAGGCAGGGATTCCCATGTTCGGATCTAAAGCATGGCCTCCGTCTCTAGCCTAGGCATACTGCATACTAGATCGTCAATGGCGCGAGTTGCTGCACACATCTATTTGAACAATAAAATGATAGACTAAGAAAAATATGGTCACATCAAATATATTGAAGTTGCATAAAGAAAAACCATACATTTGTCGGTAATTGAGGGTAATCTCATATATATATATTGGTAAAAGCAAGGTTCAGAAATAGAAATTGGCTCGGTATGACAACATACTCAATAATGTAACACTGAATTGCAAAATAAAAACTCCATCAGTGCATGATATGATACTTTACAAGGATCAAGGTAAGCTTGTATTAAAATAGCAATGTTCAAAATTGATCATGTTCAGCTAAAAGAGATCACCTGAATATATATCGTATGGTTTCATCAGAATCTGATTCTTGCAAAGCATCATGTGGCGGAGATATAATGGTTGAAAATATACCAACGTAAACTTCTTCTGTTTGATCCTGTAATAGAAGAAAGGGACCACTCAATTACTCAAAACGGAAAATTCAGTACTACAAAAATTCATATGTTCCTGTAGCCTGCAGGCGATTAGTTCTTAGAGAGAACATTCAACCTGAAGTCCTAAACATTCAACCTGAAGTCCTAAATTAGCATCTTGGCAACTGACACTCATTTACAAACAGGAAAATCCAACCTACATATTCAGGCATGAGGATGCAATTGAGGCATGAGGTACTTATAAGCAAGAAATTAAGATTTTTCCTTCTATCTTGGCTTCTGCAAATTAATAATCCTTTCCAAGAAACAACTATGTGTATTACGAAGACAAGAAATCAGGATTCAGAGAACGCATTTGTTAATCTATCAGGAATTCTCCTCGTCACAACATTAACCTTGGCATTGATTTGAGTAGCACTTCGGTTTTGAAAGCAAACTGCTCTCACTGAGGGACTTTATATTGCGATATGAAGTACCCTGCGAGGAACTCAGAGATGTCCAAGAGTTCCACACGAAGTAGCCTTTCACATTGGCTCTGCTTCTGTGGAGCAAAAACTGCATCATGGGTTTCAGAAAAATTCTTGGTGGAATTTATTTGAATAACTAACTTTCAAGTATTCCACCCTGTCGGTGTCATCGAGAATTTCATTCGCGGATGCCTTGCCTGAAGAAAGATCTTTGCCAAACTATATCAAATCCACCGAATCGTTTAATTTTAGATGAAAACCGAACCAAAAATTTGGAGATCGGTGTGACCAGGAAGTAGATCGACTTGCCATTCTCTTGGACATAAATGGGGAGGGCCTCATAGGTTCTGTCAGGTAGAGCAGCACACATCATAATGCTTCTATGTCGTCTGGATAAGCCGTTGCTACGTACTGCACTAAAGAGAAAAAAGTAGCATGAACCATAATTCCTAGTTCAACTACTTCATGTCCAAAACAGATGAAGCAAGTAGCATTTTTGACAAAAAATAGTTGGAAATTTTTTACCTCACTTGTTGCTGGATCTGCTCTGGAACCTGCATCACTGAAGTAAATATGCTGTAAGTATACATTTTGAAAGATTCGAGAATATATGTTTAACGAACCAAGCTCCCAATTGTAGCCGCCGGTGCACAATGCAGCAATATGCCGATGCAGATATAAAATTTCCTTACCTCTATGGTAAACTGACATGTCTGCTGCATAGTCATGAACACCTTCATTTAAAGGGCGATCAGATGCTTGCAAACTAAATCTGCTCCCCCCTCCCCCCTCGCGCGACCGTGCCGTCCCTTGAGCGACCGGCAGCGCTCAGCGCCCCCCTTCCTCCTCCTCCCGCCGCTGTCGTCGGCACCAGCGGGCCTGGCCCTGGTCGCTGGCGGCGGCGGCCTCCAGCCCTTCCCCTTTCGGTGCTCCCCGGCACGGGGCGGTGTGCGTCGGGAGGTGCTCTTCGGCGGCGGTCGTCCGGCGTGGCGGCGGGATCCGGCCTTGGCGTGGGTGGACGACTGGCGGCAGCGTCGCCGTTGGCGGCGGGGTGGCGGGGTGGCGCGGCGGCGCCGCTTGAACCAGCCCACTCGGCCCAGATCTAGGCCCTTCGGGTCCCATCTGGGTTTGGGCGGGCCAACGGCGGGACGGGCCGGCGGCGTGGCCTCCAGGAGGCGGGAGAGCGGCGTTGACGGCTGGGAGCGGGCGGCGCTGGTGCCGGGTTGCTGCAGCATGGCCGGGCGGGCTTCTTGACTGGCTGGGCCGGGGTGGCCTGGTGTGCCCTGCTGCCACGTCCGGACGGCGACCACACGACGTCGCCGGGGCTCGGGCCTCCCTTGCGTCGGCGGGGAGGTGGGTCCCTCCCGCTTGGCTTCGGTGTGGTTCCTCCCGTCGCTTGGCGCTTCTTTTCGGTCTCCTTGGCCTCGTGATGGTGTTCGCAGCGGGGTGGTGTGGATGTGTCCAAGACCGTGGTGGCGCGTGCTTGCGGGTGGCAAGATGGTTGGATGGCCCCGGGTCGAGTGGGTAGCGGTGCTTGGGGATGCGGGAGAAATCTCTGCCGGTTCTTCCGGCTCCGACGCGGTGACACCTGAGGGTGCCATCATTCCTTCCTGAAGGGCGTCGGCGCTACCCATCCCCCGCTTCCCTCTGTATGCCGGGGGAAACCCTAGGACATGTCCGTGCAGCAGCGTCGTTGGCGTCGAATTCCTTCTTGGAGGTGCTGCTTGGTATGCGGCGGTCCGGTGCCATGGCGTGTGGTGGGACGCAGATGGAGGGCGCAGCGGTGGCGGACTTACCGAGCTGCCGTTGTTGGCTTTTATTTCTTCTTCTTTTTTCCTTTTGGGCTTGTTGTGTCATTCGCCCCGGCAGTTACCCTCTGACCGGTGTCTGATGCTTTATAATATAAAGCGGGGGAAACCATTTTTGGGTAAAGGGCGATCATTCACATAGACAAAATAGTAGTGATTTATTCTGTGAAAATCAATAGCGCCAATAGTAATGATTTATTCAGATTGGGATTTTGTGAACCACGGGAGGCGAGAACCAACATTCGTCTTTATGGCTTGTGGGTAATCACCAAACAGTTTGTGGTGTCCTATACGACAACAAGAATCCGGAAGCAAAGATAAGAGTCTAAATAACAAAGCAGCCGAACACAAAGTCTTGATATCTTTTAGTTGCTTCTGAATCCACAGTAGAGTTCATCAAAGGATAAGTCCAAACCATGTTTAGTGGCTCTCATATGCATGATTGTCTATTTAATTTAGAGACCATTATTGTTCAGAATGATGATAAGACGCTCCTGTATAACTTGAGATTTAATAATAAACACAGTGAGACTATTATTCTGCCTGCACCTTTGTTGTTTGATTTGACTGCAGATAATTTTCTTGTTACACCGAAGGCGGTGTACGCTCATCGAGGCCAAGCATCCACTCCAGAACCTGAACCTGAGCCGGAACCTGCATTGAACCCTTATCGTGCATCATCTTTCCAGTGGGATCCAGAGATGGCCAGCCAGTGGTATCCTGATTACACTTCCCAGTACACCGGGGAGAGTAGCAGCGGTCCTTGGCATTAAACCAACTTAGGCCAAAAGCCTAAGCTTGGGGGAGTACGTATTTCTCACCGACTTTACATTCATGTTCACACACTACACTAGTCGTCGGTGCTCATACTCTTTCATTGTATTATCCATGCTAGTTTAATTTTCTTTTTCTACTTTTCTTCTTGTGTGCTTGATAAACCTTAAGAAAAACAAAAAATTAGTTAGTTTTATTTCCATGCTTGTAGTAGAATTAAAATGAAAACCCAAAAAGATTTCTCGTTCTTCTTTTTACTTGTTGGGAGCTTTCCCGTGTAAATAGTTTTATTTTTCTTTTCTTTCCTTTGGGGGTCGAGAAGACCATATTGAAAATGTTTAGTGGCTCTCATATGCATGATTGTCTATTTAATTTAGAGACCATATTATTTGTCTTCTCTTTTGAGTTGAATGCTTGCAGATTCCTGCTTAGTCCAATGCACGTACACTCTTATTATTATACACATCGTTCGGTCGTGCAAGTGAAAGGCAATAATGACGATATATGATGGACTTATTGAGATGAGAGAAGCTGGTATGAACTCGACCTCTCTTGTTTTTGTAAATATGATGAGTTCATTGTTCCTGATTCAGCTTATTATGAAGTAAACATATTTGCAATAACATTTAGAGATTATAGTTGCTTGTGACATGCTTGATTAGCTTTGAGTTATAATGGTTTACCTTGCGTGCCAACAGGCTATTAGAATGATTATGATGTGGTATGATGGGATGATATCCTCCTTTGAATGAATTGAGTGACTCGACTTGGCACATGTTCACGCATGTAGTTGAAACAAAATCAACATAGCCTTCACGATATTTATGTTCATTGTGGATTATATCCTACTCAAGTTTGTATTCGGTGTAAATTAGTTTTAATGCATGTTTATGACTGTTTTCGCTCTCTTAGTTGGTCGCTTCCCAGTAATTTGCTAGCCTTCACCTCTACTAAGCGGGAATACTGCTTGTGCATACAAACTCCTTAAACCCCAAAGTTGTTCCGTATGAGTCCACCATACCTTCCTATATGCGGTATTTACCTGCCGTTCCAAGTAAATTTGTATGTGCCAAACTCTAAACCTTCAAATGAAATTATGTTTTGTATGCTCGAGCCGCTCATGTTTCTACTAGGGCTGCCTATATCTTGCATGCTAGGTGGGTTATTCTCAAGAGGAGTGGACTCCGCTCCTCATTCACGAGAAAGGGCCGGTAACCGGGATGCCCAGTCCCATGATCCAAAAAGATCAAAGCAAATCAAAATAATTAAATAAAACTCCCCCAGGATTGTTGTTAGTTGGAGGCACTCCTTGTTTCGAGCAAGCCATGGATTGATGCTTGTTGGTGGTTGGGGGAGTATATACTTTTACCATTCTGCGTGGGAACTACCTATAATGCATGTAGTATGGGAGATACAGCCATCTCATAGTTGTTGCGTTGACAGCAAAAGTATGCCGCTCAAAATGTTATTCAATCTCTATTTTAAAATCTAGCTCTGGCACCTCTACAAATCCCTGCTTCCCTCTGCGAAGGGCCTATCTATTTACTTTTATGTTGAGTCATCACCTTCTTATTAAAAAGCACCTCATTGAGAGCACAATCGTCATTTGCATTCATTATTATTGGTTTATATTGGGTATGACTTGACTGGATCTCTTTTACCATGAATTACAATGTTTATCCTTGATCTTTAAAGGTGCTCTGCATTTATGTTTTGCGGTCTCAGAAAGGCTAGCGAGATACCATTTTGTTATATCATGTTATGATTGTTTTGAGAAAGTGTTCTCATCCGAGTTTTATTATTATCACTCGCTAGCTGATTATGCTATTGATATGAGTAATTGTGAGACCTGAGTGTTATTGTGAGTATGTTAGTTTATAATAATGTTGAAACCTAAATGATGGCTTTGCATGTTTACAACAACAAGAGAAAATAGAGTTTGTAAAAGTTTTTCTTTACCACTTTCAGTTTATCAACTGAATTGCTTGAGGACAAGCAAAGGTTTAAGCTTGGGGGAGTTGATACGTCTCCAACGTATCTACTTTTCCAAACATTTTTGCCCTTGTTTTGGACTCTAACTTGCATGATTTGAATGAAACTAACCCGGACTGACGCTGTTTTCAGCAGAATTACCATGATGTTGTTTCATGTGTAGAAAACAGAAGTTCTCGGAATGTCCCGAAAATCCTGAGGCACTTTTTGGAAAATATAAAAATACCGAGAAAGAATCAAGACCAGGGGCCCACACCCTGTCCACGAGGTGGGGCGCGCCCTCCCCTGGCGCGCCCCTGTCTCAAGCAGTTCCCCGAGGCTCACCGACCTCAACTCCAACTCCATATATTCCGGCCTCATGGAGAAAAAATCGTAGAGAAAGTTTCATCGCGTTTTACGATCTGAGCAGCAGCCGCTAAGCCCTAATCTCCCTCGAGGGCTGATCCGAGTCTGTTTGGGGCTCCGGAGAGGGGATTCGTCCGTCGTCGTCATCATCAACCATCCTCCATCACCAATTTCATGATGCTCACCGCCGTGCGTGAGTAATTCCATCGTGAGGCTTGCTGGACGGTGATGGGTTGGATGAGATTTACCATGTAATCAAGTTAGTTTTGTTAGGGTTTGATCCCTAGTATCCACTATGTTCGAGATTGATGTTGCTATGACTTTGCTATGCTTAATGCTTGTCACTAGGGCCCGAAAGTGCAATGATTTCAGATCTGAACCTATTATGTTTTCATGAATATATGTGTGTTCTTGATCCTATCTTGCAAGTCTATAGTCACCTATTATGTGTTATGATCCGACAACCCCGAAGTGACAATAATCGGGATACTTCTCGGTGATGACCATAGTTTGAGGAGTTCATGTATTCACCATGTGTTAATGCTTTGGTCCGGTTCTCTATTAAAAGGAGGCCTTAATATCCCTTAGTTTCCACTAGGACCCCGCTACCACGGCAGGGTAGGACAAAAGATGTCATGCAAGTTCTTTTCCATAAGCACGTATGACTATATTCGGAATACATGCCTACATTACATTGATGAATTGGAGCTAGTTTTGTGTCACCCTATGTTATAGCTATTACATGAGGAATCGCATCCGACATAATTATCCATCACTGATCCATTGCCTACGAGCTTGTCACATCTTGTGCTTCACTTATTTATTTTTCCTTTGCCACTGTTACAATCACTATAAAACCCAAAAATATTGCTATTACTATCTTTACCTTTTACCACTGTTACCATTGCTATCGTACTAGTTTGCTACTAAATACTTTGCTGCAGATACTAAGTTATCCAGGTGTGGTTGAATTGACAACTCAACTGCTAATACTCAAGAATATTCTTTGGCTCCCCTTGTGTCGAATCAATAAATTTGGGTTGAATACTCTACCCTCGAAAAGCTGTTATGATCCCCTATACTTGTGGGTCATCACACATCTACGTGGAAAATGATGTCATTCACAATAGCCTCATGCACGCTTAATCTGATATGTGGCCTCTACTCCACCGAGCGACAAAGCAAGGTGTGTAGGATTCTAAAGGCGTCATGGGAGCACACATCCTGGTCAGAAGTCTCCTAAATCGTCTCCCTAAACCTAGACAAGTTACCCAAAAAGATTCAAATATGAACCCTTGATAGTGCTTGATCACCATCCTCTAACATCACAAATTGTAATGATATGTTGTCCTGGGATTCTATTCGCATAAATGATCCCAAAAAGAGTGCAGAGTTTAGGAACAACAAATAACAACATGTTGCCATTGTCATGTGGACCTGAAAACTTTGGTGCATGGTAGTAACATGTGAGTGTGGCTCGGCTCATGTGGTGCTACACTGCGCTATGTGGAGAAGTAGTCACTGATGCAATTTTGTTCATACACGAAGTCCAACATAGCATTACAATGACAAGATAGTGAGTGTACCTACATGATGGCTCGGTCGCATATTTCCCCTCCATGAATGATTGACAGGGCTGGCCCATAGCATGCGCAAAAGCTATCGTCGCCCTCGAGAGGTGAGGGCCCCAGATACAAATTGTACCGTTAACCATTATAAGATTATACATTACACCCCAAAGATTACAAAACACATAAAAGATAGCCTCAATTTGTAGAAGCGCAAGTTGACATCACACACTAATGGTTTATACTAAGTGAGGACAAACCAATCCAACTTGAGAAATTGAGTTTAATTACATTGCTAGTCTCTCTTGATGATGGACATTAGTGCACAATTTTCATTTTACAAATCAAAGGATATCTCATATGCACCAAATCAAACCAAGTGAATCTAGAAGAGCATGTCATATAATTGAATCATATGCGAAAAGTACAATCGACATAAAATGTTATTTGATGATTATTTAATAGCTCAAATTTAAATAGAAGTACAAATCATGCACAAATTGTAACCTATTACTGAACCCAACTTGCAAATTACAATTGCCATGCATAGAAGATTCTATTAATATATTTACCTAATATACACTAGAAACTACTATTAAGATATTTTTGGTGTGTATGATTTAGAAATGTCTACCATGATATTGAATAACATTAAGAAAATATATAACCACACACATAGATACACAAAGATATGTGTATACACTATATAGTTTTTCCAATATTAGAAAAATATTCAAAAAAATTAGCAAAAAGAGATTGTTTGTTACGCTTACAATTTAAATTTAGTACAATAAAAATTAAAATTATACACATTACAAATGTATAACAAAGAATACTATAATTTTATATACATATATTGTTATGGGTTAACTATGATCACTAATTAGAATTCTAATGTGGTACAATTAGTTTATAATAGGTATAAAAGTTTAGTATAAAAATACTCCCTCTGTAAACTAATATATACAATATGGCCATGGACATCCATTTCTTTAAGTAAATCAGCGCCCCTAAGACACTCCTCCAACTCTTCATGCCTAAAAGCATATATACAACAGTTTCCAATTAAACGGAAAAAACTGATTTCTGTAAATAATAATAAAATAAAAGGGAAGGGAAGATATTGAGGCCATTAACTTTTGGGCATTTCAAGAGATCTTAACTCGAGTTGTTGCATGGATAAATGAGTGAGAGGCAAATCAATTGGAGACCAAACCACTTCTATAACATAGAATTCAAAATGCATTAGAAATCAGTACCTTTTGTCCATGTATGGTTACATATCAAGAATCTCCCTGAAGCGCACATGTCCTTCCAGCTTAACATACCCATCAGGATTAGGGGCATTTTTGTGCCTAATCAACCTAACCACCATTACATTTGGAGCTCTAGTTATAAGAAGTCTTCTCCTTGCAGCTCTATGAACTTTTGTTGTTTCTGGTTCCTGCCTATTCTGGTTATGCCTCCCAATGTCACTAGCTGACTCCACAACATGTTTTGTTTTAGAATTCGGGTATGCTCGCATTAGTTGCATCAGTGCAAGACTGAGAGAACCAATTAGGTAGGAACTATTTCTCAGTGTACAAAGAGAAGCGGTCCTCAATTGATGCAGGCGCATCACCAGCATGCACCTCAGCTTCAACTTTGTTGCTTCTCAAAGCTATAGTTGGGAGATTCATATAGAATTGGCAGTCAGAATACAAGGGTGCTTTGAGGCCTATCGGAACCGTGTGATCATTCTGTGTTGGATATAATACTACACTCCTGCCCACAAAGATATAATTGACAACTATGACCTTCTTTGAAGCATCCGTTGAAAGCTGGCATGTTTTAGCTTCCTCTTTGTCCAAACCATGAAGAAAATGTTGGAGTAGCTCTTCATTGTTTTCCATTTCGCCGCTATAGAATTGAGGCCACCTTGAGCAGACAGTTGCAAATAGTTTGCGTTGGTCAAGCGAGCTTTTGCATTCTTTGAAGCACTTGTGTCGACAGCTGCTTAAAAAGAAAATAATTGGCCTTGCGCAAACCTTTGGTCCCATCATTAATTATGTTGCGCAATGAGGCAAGGGTGAGCAGGCATTGCAGCATAGCGTTGAAAAAGCAAGTGTTCCTGGCATTCGGCAACCCCGGATGACATTACATGTGGCCACATCCTCCTTGGATATCTCCTTTTAGTTGCATGTGGAAATTGTTGGGGAACGTAGTAATTTCAAAAAAAATCCTACGCACACGCAAGATCATGGTGATGGCATAGCAACGAGAGGGGAGAGTATTGTCCACGTACCCTCGTAGACCGTAAGCGGAAGCGTTATGACAACGCGGTTGATGTAGTCGTATGTCTTCACGATCCGACCGATCCAAGCACCGAACGTACGGCACCTCCGAGTTCAAAGCACACGCTCAGCTCGATGACGATCCCCGGACTCGATCCAAAGAAAGTGTCGGGGATGAGTTCCACAAGACGACGGCGTGGTGACGATGATGATGCTCTATCGCGCAGGCTTCGCCTAAACTCCGCGACGATATGACTGAGCTGGAATATGGTGGAGGAGGGCACCGCACACGGCTAAGAGATCCAAGGGATCAATTGTTGTATCTTTGGTGCTAGCCCTGCCCCTCTATTTATATGTTGAGCTCCGGGGTCGAAACTTGGAGCAAAAGCCTCCTCAAAGTTGGTTTTGCCTGAAAGGCAAGAGTCCCACTCGGACTCCAGGACCACACGCCACAATCTTGGCGTCTGCCCAGACGCCATGGGCCTCGGCGTCGGCCTGCCCAGGCCAGACGCCAGGGTCTCCGGCGTTTGGCCCCCTGGCCTCCGCAAAACTCTTTTTGCACCGACCTAAAGCATGAATAATACAATTCTAGCATGAATAAATGATAACTTTATTATGTATACTAGTGACTATATGTTTGTCTATGTATTCACACATGTATCATGTTTCCGGTTAATACAATTCTAGCATGAATAATAAACATTTATCATGAAATAAGGAAATAAATAATAACTTTATTATTGCCTCTAGAGCATATTTCCTTCAGAAATAGGGTCCTCGAATATGTACTTTGAGTGAGGATATGACGAACTACTGGATCCCTTGCCCTCCGCCTCCACCGGTTTCATCCGCGTTGTCACCACCTCCTTCTTGTCCCAACCATCATCATGCTCTGAGTCCAATCCTAGCTAGAATCTAGCTCCTTCAAATCAAATGGGTTAGTGTTTGGCCCTAAACCACCACCATGATCCTCCGAGTACCAATCCCAACTACTCCCTCAAACTAATATATGACTTTTTAGCTCGCTACTTTAGTGAGCTAAAAACTGTTATATTAGTTTACAAAGGGAGTAGGATTTTGCTCCTTCGGATCAACTGGGTTGGTGTTTGGCCCTAAACCAATTGAAGCATTTGTTGACTTGGTTGCGCCTTTGTTTTGTGATGGCCGAAATTGGTGATGTCAAGCAAGCACGGTGACAAAGAACATCCTTGTCCAGCCAGCCATATGTTGTCATCAAGATACATGATGGTCTGTCCCGATGACATACATACATACATACATACATACATATACGTGAACCGTGTGCTATTCAGTACTCGGCGTTCAAGAATACGGAGAATCCATATCGAATTATGCACAATATGCAAAGATGGTTGATTAATTTGGCTCTCAAAGCCATTCGGTCTGGTATGAGAAACTAGGACAACATGAATATACTATAGCTAGATTGTGTTTCTTTATTTTGCATTATATTATATTCCTACTTTGAAACCGAAGCCAGTTGATTGCTTCGTAGTTAGATAGCTTTCTTTGTAGTTAGATAGCTTTTGTATATCCAATTTGTTGTTGCAGGTCATCACGATGAGAAGGATCCATTGGGTAGCCAACTTTGTACACATGTACCATGGATTACATCAATCAGGTTCTCACATATAGTAACATTATATCTTCCACTTTCTATCTTCAACAGCAGCAAATAACCAGCAACAGAAAAGGCAGCAGCAGTAGAGAAATCAATCTGAATCTCTCTCACTTTCTCTCTTCTTCTTTCTCTGATCCTCTTCTTCTCACCGCATAAAGCAACACATAAGCAAATTCATGACAAAAACAGTAGCGACCTAGGCAGCATCAAAGGTGTGTACACCGAGGCCTCCACCATCAACCGTCATCTGCGACCTCATCGAATGCCTAGGGTTGGGTGCCGCGCCAGCCATGTCAGGGTCGAGCTCACGCGATGTCGCCTTCACGGACTGTGCACGCCACCCGTTGCGAGTTAGGGCATGAACTACGGAAGCATCATCAAACTGCTGCCTCAGCCCTGACACATCTACAAACAGAGGTGAAACCATTGCTCACTGCTCAATGCAAGCAGCAGTAATGTGGACCCCTTCTCTCTTATCTCTTTGCATTTCCTTTCCAATCTTTTACGTACGAACCTCACAGCACCTACACAGCAATCCAGTTCTCCTCGTCCTTTTTTTCCTTTTTCCTTCTTTTCTCCATGGAGCAGCTACTTCTTCTGTAGGATGCACCTGACACCTGCGAGGCTACACCTTTGCCTCCATCTGGCATCTGAACTTACATGGACCTGCAAGGCATCTGTCCATGTAGGAGCGTTGGCATGCCCTTAGGACATGTACAATGGTGGTATATGGATACAGATGCCCCACGAGAAAAGGTAGTTTGAGGCAACTACATTGATGCTTTTTCCCCAACGCAAGCTACTATTAGTGGGCCTCATCGAGAAATAGAAAACAGAAACTTTAATACATATGCATCTCTACTTTTCACTTCAACTTTTTCAGCATTTTACATCGGACCATACTTTTTCTTCCCAAGCACCTGCCTCTTGCAGAGGATCCCGCTTCCCTTTCTGAACCTACTTTCACTGACATCTAATACACAAATCAGGCAACAAAAGACCGCAAAAGACCCTTTTGCATGTAGAGGGAATCTAGTTTGCAAAGATTGTACTTCAGCAGAACTCATGAGGATCAATCATGTAGGTAGTGTTCCATTTTGAAGATTATTTGTGTTAGACAGAATAGTAGGTGAGAACAAAAACATGGTTAATTCTTACCATTTCTCTGAATTTCCTTAGACGATACTGATACGTCTCCAATGTATCTATAATTTTTTATTGTTACATGCTATTATATTATCTGTTTTGGATGTTTTATATGCATTAATATGCTATTTTATATTATTTTTGGGATTAACTTATTAACCCAAAGCCTAGTGTCAGTTTCTGTTTTCTCCTTGTTTTTGAGTTTCGCATAAAAGGAATACCAAACAGAGTCCAAAACGGAATAAAACTTTCACGATGATTTTTCTTGGACCAGATGTGGCACCCCGGCTTAGAGAAATTGGAACGCCCCATATTCCATCTCAGAGATCAAGGAGAAGTCTTCTGGAATATGACACTGCTTGACATAGAACAAATCAACTCTTAATACAAAGGATAAATACACGGGTCTGATGTTACAGAGGATCACATCAGCACGGCGACACTACGCCTGCGATACTACACTTGATCTATGCTAGCAGCGGAACAACTCGTAGCAACGGAAATCTTCTAGCAGCGGAACAACGACGAAGGTGGTGAACTCCACTCCACCGGGACTCTGGCTGGGACACGATCTAGCTCGCACAATCGGTAACCTCGACAAACAAACAATCAATCATGGCATCACCTGCAATCTGACATGACACGTCAGGTCAGTACATTGAATGTACTTGCAAGCTCACAACAACCAAAAGCATCAAGTCAAGACAATAACATAGCATTTAATAGATTAATTAATTAACAGCTACCATGATGCGAAAGCAACTACTAAGCATGATATGAAACTACTAGAATGTTGATAAGCCAACATCTCAATCTCAATAACCATCTCACTCTTGGCTATCCGGCCAAGCAATATACCATCTCGATCACCTCGTGATCACATGATCACCTCGTGATCGAAACATCCACATGATCACCTCGTGACCACATCACAAACTGAATGATCATCCTTGAGATCATCTCAGCATCATCATCGGCATCCTGCCAAACTATTACAGCTCACATCATAATATCAGCATATAAATCATCTATAAGTCATTCCGTCATGTGAGTGTTGATCGAATGGTGTGACCTAGTGCGAACTGTGCCCATGACCGAGGACGTGACTATCAATAGATTAAACACACACACTCTGCAGAGGTTAGCACATTGTACCCACACCACGCACTCCCATTCGGGTGGACCAACGACATTCCAACAAAAACCGATATATTGCCCATGACACTCTCCCGGTCACTCCGACCAACTCCCCTCTGGGCTAGGTCCTGGGTGGCCCCGATGTCAACCAATGACATCCAATGAACACCGTCGTGGAAAAACAAAAATGTCCCAAACAGGGACAAAAAAGGTGCCTAACAACAACTACGGGCACACAAGGCTTATGTCTGCCTACCTGATCAGGGTAGCGCGCGCCCATAACCTTGCCTCGTTGGAGGCACCGGCGATAGACATGTCAATAGACCGCGTTAGGGCCTTATCATAAATGCAAATGTGGTTGCACTGGGAAAGCTCGGTCCGATGGCACCTGACCAACTAAATGACGGAATTTATCCCAAAGTATAACTGATACTCCGATATCATCTACCAACCTGTGATCCAAGTCATAGCAATATCCAACAACTAATCCAAGGCATAATATCGTCATATCAAAATACTACGAGGATAGCATAAAAACTACGAGCATGTTGAATCCAAGAACAATAATACTACTAATCCAATAGCAAGAACCAGATATCCAGCTAAGATCCACATGCAAGCATCATCTCCGAAAATAATACTCCAAATCAACATACCAACTACCATCATGAAAATAATCATACTAGCAACTAATAATCCAATGGCAACATGACATCCCTCAACAGCATGCAAAATATAAACCCTAATAATCCAAACAACATCATGACCATAGCAAGATCAAAAACCACTCCGAGAATTATGCCATGATCAAGTCACATGTTGCTAAAGCAATATTTTAAACAAGTTCAAATAAGTAAACCATGTCACTCCATTGCAATCATGCAAATGGAGGGTGTGGCTTGCCTGGGAAGGATGAATACACCGGGAGGAAGTGCGAAAACCTCGTGGAAAGAGTCACCGGAAAACGTTCTCTCTCGGAGGGGGCTTATTAAGGGAAAGGGCAAAATGGTCATTTTCAGAATGTCAAAACATGGTGAAAATGACTCCATCGGAACAGGCTCGACGAAACGAAAAAGTGGGATTTGGAATCACCTCATTTGGAGCTATGTTTGAAGAGTTATGATTGTTTTTTCTGCGAGGGACCTATTTGTAATAAAATTCTAACAAACAGGCCCTCAGTTGAAAAACCGAACGCATCTTTTCAGAAAATACGTTTTCCAGAGAGTAAAACGCATTCTGGCCTGAAGAAGAGGAAAATACGCTTTCGGTGGATGAAAGCGTACACGTGCAAAACCCGTGTCCACTATCCACGCCATTAGGGCGGGCCGAGCCGACGCCGACGAAAGGTGGTCCACCTGCAGGTCGGCTCCTTCTTCTTTCTTTGCCGCACACCATGAGGCGCAGGGAGGCCACCGGTGTTGGGCGGCGATTGCCAGCGATTTCGGGCACCGCTCATTGCAGCGTTCCGACCACCGGCGTGCTCGAGGGAACGAGGCGCGCCGCTTGTGCACAAGACGACTGTCGAGAAGCCCAAGAGCAAGAGGAGGCGAGGCCGTGGCGGACGGCAGCGTCGGTCGAGGTGGGTGTCGGCGATGAGGTTGACCCAAGAGGAAAGCAGGATGCGAGGAGGATCAGAGGGTCGAGGAGGCTCCTCCGGTGGTGGAAATAAGGGGAGAGGAGGCTCGATTCATCGGAATCGAGTGGACAGAGGCGGCGACTAAGGCAGAAATGGTGGACATGGAGGGCGGCTCGAGCTCGGGAAGTGGTCGGGGCTAGAGGAGAGTGGTGAGGCTGATGGCGAAGGGAAATGGCACCGGGTGGCCTTATATAGCCGGAGCAAGGTGGTGCTGCCAAGGCCGCCACGAACGCGTGGCCGGCGCCATGGATGTGTGTGCACGCACCCGAGCTCGGTGGAGACGACGGAGGAGGAACAGGGAGGGTCTCACGGGCGAGGAGGCCAACGGAGCACGGGAGGAAGAAGACGACGACGAATCAGGCTAAATGGCCACTATTCGCCCGTGGGCACACGGCGCGAAAGCGGTGAGGAAGCTGCCAGAGGGGGAGCGGGGTCCAGGGAAGTGGCGATGACGAGGGTAAGAGACTGGACATGGTCATGCTCGCGAAGACGACGCGAGGGAAAGGGGCCGAGGCACAAACGACGCTCTAGACGGGCCCAGCGAGCAGAGCGCCGTGAATAGGCATGCCACCGCCGCGATCACCATGCGACATGGCTCGGGGAGGGGCTGTAGGGGCTGGAAAACCTGGTCTAGGGTGTTGTCTCTCCAGGGTAGGTTGCAACTGAGGTGATAGAGCAAGCTATGGCATTGTGGTTGGGTGGGAACTAAGCTCCAAGTTGGCGTGAGTAATCTTGACCACTCGATGTGATCAACCTAGTGAGGTTAAGATGGAAATAAGATGTCGTGGAGGTTTAGGATAGGAAGGACTATAATCCTGGAGGTTTTGAGGAGAAATGGATCAAAAACAACATGGTTGCTTTGTAACCTCACATTTGGTCCAGAAACTTGAGCATGATGATGCACTCACATGGAGTATCAACTTGAGCTCAAATTTGACAAGGCAGGGTTATTTGGCCATATGAAGATGCTGTAAAAGTTTCATGCCAAAATAGTACTTGCTTCACAAACATCCCCACTAACCAGAAACTTGCAATAATTTTGGAGGAAAATGGCTTAAGGAAATGATCCCAAAATTTGGTGGAGAGATGTTATATAGGTAGGAGCATGACCTGGTACTTTTTCAGAATTAATAAAGCAATATAAAATACACTTGCTTCACAACCTGAAAATATTGCCAGAAGCAAAGATTTGGTCTTGTGCTCACATAAATTATTGGATGGAGCTGAAAATTGGAGGAGGGCAATTATATGAGCACATTAAGAGGAATGGAAAATTTCAACTCACTTGGATACTCCTAGCTAGTACTTCCTTCACAATGGCTTCTGTTTGACAGAAATTTTGAAAAATCATTGAGGAAGATTGGCTAGGCAAATGAAGTTGAATTTTGGCATGAGTTAATGATTTGGACATACAAGAATTCCCAAAAAGTTTGGGAGCAAACAAGATAGGATAAATGGCACTTCCTTCACAGAATGCCATTCATGACAGAATGGAAGAATGAATATTGGAGAGATATTTTTGAACTGGCCAACGATATGTTTGGGCATATTTTGAGAAATATATGACCCAAAGAAATTATGAGAATTAATTGGGAATTTTTTTATGGACAGAAATATAGGTTGCTTCACAACCTAGGGCAAATAGGATAATTCCTTTAATAGAAAAGGAATATTCCCCAAGAAAAAGAATATTGGGATTTGGGCTAGGATGGAAATGGCATGGTCTTGGGATGAGTTTGAGGATGATGAGCCACTTGGGAGAAGAAGAAATGATGATTTCCCAGGTGGCAAGGCCACAGAACCACTCCAAAAAGAAAAACAGAGCAAAAAGCCACTACGAGGGAAAACCCTAGTAGTAGCACGGTTTTAACACTATCAAGAGCGCTGGCAGCGTGCTACTAATAAGGCGCTACAACTAACAAATAGTAGTAGCGCTCTCTTCTCCCGCGCTACTACTACTGACTATTGTAGTAGTGGTTTTCCCAGATGCGCTACTAATAAGTAGTTGTAGCGATTTTCTTTGCCCGCGCTACTGCTGTAACTTTCAACATTCTTTCCAATACCCCGTTTCAATAAACTAGAATTTCACATATACCAGATAACAATATCATTAACCACAATACCATATAGTCATACAGTATCATAAAGCATTATAGGTATTAGGTAGTACTAGATAACAATTTCATATATAGTCAACATGCATCTGATACGTCTCCAACGTATCTATAATTTTTTATGGCTTCATGCTACTTTATCTACTGTTTTGGACTATATTGGGCTTTATTTTCCACTTTTATATTATTTTTGGGACTAATCTATTAACCGGAGGCCCAAATTTGTAATTGTCGCTTTTTTGCCTATTTCAAAGATTTCGAAGAAACAGAATATCAAAAGGAGTCCAAACGGAATAAAACCTTCGGGAACGTGATTTTCTCACCGAACGTGATCCATGAGACTTGGACCCTGCTCCAAGGAACAACCGAGGAGGTCACGAGGGTGGGGGGCGCCCCCCTGGGCGCGTCCCCCTGCCTCGTGGGCCCCCTGTTGCTCCACCGACGTACTCCTTCCTCCTATATATACCTACGTACCCCTGTCAGATCATATACGGAGCCAAAAACCTAATTCCACCGCCGCAACCTTCTCAGATCCATGAGATCCCATCTTGGGGCCTGTTCCGGAGCTCCGCCGGAGAGGGCATCTACCATAGAGGGCTTCTACATCAACACCATAGCCTCTCTGATGAAGTGTGAGTAGTTTACTTCAGACCTTCGGGTCTATAGTTAGTATCTAGATGGCTTCTTCTCTCTTTTTGGATCTCAATACAATGTTCTCCCCCTCTCTTGTGGAGACCTATTCGATGTAATCTTCTTTTTGCGGTGTGTTTGTTGAGACCGATGAATTGTGGGTTTATGATCCAGCTTATCTATGAATAATATTTGATTCTTCCCTGAATTCTTTTATGTATGATTGAGTTATCTTTGCAAGTCTCTTCAATTATCCGCTTGGTTTGGCCAACTAGATTGGTAGTTCTTGCAATGGGAGAAGTGTTTAGCTTTGGGTTCAATCTTGTGGTGTCCTTGCCCAAAGGATGTAAAGGGTTGCAAGGCACGTATTGTATTGTTGCCATCGAGGATAACAAGATGGGGTTTTTTTCATATTGCATGAATTTATCCCTCTACATCATGTCATCTTGCTTGAGGCGTTACTGCTTTTTAACTTAATACTCTAGATGCATGCTGGATAGCGGTCGATGAGTGGAGTAATAGTAGTAGATGCAGAATCGTTTTGATCTACTTGTATTGGACGTGATGCCTATATACATGATCATACCTAGATAACATCATAATTATTAGCTTTTCTATCAATTGCTCAACAGTAATTTGTTCACCCACCGTAGAATACTTATGCTCTTGAGAGAAGCCACTAGTGAAACCTATGGCCCCGGGGTCTATTCTCATCATATCAATCTCCATTACTTTATTACTTGCTTTGTTTTTACTTTTGCCTTTTACTTTTCACTTTGCATCTCTATATCAAAATACCAAAAATATTATTTATCATCTCTATCGATCTCACCCTCGTAAGTGACCGTGAAGGGATTGACAACCCCTAATCGCGTTGGTTGCAGTAGCTATCGTTTTGTGTAGGTACGAGGGACTCGTGCGTGATCTCCTACCGATTGATACCTTGGTTCTCAAAACTGAGGGAAATACTTACGCTACTTTCATCGCATCATCCTCTCATCTTCGGGAAATCCAACACGGTGCTCAAGAGGTAGCAAGAAGAATTTCTCTCGGCCGTTCTTGCGGGAGTTTATGCAAAAGTCAACCATACCAAGTACCCATCAGAATCCCTATCTCTCGCATTACATTATTTTCCTCTCGTTTTCCTCTCCCCCACTTCACCCTTTGAAAGATCGAGGATGTCGCCTAGAGGGGGGGTGAATAGGCGCTTTAAAATAATTATGGTTTAGGCTTGAACAAATGCGGAATAAACCTAGCGGTTAATTTGTCAAGCACAAAACCTACAACAACTAGGCTCACCTATGTGCACCAACAACTTATGCTAAGCAAGATAAGCAACTATGTGATAGCAAGATATATGACAAAGAACAATATGGCTATCACAAAGTAAAGTGCATAAGTAAAGGCTCGAGTAAGGGATAACCGAGGCACGCGGAGACGACGATGTATCCCAAGTTCACACCCTTGCGGATGCTAATCTCCGCTTGGAGCGGTGTGGAGGCACAATGCTCCCCAAGAAGCCACTAGGGCCATCAGTAATCTCCTCACGCCCTCGCACAATGCAAGATGTCGTGATTCCACTAAGGGACCCTTGAGGGTGGTCACCGAACCTGCATAAATGGCAACCCTTGGGGCGGTCACCGAACCCGTACACTTTGGCAACCCTTGGGGCGGTCACCGAACTCCGTCAAATTGCTCGAGGCGATCTCCACAACCTAATTGGAGACCCCGACGCTTGCCCTGAGCTTTACACCACAATGATTGAGCTCCGAACACCACCAACCGTCTAGGGCGCCCAAGCACCCAAGAGGAACAAGCTCAAGGGCACCAAGAACCCAAGAGTAATAAGCTTCTCAACTTGTAACTTCCACGTATCACCGTGGAGAACTCAAACCGATGCACCAAATGCAATGGCAAGGGCACACGGAGTGCCAAGTCCTTCTCTCTCAAATCCCACCAAAGCAACTAATGCTAGGGAGGAAAATGAGAGGAAGAACAAGAAGGAGAACACCAAGAACTCCAAGATCTAGATCCAAGGGGTTCCCCTCACAAAGAGGAGAAAGTGATTGGTGGAAATGTGGATCTAGATCTCCTCTCTCTTTTCCCCAAAACTAGCAAGAATCCATGGAGGATTGAGAGATAGCAAGCTCGGAGAAGGTCAACAATGGGGAAGAACACGAGCTCAAAAGGATGAGGTTCAATGGGAAGAAGACCCCTTTTATAGGAGGGGAAAATCCAACCGTTACTCCCACCGAGCAGCCTCAAGATGTAACGGTACTACCGCTAGGGAAGGGCGGTACTACCGCTTCCTATCCAGCCAGTACTACCGCTGTGAAGAGAAAGGCAAAGCATCGGCCCCAGGCGGTACTACAGGAGTAGAGCGGTACTACCGCCGTAGCGGTACTACCGCTTCTGCCGCTACTAGTGCCGCAAGAAACCCGACATGAAAAACTTCGTTCGAGAAGCGAGGCGGAAGTAGCCAGACAAAGACAGCAGTACTACGGCCGAACTCCCAAGCGGTACTACTGCTCGGAGAGCGGTACTACCGCTTGCTTGAGCTACTATCATCCCGAGAGCGGTACTACATTGGGAGCCAAGGTACTATCACTGAGGGTCACGCAGACTACCGCCGGCACCAACCTTAAGCCACAACCACGAAAACAAGGAATACTCCAAGGAAAACCAGAACTGCCATAACTTCTTCATATAAGCTCCGAATTGAGCAAACTCAAGCTTGTTAGATAGAGCAAGACGAGTAGCATCAAAACAGCGACTGGTTATAGTAAGAAGAGGCAGGGGAGGTATGCTTAGCAAACAAAGAAGAGACACCTCCAACAGAGAAGAACCGCATACCCTCCAACATCGAAAACATCATAGAAGATGCATGTGAACTCCGTTTTCGATGAACTCGAGCTTGTCATAAAAATGACCATAAGCTCCAAATCTCACAAGGAGAAGAACCAAACAAGAACCAATAAAGATGATGCAAGGATGCAATGGTTTGAGCTCTCTACGAATGATACGATCAAGCAACTCATCGAGAGCCCCCCCTTGATAGTACGGCAAACGATCCTATAACCCGGTCTTCCACAACTACCATGAGACCGGTAAAATAGAAAACCTATCAAGGGCAAACCTTTGCCTTGCACATGGTCCACTTGAGCTAGATGATGACGATCTTGACTCCTCAAGATGGACCACCTTTCTTGATTGCGTTGGCTCGAAGAAGACTAGTTGATTGCTCCCCATACTCCACTATGGGTGAGCCACTCTTCCGCACATCTTCACAAGTCCATTGTCGCCACAATGGACGGCAAGCTTCAAGCATATGATCTCTTCGTGATGATTCAACTTGAGCTTGCACACCGCAACCTAACCCCACAAAGAACTCTCACGAAGACCATGGGTTAGTACACAAAGCGTAATGGACAATGCTTACTATACCATGGGATCACTTGATCCCTCTTGGTACATCTTCTACGCTTTGTGAGTTGATCAACTTGATTCACTCTTGACTTAGTCTTGATCAACCTTGAATCTTTCCAACTCTCTTCATTTGGATGATGTCTTGAAGGTAAACATGAGTGATCACACAATATTCTTCTTCAAGACATGCTTGCAATAAGCTCAACACTCATAAGACCAATCTTTGGATAATTCCTTGAATAGCACCTTGGTCGACACAAAACTCTCCTTGAAACCAACACATGTACTCCAAGAAAAGCCTATGGACAAACCTTCAAATAAACTCAAGGCAACCATTAGTCCATAGAGAATGTCATCAATTACCAAAACCACACATGGGGGCACCGCATGTCCTTTCACCCTTGCCGTTTTATTTGCCCTCTCTTTCCCAATCTCCTCCTCTCTTTCCCGTTTGCCTTTTTCCGTTGCCCTTTTGTTTGCTCGTGTGTTAGTTTGCTTGCTTGTCGTCATGACTAGTCTCATATCCACTCCTATATCTCCCGAGAATGAAGTTTTAAATTTTAAACAAAGGGAGGGAGAAAATCTAAAAGACGCTTGGTATAGGATTTGCAATGCTCAAAATAGATCTACCAGGAAGCAATCTACTTCTGTTCTCCTTCGTAATTTTTATGTAGGCGCTAATACTTGGTTTAGATATATCCTTGATACCATTACCAGAGGGAATTTCTTGGGTAGCCATACTTTTGATTCTTACAATGCTTTAATAGATTTATTTGGCTCACCACCCCCTTTGATTAATGGAACTATGTTAACTTTGGAGCATGTTATGCAAAGACTTGAAATTATCGAGAATAAAGTTGCTACAATTGAATCAATTGAAAATCTTGATAAAAAGATCCACAATAAAATTACCCAATATGGATCTAAGGTAGGAACGACTTTAAAAAATATTAAAGAAAAAGAACCCATAGTTAACGAGAGAATAAATCTAGATTCCACAAGAATCGATAAACTAGAGGGTATCATTACCAACTTGGGAACCGCTTTTTCTTCCATTCAAAACACTCCAAGTTCGTCCACTAAAAAACCTAAGCTTATTTATGTTCCTAAGAGTAAGGATGAATCATCTAGTAAGGAAATTGCGGATCTTAAATCTATAAGTGTTCATCCGAATCTTTTTGCCATCATTAAGGAACCCTTTGCTATGAAAGAATTTTTCGATCTTGCGCCTAAGAGTTTGATAATTACTAGAAAGAAAGAAATTTCTAAAAAAGATAGATGCCTCATTGAAGAATTGCCTACCAAAGATGGCAAAACCTAGATCTATCCTTGCTTTTATGCCTAGCTAAGGGCGTAAAACGATAGCGCTTATTGGGAGGCAACCCAATTTTATTTTGTGTTTTTTGTTTTTGCTTCTGTTTAGGAATAAATAATTCATATACTTTCTGTTTAGATGTGGTTTTATGTTTTAATTAGTGTTTGTGCCAAGTAGAACCTATAGGATAAGCTATGATGATAGTTGATTTGATTCTGCTGAAAAACAGAAACTTTGCGCTCACGAGAAAAAATTCAATAAATCACAGAAACGTGATTTTGCATTGATTCTTTTTGCTGCTGATCAATAAACAAATTGTCCAGTACGTCCTAGTTTGATAGAATTTTTAGAGTTCCAGAAGTTTGCGTTAGTTACAGATTACTACAGACTGTTCTGTTTTTGACAGATTCTGTTTTTCATGTGTTGTTTGCTTATTTCAATGCATCTATGGCTAATAAATTAGTTTATAAACCATAAGGAAGTTGGAATACAGTAGGTTTAACACCAATATAATAAAGAATGAGTTCATTACAGTTCCTTAAAGTAGTCTTTTGTTTTCTTTCACTAACGGAGCTCACGAGATTTCTATTGAGTTTTGTGTTGTGAAGTTTTCAAGTTTTGGGTGAATTCTTTTGATGGATTATGGAACAAAGAGTGGCAGAGCCTAAGCTTGGGGATGCCCATGGCACCCCAAGATAATCCAAGGACACTAAAAGTCAAAGCTTGGGGATGCCCTGAAGGCATCCCCTCTTCGTCTACTTCCATCGTTAATTTACTTGGAGCTATATTTTTATTCACCACATGTTATGTGTTTTGCTTGGAGCGTCTTGTATTATTTGTGTCTTTGCTTGTTAGTTTACCACAATCATCCTTGCTGTACACACCTTTTGAGAGAGCCATACATGATTTAGAATTTGCTAAAATACTCTATGTGCTTCACTTATATCTTTTGAGCTTGATAGTTTTGCTCATAGTGCTTCACTTAAACCTTTTGAGCGTAATAATTTTTGCTCTAGTGTTTCACTTAGATCTTTTAGAGCACGGTGGTGGATTTGTTTTAAAGAAACTATTGATCTCTCATGCTTCACTTAGATTATTTTGAGAGTTGTTTCACTTAGAACACTCTTGCAAATATATTTCTACTAAGTATAGATTTCTACACTACCAAAAGACACAGTACTACACATGTCTACTACACATTTCTGCACATTTATACTAAGCATAGATGCTACTAAAGGGCATTGAAAAACTCTATAAAATATAGGTTTCAATATGACAAATAAATAGGGATTATTTCCCACAATTTGAACATTTTAGTTTTTATGTTTGAGAATTTTGAATTTTGGACTTTAATTTGAATTTGAATTTGAAAATGATTTGGTTCAAGAAAGGATTAGCAACAGTAATGTGATGACATGGCACCATTAATAGGGATTACTGTATCTTAATTATCCGGCATCACAAATACTGTAGCATATAATGCATGCTCTACGCAATTTGAGAATTTCGGCAACACTCATGAATCGTTGCCGAAAGAATCTGGAAGTATTATGGAGCAATCCCTTCCAGAAGCGGTTGTGACTGCGTTAAAAAAAGAGCTTGGCACAAAATAAGAGGATTAGTGCTCTTTGCCTTCAACAATATGAAAAGGGGTTCTTTCCTGATTATGTTGCAATAAAGGCTAGAGTTTTGCAAGAAGATGAAACTTCATCAATTGATAGAATTGGCGAGAGAGCATATGGTTATACAGCAGTGCATACACCTCCACCTAGTTCTGCAGCATATTATACACCCCCTACACAGTTGCAAAATTTTGGCAAAATTGTGGCCATGTGTTGTAGCGGGTCGACAAGAACATCGTCGAGCACCGCGAGGCGGCAATGTGTGATGTGAATGCTGATGATGTCGATGGAGTTGCTTAATTCCATTGGGGCACATCACGGGCCAGCCTTCACAAAGTTTATTTCCTTGTTTCTAGATCTCTCAGTAATGATGAATCTTCTAAAGCGGTCGCGGCTGCATGCACACCAGCGAGGTCAATGGCCTCGAGGTTAAGGGGGAAGAGACGAGCGTTCGAGCATGTAGCTGAGCTTGTTGTAGGCATGGCATCAGCAACGACGGATATGTAAAACCATTGGTGTTAGTACCCAGATGATGTCTTGTGTGATGAGCCTTTTTTGTCTCCTAATTCCTCTGCCCGACAGTGGTTGTAGTAAGCCGGATCGGAGTCGGTTGCCGCAGACAGCAAGTGTTGCAAGGGGTCGATTGCCAGTATGAGAAGGAGTGGCGATATGGGATCGTCTGCACGAGTCCCGTAATGGAGATATTCTAAGTCCTAAACTAAACAAACCATATGCAGGGATCCCACGTTCGGATCTGAAGCTTGGCCTCCTGATACGTCTCCAACGTATCTTTAATTTTTCATTGTTCCATGCTATTATATTACCCGTTTTGGATGTTTATGGGCTTTAATTTACACTTTTATATCATTCTTGGGACTAACCTACTAACCAGAGGCCCACCCCGAATTGCTGTTTTTTTTTTGCCTATTTCAGTATATCGAATGAAAGGAATATCAAACGGAGTCCAAACGGAATGAAACCTTCGGGAGCAATCTTTTTGGAACAAACGCAATCCAGGAGACTTGGAGTGGACATCAAGAAGCAGCTGAGGCGGCCACGAGGTGGCCGACACGCCCAAAGAAGGGTGGGCGCGCCCCGCCTTGTGGGCCCCTCGTGGCTCCCCGACCGACTTCCTTCGCCTATATATATCTACGCATTCAAAACATCCAGAACACCACGAGAAATTATTTCCACCGCAACCTTCTCAGATCCGCGAGATCCCATCTTGGAGCCTTCGTCGGTGCTCCGTCGGAGGGGGAATCGACCACGGAGGGCCTCTCCATCACCACCAAGGCCTCTCCGATGAGTCGTGAGTAGTTTACCACAGCGGGTCCATAGTTATTATCTAGATGGTTTCTCCTCTCTCTTTGAATCTCAATACAAAGTTCTCCTTCCTCTTCTTGGAGATCTATTCGATGTAACTCTTTTTGCGGTGTGTTTGTCGAGATCCGATGAATTGTGGGTTTATGATCAAGTTTATCTATGAGAAATATTTGAATCTCCTCTAAATTCTTTTATGTATGATTGGTTATCTTTGCAAGTCTCTTCGAATTATCAATTTGGTTTGGCCTACTAGATTGATCTTTCTTGCTATGGGAGAAGTGCTTAGCTTTGGGTTCAATCCTGTGGTGCTCGATCCCAGTGACAGTAAGGGAAACGACACGTATTGTATTGTTACCATCGAGGATAAAAAGATGGGGTTTATATCATATTGCATGAGTTTATCCATCTACGTCATGTCATCTTGCTTAATGTGTTACTCTGTTCTTATGAACTTAATACTCTAGATGCAGCCGAGTCGGTCGATGTGTCGAGTAATAGTAGTAGATGCGGGCAGGAGTCGGTCTACTTGTTGCGGACGTGATGCCTATATACATGATCATGCCTAGATATTCTCATAACTATGCACTTTTCTATCAATTGCTCGACAGTAATTTGTTCGCCACCTTAATACTTATGTTATCTTGAGAGAAACCACTAGTGTAACCTATGGCCCCCGGGTCTATCTTTTATCATATAAGTTTTCTATCTACTTTTATTTGCATTTTTTACTTTTCAATCTACATCATAAAAATACCAAAAATATTTATCTTATCATATTATCTCTATCAGATCTCACTTTTGCAAGTTACCGTGAAGGGATTGACAACCCCTTTATCGCGTTGGTTGCGAGGTTCTTGTTTGTTTGTGTAGGCGCGTGGGACTTTTGAGGAGCCTCCTACTGGATTGATACCTTGGTTCTCAAAACAGAGGGAAATACTTACGCTACTTTGCTGCATCATCCTTTCCTCTTCAAGGGAAAAACCAATGCATGCTCAAGAGGTAGCACCTCCGTTTCTAGCCTAGGCATACTGCATACAGGGAAAAGCAAGTTGTACATGTACGCAAGGCATGGCGGTGCGACGGCCATCTTGGGCGTTGAATCTGTCGGCGCGACCAGCGGACGATATGGCTGGACATGTGGACGCCGCCGTTAGAGGTTGATGTCTGGGGAGGGGAGCTTCCACTCGAGGTCAACCTTAGTGGAGTGTGACGGCCTGCTTGATTCTCCTTGGCGGCGGGTGCTTCGTACGCCAGGGCTATATATCTTGCGTAAGATGTATGCCCGGCTCGCTGAAGAATTTTCCCTGCTAGCTACAGGGTCGGCCCATTCGTTCGATCGCACGCGCGTTCACTCCGTTCATTCTGTTCGCTTCGCGTTCGCATCCTTTTTTTTGTTTTTCTTTTGGTTTTCTATATTTCTTCAATGGTTTTCTCTGGATTTTCTGTTTTTCTTTGTTTTTCTCTGATTTTATTGCTTTACATCGGCTTTCTTCGCTTATTTATTTGTTTTCATTGGGTTTTTAATTCATTTTCATTTTTCTTTCATTCTTTGTTATACTTTTATTTTCTTTGTTCCTTTTGTTTTCTTTGCTTTTTCCTTTTTTATTTTTTATTGTCTATTTTCATCGCTTTTACCTTTTTGTTCAACAGACGTTAACTTTTTTAAGTACATATTTAGCATTTTTTGTATATATTGAAAATATTTTTATACACGTTAAACATTTTCAAATACATGATTAACGTCTTTTGAAAACCTGTATTGCTTTATTTCTAAAAAATTCATACATATTGTACATTTTTTGGTATATACCCCAATACATTTTTCTATTACACATTTAACATTCTTCGAATACAAGATTAAACATTTTATTAATACATGGTCAGCCATTTTTACATACACTTTTTTAACATTTCTAAATGCTTGATTAACATTTTTCAAATACCATATTAACTTTCTTTAAATATATGTTCAACATTTTCTATACACATTTAACATTTTTCAAATGCTTCCTTAACATTTTCTAAATATAAGATTGACATTCTTTGAATATATGGTCAAGAATTTTCCACATTTAACATTTCAAATGCATGAGTAACATTTTTCAAATATAAGATTAACATTTTTTTAACATGGTAAATATTTTCTATACATATTTAACATTTTTATAATGCTTGATTAACATTTTTTAGTACAAGATTTGTTTTTCAAATACTTGATTAGTAATTTTTAAAATACATCATCAACTTTCTTCATACACATTTGTATTTTAATTTATACATTTTTGTATACATGAGAAACATTTTTCAAATGCTTGGTTAACATTTTTTCAAATGTATTTACATAAATTGTTTTTGTAATATATTTATTTAGAATGTTTGAAAGTATAAACAAAAGTCAAGAGGAAGCAAAAAACAAAAACAAAACATGTAAAAAGAATAACAAGGTCGTGGCCTCCCGCGCGCCTGGGACGGCCCATCTCGTGCCTCTTTCATGCGAGACTTCCATCGCTCTCGCTAGAAGCGAGGTATAGTTGTGCCCGGCTTCATAGGGCTTTTTCCGCTTGGGATTAGCTAAATGGGCCGGCACAAAAGCCCAGTACACCACAATCTTCGTTCTTTCTTTCGAAGTAGAACTGTATTAGGACAATTAGGCCAAGAAAGAAAACTGTGGTAGACCACGGAATTGGCAGCAGATTTAACAGCTTAGATCTACTAGATCACACGAACGGACGCCCATAAACTGTCAGGCCGTGAGAGGGCTTGGATTAGGCTCAGTTTTACTATCCTAAATTACTTAGCTAGGTCCGCACATGATGACGATGTTATAAAGTAGTTGTACATATCAGGCAATAAAGACCGCAAAAGACCCTTTTGCTTGTGGAGGGAATCTAGGGTTACAAAGATTGTAATTTAGCAGGACTCATGCGAATCAATCATGTAGGTAGTATTCCATTTTGAAGATTATTTGTGTTAGATAGAATAGTAGGTCAGAAAAATACATAGTTAATTATTACCATTGCTCTAAATTTCCTTTGATGATACCAGACAATTTATCTCAGTGGGAGACTAACTGCACTGTAAATTCTCTACTTGCCTAGTGTTTATACACCATGGTTTCTTCTCCTCCGATGTCACAATGACATCCTTCATAGGTCCGTCCACCCATGTCCAACATTGTCTTCTCAGGGACTTGTAGTGGTCCGATGTGGATCATCCTCTCCGCTAGGGAACCCACACAACCATTGTGGGTTTGATAGGAGCAGGTGCAAAATCCTAAAAAAAATTCTCACCTAAGCCCTCTTCCAAAGCATTTCTTCGTAGTTTGGTCCAAGCTTGGGGGCTAGCTCCCCCACCCCCCATGCAGGTTGCAAATTCTTCCTCGCCTCTTAGCATCGTCACCCCGAGCCCATGTTGTCATCATCCTTGTGGGGCTGCTAGTTCATCTGGATTAGAGAAAGCGATCACAAATAAATCGCTAATTACGGATATGCACTTTCACAACTCTACCAGAGTCGGTGTATTCCTTTCCTCCGTAATAACTGCCAATATAAAGGCTAGAGGAGTAAAAACCCACTCTAGCAGATTTCATCACTCCCTCTATTTGCACAATTTTGACGGGCGCTTCAAAGAAAGAGTGGTGTATTGGACATGGAGTATCTGCTCCGAAGCTCAAATGCACCCTCGGTGAATAGTAAAATCAAAAAAATAGTAAAAAAATGAAAGAAAGAGTGGTGTAGTGGGCATGAGGAGGAAACATAGATTTTGTCAGTTGTGCACCATATGAAAGCCTTAGTAGTAGAATAGGAAGATGTGCATGTGGTTTAATGGGCTAGGCCAGCCCATCTAGCTTATTTCTTCATGCTACAGTGCAAATACCTTATTGCGCCTAATTCCGCTTAATCACGCAGAATCTACAAAAGCGTGAATAGTTGGCCAAACGCATAATTAACACCTGAACTTTGGTAAAAACTCACTCTAGCAGATTTCATCGCTCCCTTTCTTTGCATAATTTTGACGGACGCTCCAAAGAAAGAGTGGTGTAGCCTCCATATCTTAAGGATGTGGAGGATGTTTAGAGTGCACTAAAAAACATTGAACTTCTTCCTCTGTAGCACTCATTTATTTTTCTTTTCTTGGCATTTGACCCCGTATCACTTTCGTGGGCACATCCGCCCGTCATCTCCAACCATCTCGTCCTATCGGTTTCCCACCATGTGTCATCCTTTGTCACCGCCTGCCGTTTCCCGCTAGAAAAGCTCGGCAGTGAATCTTCCCCTCCCACACCTCTCCTTCCCTCTCCACCTCCTCAACCCAGGTTTAGTGCCACCTAGTGCCTCCCCGGTTTCACTACCCATACCCAACGGCGCCTCCTCCCATCCTCGCATCCTACCATGCCACCGCGCCACGACGCCTCCTCCCATCCTTGCATCCTACCATGCCACCGCGCCACGACGCCTCCTCCCATCCTCGCATCCTACCATGCCATCGCGCCACGACGCCTCCCTCGGCCGGACCTCCTTAGTGAGGAGAACACATAGTTGTTGGCGGCCGAGCTCCCTCCGCCAAGGCTGCATTAGCGTTACCCATGCATGTCAATGCCTCATGTGCCGGTTGGTCGACGTCTTCCTCCCATGGCGCCGAGCTCTGGAATCCAGCTTCGATGACTCCTCCTCCTTCTACTGCGCCATCCCATCCCCGGCTTGCACTGATGGGTGGACTCCGACTCTGACGACCTTGCCCCCTCAACGAGATGAGCGGGCAAAGCTTGCTGCCCCGCCCGCAACAATGACACCCACGATACCGTTGACAAGACGGGCGTATATCGCCAAGTGGATCGCGCGGCGCACAGGTCCGTCGAGGACATCCGCCCTCGGGAAGAGCGCGAGCTCCACTCCTGGTTCCAGCACTCGTGCTTGGATGCCGCCGTCCATATATTGAATGTCTTGTCAAGAGCTATAAACCGAAAGTGATTACTATAAACCGAAAGTGATTAACCGTGCGGCGCTAAAAGATACCATGAATGGCTTTGAGAAAAAGAAGTTTCAAAATGTGCGGTCATGTAAAACCCTAGCATCAAAACTCGTGGTTTTGTGGGATTTAACTCAAAATTCTGATACACTAAAGCAGATTCATCCAAAGGCAGATCAAAAACCAAACCGAAAAGCCGAAGCAGAGGAGCCAAAGCCGCCGTCGAAATCTCCATTCGAATCCCCTCCCCTCCCCTCCTCCCCATCTCGCCATGCTGCCGTCGCACCTCAACGGCCACTCCCCGCTAGCGCGCCGCCGCCCCCAGCTCCCCGCGGCCTCCCCTCCCGCCGCCGTCGGGGAGCCCCCGGCGGCGGGCCCGGCGGGGGACGCCGCGCTGGAGGCGCACGACCGCGTCTACTTCCAGTCCTACTCCCACATCGGCATCCACGAGTCCATGATCAAGGTGAGCCCCCTTCGCCCCCGCCCGCCCGCCCGCCCTCCCCGCGGACGCCCCCAAACCCCTAAACCCTACCGCGAGCAGAGCCGGCCGGGGGATCCGCTCTGTCGCCGAGTCCGGGCCGCGTTTTGTGTTGGGGGAGCTGACCCGTGCGGCGCTCTGGATTTGGATTTGGCAGGACAGGGTCAGGACCGACGCGTACCGCGAGGCAATCATGCTCCACCAGAAGTTCATCGAGGGGAAGGTACAAATGCTGGCCTGACTCTGAATTTTGGCTGATTTAAGTGTCTGGACAGTCTGTTCTGAATTTTGGCTGTTGGTTGGGTTGTGCAGGTTGTGATGGATGTGGGGTGTGGCACTGGGATACTCTCGGTGTTCTGCGCTCGTGCCGGCGCGAAACGAGTAAGCTATGAGATAACTCTGCTCTTGCGGTGGCCGGTCATTTTAGAGGCTTAGTGTTTGTCTTGGGTGATACAGTAGATGTGTCTCTCCTGCTTTGTTAGTTCTGAGTATTTAGATGATGTAAGAATTAAATTTATGGTGCTGTCTTAATCAGTGGAATCCTGCTCTAGTGCAATGTAAGTAGTACTAGATTCAGTGTCTGGGATCCAAAGGCAGTTTTGCACTTCCAGACCTCCGCTTGCAAATTGCCCAGCAGCTTAAAAGAAATGGCCCTCCTCAATCCTCATGTGCCACAACAAGTGTTCTAATATGGAATTTCAAGGCCTAACTCTGTTCATGCTGTCAGAAAAGAAGAAAAGAACTCTAAATTTGTCAGTTCTGCATTTTTTTGTCCTTACAGATGTGACATGTATCTAGTATGACTGGTAATAAGTATCTTTTGCCAGAATTCAATTTAAGTGGATTCACCTATATTATAATAACCACCAATAATATTAACTATCTGTTTTCGCTAATCTAATTGTTAGTCCTGAGTCTTTAGACGATGTCAAATTAGAATTTTCCAGCGCTCTCTTAATCAGTGGAATCGTGCTCTACTGCAACGTAGATTCAAAGGCAGTGTTGCACTTCCAGTTCCAGACCTCTGCTTGCAAATTACCCAGCGGCTGAAATGAAATGGCCCTCCTCAATCCCCGTGTGCCACAGCAAGTGTTATGATGTGGAATTTCGAGGCCTAACTCTATTCATGCTATCAGAAAAAAAAAAAACTCTTAACTGATAAGAGTTATCTTTTGCCAAGATTTTATTTAAGTGGAATTTCCTGTAGTATAATGACCTATAATATAAATTACCTGTTTTCACTAATCTATATGTTCGACCTTCTAACAGTGAGCTTTTCCTTTCTGCCTCTCTTCAAATGCTCTTACAGGTATATGCGGTGGATGCTAGTGAAATTGCTACCCAGGTAAAACATGCTACTTGTGAAGATGTACTCTGAAATCAACCTGTGTGCTTTCCTCCTTTTGTTTGTCATTTTTCTGTGACATGTGGAAATGTATTTTTGTCCCATTTAGCATGAACATAAATGTAGTGATAACCAGTTATGCTAATAAGAGCACAAGTAGGGTATGCTCAAGGAAAATAGTTTTATACATTATCTTCTTATTGGGTATTTGAAGACTGTTTACTTCCGTTTATATATCCATATCCATTATGTGCCAATAGCAGGAAGGTTGTTCTTACAGATCTCTTCCTTTTCATGCAGGCTAGTGAAATTGTAAAAGCGAACAATTTGGCTGACAAGATCGTGGTCATTCATGGACGTGTTGAGGCGAGACTCTATCTTTACATCTCTTCTTTGTTAAAATTATTTCGTCCACTCTGTGCTGGGATTATCGATATTCGCGCCTGAACAAGCTACATACTGTTTCTCTATGGAAGTTTTGTTTGCATTTTCTGCTGGTATGCAGTTCCTTTAGGGAGTTGGGTTTGTTACAGTGAAAACAATGTCATGATAAGCAGGACCTAAGTTTGTGTTCCCTTAATGTTTTCTTGCACGTGTCTTCTCTGCTCAGCTATTCTTGTTGAGAATGCATTTATAATTTTATTTCTTACATTCTTATCTTTCATGTTCACTACTTCTTGTTAATTATCGGTTAGTTGGCAGTGCAGGATGTTGATGTTGAGGAGAAGGTTGATGTAATAATATCAGAATGGATGGGCTATATGCTTCTCTACGAGGTGCCTTTTTGATACCTATGTTGATTGTTTGCATTTTCATATGTCATGCCTTTGTAAATTCCCAAACTTCTGATGCTTTTTTTTTCCTGTAGAGCATGCTGCCAAGCGTTCTATTTGCACGGGATAAATGGCTTAAGCCAGGGGGTCTTATCCTGCCTTCTCATGCTACGGTATAATTATCATATGGAATTTAATTTGTCACACACATGGCCACACAATAGGCACAAGCGCTTGCACACATAAGTATTTCACTAGTACAAGTGTGCAACTAATAAATAAGTTAATAGATTGCTTGCTATTTTGTGAAGCCATCTAGTGATGTTTATTTTTAGTCTTAAGTAGGCAAAAGTAGCAACTCTGGTGCTAAAGGAGGCATCATCTGGCACGAAATATTCTTCCATGCACAACTGAACCTTGATACCTCTGTGAGGATGAAACAGCAATCATTTAGTGGTGTGTTATTGGTCAAACCTGAAAAACTTATGGATCCTTCTTTTGCCAGCTTTTCATGGCGCCTATAACAAATTCTGAAAGATATGAAGGCAGCGTTGATTTCTGGTGTGATGTTTATGGCATAAACAGTAAGTTGTTGTCGTGTTATGTCCAGAGTTTTAGTATGCACTGCTGTCACTACCTGATTTTGCATGGTGACATATGCAAACAATGATTTGATTCTGAGCTTTGCTGCTGCAGTGTCTGCTCTTGTACCACTTGCCAAAAAATTCGCATCCGAAGAGCCCTCCATTGAAATAGTTGGTGGAGAGAATGTTATAAGTTGGCCATTTGTGGTAAGTTTTTCCAACATTATGAGGTAAATAACTATATTTATCTGCTGAGATTTATTGTGACACCTAACCCTTTTGTTTCACTGGGGCCATGTTTACTTGGGGACAGGTGAAGCACATTGATTGCTACACTTTTACAGTGGAGGAATTCAAGTCTATCACCACAACATACAAAGTTTCATCAATGATGTTAGGTAATTCATGTGGTTTTATCTGTCTCAGTTCACTTCCTATGTGCTGAATCTGCTACGTTAAGTCCATTATCTTGTATTATGATATCATTTCAAATTTGAGCATCGAGGAACTTAGTTGATATAAGGATCTGATACCCTAGTACTGTAGCGTGTTCCCTTATGGTCAGTATTTTCGATTCCAGTTGAATCGTGTCAATGGAATAAATATTACATTTGCTACATAAGCCGTACCGAATTTGGGGCTTATTTAGGTCCAGTGCAAGATCATTGTTTGTTGGCGTGCTAATGATGCACTATGCCCTCGGTGTTCTTTAATACTCTGATGTTCATCTTACGATGCAACTTTTTAGCAACATTAGCTTTCTCCATGTTGCCAATGGCATTTCGCTATCAGTTAACAAAACAAACAAGTGCTGATTGTCTGTCAATTATACCACAATAGGCGACCGTTACCAAGCAGCATATCTAATGTTCTACTGTTAGTGTCGTCCAAATTGGTAATCACATTTTGTTGCTACTTATGGTTAACAACCCATCAGCCATCACTAGACATCTATAAGAACTGATGTTGGTTGGTTACTCCTGCTAGCTGTTGTTGTCTAGCAGTGCATCTCCTAATGTTATGCACCGTGAGTGCAATTGAATTTACGGATGCTCTTTTTTTTTTTTAATGTTGTTCCATCCCTTTCCCCAATAATTTTCCAAACAGATTATTTTTCATGTATATCTTATTTATCGAGAATGCATTCATCTAATGTTTTGAATCTCGGTAGCGACTAGCAACTTAGTACTTTTGTATTTCTCCTTGTCAAAATTTCTGAAATTTTGGTTTCTCCTATATGAAGCTCCGATTCACGGCTTTGGTCTCTGGTTTGAGGTGGAGTTCAACGGGCCTGCAGAGTCGTCTCACAATTTGTCCTCCGACTCAAATCCACTCGATATTATTCAGAAGAAAAGGCGGCGAGGATCAGATAGCACAGTTGTGCTGTCCACAGCCCCCGAAGACGAGCCAACCCATTGGCACCAGGTTCTGATTAAAATGACCCTTTCCTTGCTGCAACACTTCATTTACTCAATTATTCTTGCCCCTTTTTCCATAATACATACACGCTCTTGCCATCCATCTTTTGCAGACAATTTTGTACTTCCCTGATCCTATAGGGGTGACACAGGATCAAATCATAGAAGGCTCTGTAACAATCACCCCGAGCGAGGAGAATCCGCGCTGTCTGAATATTCACTTGGAGTGCTCGTAAGTCTCTGCCTACCATAGAACTGTAGTTTCATTCTAGCAGATGTATTTCTGGTATATGTCGGCAAAAACAGACATGGTTACTCTATATACACCCAACCTGTTATCATCTGCCAGCTGTACGGGATCACTGAATTCTGTTCTACATTTTGTATGCAAACAAACAGCACGGGAGGTGAAAACTTGGTGAAGGATTTCACAATGCGGTAATCATCGTTGTGGTTCCTCAACCTGTCGGCTCAATCACGTGGCGGCTGGCCCACGGGCCCAAGGGCCCAATCCACATTATTTCCCACTGACCCAACCAGGCGGAAGAGACCTGGCTGTCTGCGTAGATTGTCTTGGAGCGTGCTCTCCTCCATTGCATTAGGTGCACGCCAAAAAATCAAAAAGAGTTGCATGTAGCTGGTTTGCGATTTAGCTATTGTCTGGTAATCTCTTTTTGCTGTAACAGTAGATGAAGGCGGTGATTTTTTTTTTAATTTTTTTTTGCGGGTGAAGATGAAGGCGGTGATTTAATTAGATGTCCAGTTTTGTTTACTGGCTGCACCATTTTTTGAGATTGTGTTGAATTATGATTTCGGTCTGAGCCGTTTTTGTTGCTGACAGACGGTAGTTTTGTCGTGGAGATATACAGTCCACCTCACGCCCCATGCACACCTCCCCTACTTGTTGGCGTGGAGCGACAACGAAGGTGCCATGCATGGCACCCAGCTCAAGCACCGGCGGAGGTTTTGCCGTGGTCGTCCCCATCCACCTCTTTCTAGCCGGCCACCACCACCCACCCAACCCGACGACGTCTATGTGTCACAGATCGACCGACGGTTGTAAGTAGCAGCCGGCCTAGTTCATCACCGTTTTATGCTTCACCCGGGGAATGAGAAGGGCATCAAAACTCACGCGCGTTCCATTCCATGCTTCACTCGGGTAGGCAGGGTGGGATACGGGAAGAAGAAAACACACATGCCAGAGAAAATGTGGGGAGTTTTGCTTTTGTTTTTGGGTGACTAAGTAATGCGGGGAGGGGGGAAATGTTGTAAACGTTGGATTGATAACGGGTGGTTCCTGTGCGGGGAGCGCTTCAGCCAACACACGTCACGTGCTAGGCGACCCGCGGTAGCACAAGTTTTCTTCCACATGTTTTTTTTTTCCTGAGTTTTTGAATTTTAATTGATTATTTAGTTTTCCTTGAAAAAGATTTAGTTTTTTCACACCATGAGAAACCACAATTATGCTACCTGGTGAAGCACTTCTGTGCTTGAACGTGAAGTAAAACTGTTCTTCCCGTAAAGTGAAAAGCACAGTTGTAAAGCACGACTATATTTCTCCGAAAAAGTGAAAAGCACAATTATGCTTCGTTTTTCCTTTCTTTTCTTCCTCAAGCACTTCTATTGGTAAAAAAACCGGTTCCTCTCGAGCCCTCTGCTAGAGTACGATGGGCGCGTTTGGAGTTTGGTTCTCCCATCGGCGATCTTGCCGCTCCTCCTCGCCTCCGAGGCCCAAACATTCGGTGTGGGCCCAACTAGTAAAATAATGAGTTTCAAGGCTGGAAAATTAGAAATTGATTGGTGCCTACCCCCCCGCTCAGCCAAACATGGCCCCGTCCCTCCAAAGAGCAACTAGTTGAGGACCGCTCCTTCGGGAGCCTCCCCAACGATCACATGGGGTGGCTGAGAGCGCGTCACATGGCACGCTCTCGGCCGCCGCCACGTGTCGCGCTCTTGACGCTCCCATCGGATTATTTTTTATTTTTCCATACTTGTTTTCGGCTTTTTAGATGGTTTTTTGATTAATGTTTTTCGACTTTTCGGTTTTCACCGGTCTTCCTTAGCTTTTCGACAAAAAACTCAATATTTTTTGTGCGGAAAAACAATTTTTTTCATGAGAGGCATGGTTTTTCTTCCACGAGAGGCAGGTTTAGCTTCCGCGAGAGGTATGGCCGTGCCTCTTGAAAAGGAAAAACATGTTTTTTTTTCTGTAAGCGACATGATTTTGCTTCCATGAGAGGCATGACCGTGCCTCTCGGAAACAGAAAAAACGTAGTTTCTCTTTTTTTTTCACGAGGTGCACGGTTTTGCTTCCGCGAGCTGTGCCTCTTGAAAAAAAATGTTTTTCTTTCCTTTTTCTCCTGTGAGAGGCACGGTCTTGCTTCTGCGAGAGGCATGGTTTTGCTTCCGCGAGGGGCACTGCCGTGCCTCTCGGAAATGAAAAAGAATGTGTTTTCTTTTTTTCTTCTTCCATGAGAGGCACGATTTTGCTTCTGCGAGAGCCACATTTCCTTTCGCGAGAGGCACAACTGTGCCCCTCGGAAACGGCTTCCAAAAAGGGAGAAAAAACATGTTCCCCATTCGGTTTTTTCGTCTGGTTTTTTCATGGAAAAATATTTCATCAAAATCTATCAACATGGGATCTAATTTTGAAGATCTCGACGCGAGGAATCCAACGATGAAAACGGTTCGAGATTTGGACGCACGGTTTAAAAGATATAACATTTTGTTAAACGGATCTACAAAAAAGGGAAAACTCTCAGGTTGCGAGAAGTGGCGCACGCCACTTGTCACAATCTAGGAAGGGGGAGTGATCTTTGGAAGGAGTACTCCTCAATTAGTGATTTCGATCCCTCCGTGACCTCCTTTTTGATACTTTCTTGCGCCCAAGCTGGCTAGCCCATTAGACCTTCGCTACAGTAATGTAATGTACACATGATTTTTTTCTGGTGTTCGGTTCCTTTTCCAGCGTTTTTCCCTATTTAGTTTGTTACTAATCAATTTTAATTTTGGGTTTTTCAAGTACACAACATTTGTATTGCTAAACTTTAATTATTTTCAAAAATTCAAGAACAATATTTGAAATGTTTCAAAAAATTTAAGTTTTTTAAAAACACATATATTCTTCAAAACGAATTTTTATAAATACACGAACATTATTAATAATTTGATATTTTTCATGAAAATCTTATGATTTTTGAAAATTGTAACATTTTTGTTGAAGAATTTGAAAAGACACGAATATTTTTTGAAAATAAGCTTGTCTTGAAATTTTGAACAGATTCATCAACATCTTTAAAAACAACAGGGACAATTTTTAAAACATGAAAATTTATTATTTTTCTGAATATTTTTAAAACATGGGGATTTCTTGAAGAATTTTCGAAACCTGATTTCTTGAAATTTTGATTTTTATGATTATTTTAATACTTTTTCGAATATTATTTGAAAACCTTTTTCTTAACTTTGATATTTCCGATATTTTTTGGAACTCAAAATTAGGAACAGTTTTTAAAACATGTTTTTTTAAATGTAAACTTTTTGAACATTGTTTGAAAATTCCACACATTTCTTTAATTTTGGATAAACTTTTGAAAATGTGAGAAATTTGAAAAATAGTACATTTAAAAAATACAGGAGCTATATTTTGAAAGGATAAGAAACTAAAAGAAATGATGAAATGAAAAATAAAAAACTAGCAAAAAATCATGATGAAAACCAATATCAAAACAGAAGAAAAAAAAGGCAGAAATAGTCTAGATATAATGTGAAGTCATTACGTTAGTTCTGTTTGTGATAGCCTGTCGGCACTGGCGCCGGCGGACCATCTTATGTTGCCCTTGTTAATTCGTGTAATGTCACTATGTCAGTTCTCTTTTTTAAGCGTTGAACAAATCTAAGAACATGGTTGTTAATCTTTTTCTGAATATCTAAATCTGTTGTGTTTTAAACTGATGTGTTCTATCTTTTCATTGTCACTGATTCGTGGGCCCTTCTGTAACGTAGAAAATATCAGACCAAATAGCCTGGCTCTGCCCATAAGCAAGCACGTAGCTGAAATGACTCGCATGATGCATAATCAAGCGTTGGTTTCATGTTCGACTCCTGCGGGTGGCATTATATTCCACCCTTCATTTTGCAAATAAATCAAACACTGACATGTGGGTCCTACGGTGTCCCAAGCGTTAGAAAATCCCACTATTTATTTCTAATATATTATAGAGGCGGAATTAGGTCAAGAGGTGTCATGATGTCTACTACGCAACCTTCTCCTTGTAGACGTTGTTGGGCTAAGTTTGTGGAACATCTGCGGCAACATCTTTAGTTTGTAGAACATCTGTTGCAACAGCTTCAGTATGCACCACATTGTGAAGCACATCATCATACAAATGTTGCTCATGATGCATCACAAGATCAAAGATTACCTCATTTTGCACAACATCATCCAAATCTTGATCATTTTGCATCACAACATCATCCAACTCTTGCTCATTTTGCACCGCAGCATCATCCAACTCTGGCTCATCATCAAAATTTCTCTTTTTTCTACAGCCATTGATTCTTGCCTTTTTGATTGCCCAGCAATCTTCAACAACAAGTGGTTGACCTCCACGCCTCCTCCTGAAAAACAAAGCTTGTAATTTTGCTAGTAATTAGAAACAACACCCAAATAAAAAAAACACAAACGTAAACATACTTTGGCCTTTCAGAAGTGTAACGACATTTTGGAGATCCTTTTCGGTGCCCAAGTTCCTGACACAGCTTGCATCTATTTTTGTTACCTTTTTGGCTTTGCATACTTCTTCCCCTTCCCCTTTTTACTACTCCCACCTTTCTCAAACCATGCCTTGAATCTACTCTCTTTAGGCCTGCCAGCCTTTCTTTTTGTTAGGGGAGGACACATGGAAAATTAAATTTCCACTTCAGGTCACTGAGACTGATCTGTAGGTGCTAGAATTGGAGTTGCATATGCAACCTTGAATCTTGCCACTTAGTAATATTCATGCAAATATGGGTGCATGTTTATCTTGGGTTGGGAGGCCAAGAAAATAATGGAATGGTCACATGGTTTCCCTTTGTGTTGTCACTCGAGGCAAGTGCACTCATGCAACTCAGTGTTAACAACATGCCTCCTCCCAGTCTTGGTATCTCTAACTTCAGCACCCCACAATGAAGATTTTTCCACAGACAAATGTGTAAGATTTCTGCTGCTGTTCACCACCTGCTGTACCACTGCAGGAAGCTTATTCCCTTGCAGACAATCACCAATCCTTCTTCTCAATTCCCACATGCGCATGATCATGATCCTAATTTGGTCAACCATGTCATGCACAGGCAAGTTCTTCAACTGCTTTATCTTGTTGTTAAAACTTTTTGCCAAGTTATTGTTGATATGATCACATTTGGTGGCAGTGTTAAATCATGACATGTACCACAATAGAGAATGGTAGGTGTTCAACCATGGACCAAACTCACTGCATGCTGCTTTTATCTTATCAAGATGATATGAATGTGTTTGTTTGGTGTAAGATCTTGCTGCTGGCCACATTCTCCCAAATTCTCCCCCTCTGAAGTTTTGATCAAATTCATCCACATATGGCCAAAGCATTCCCTCTGCTCACAATGAGGAAAAACATTCTTCACTGCATTTTCTAGCCCTTTACATGCATCTATCTCTGTGTACTGCAAAAGGTGACACTGGCCCTATGCATCTTTTCAACTGCATCATGAACCATGTCCATGAAACCTCTGTCTCTGACTGAAACAAACCAATAGCAACAGGGAACATCCAGTTGTGTCCATCTAAAGCATTGCATGCTGCCAATTGACCATTCCATTTGCCTGTCAAAAAGATGAGTCTATGCTCAAATATGGGCCAGTACCACTGCTTTTAAGCCATCTATGCAAGGCTTTAAAGCCATAAAGAACTTGGAGAATAGAACTCTGCCATCCTCTGTTACCTCGGTATGTATCTCCACAACACTGCCAGGTGACCTCTTTTCCACCTCTGCTTTGAAGTTATAAAGCATCCTAAAAGTATTTTCCCAATCACCATATAATTCTTTCATTGCCCTTTGTTTTTCTTTCCACATTGTGTCATACTTCACCTTAATGGGCTACTGCTTTTCCAAGTCCACTTAAAGTTTCTTTGCTGTAGTGTTTGGTATCTTGGCTAAAATTGAAGTGATCTTTTCTGCAATCCAAAGCTGTGATGTCATGGTTGATACTCTCTGTGAACTTGTAATACAAGTATGTGGATTTGAGATTTGATCAACCCTAATGGTACTTCCATTAGGTTGAATTCTAGCAGATATGTACCACTTGCAAGGCCTGACGCTTCCATCGAAACCTCTGCACCTTACATAAAATTTCTTTTCCGGTCCACATAGTCTTGGCATCAAACTCATGTTTGACTGCATAAGTCATGAAACACATCCTGAACTCCTTCATGCTTGGGAACAACTTGCCTACTTCAATAACATGATTTTCTTTGTCATACACACTTACAAGCTCATCATCATGTGCATCATCTACATCATCTGCAGTATCTTTCATCAGCTGTCCATCCACATCTTCACAAGCATCTATGTTAGCATCATTAGGCAAACTCGATTCATCCCTCTCTTCCTCATCTTGATCATCTACTGGATCTACTGGAATGCCAAAATTTTTGGCCATCTCAGTGTCAGCTATTAATGCAATGACCAAATCAGTAGTGTCTTCTAATTGTACTGAATTCCAATCAACACAAACAACCCTTGCAGCACCATCACATTCCTCTTCTGCATCTTGCTCAGCCCCCTCTATTACTGTCACTTCACCAATAAACATGGGCATTATCTGTCTTTGTGAAGCCCAATCATCATCTGCCATCTGCGAAGCCAACTTTGAGGGCACATATCCAACCTTAGAATCTGATTTCAGATCAACGAGCTCTGCCTAAAAGGTAGTATGCTTGCTTGCCCAGCCGTCTTGCTGATCGATTTCATCAACCATCTCTTCACCATTATCAATTCTCACATACTCACCCTTCCAATTATCAAACCGTAACAATGCCACCTCTTGCTCTGGACCCAAAAAATGATTTCCCCAATTTTCTCCACAACATTCCTCATGGCCCTCTCTTCCATGCTCTGTATTTTCTGTGGATAAATCTCTTCAAATTCAACCTCCCATTTCACAATTGCATCTCTCTCTATGTCTCACACACTATCATCAACTAACTTTGCTTTAGATGGGAAGAATTCAACACTGAATTCGAAGGTACGAGCAACATTCCCCCTGTTTATCAATGGCAGGCACAGTGAGGTAGCGGAAGAAGATGAGGCACACATCATAGGGTTGAAGAGGTTGGACAGGGTGATTACCTGGTCGACGTAGTCTCTCGTGGCTCCATCTCGTTCAGCCCAACGCCGCCCGGCCGCCGCTCCCCAGTCTGACCCACCTCCACAATCTGGATCTCATGGAAAACAGGGGCAAAAAGAGGCTCACTTGGTCAGATCTAACTCAAGACGGAGGAAAATGGTGCCAAATACACTCACCACATGTGCAGCCACGGCCGTCGCCGCCGCCGCCGCCGAGAACAAAGAAGAGAGCAGCAACTAGAAGCAGGGGAGAAGCACGTGTTTCGGGCCAAAGGGGAATCGATGTAATCGCCAAGTGGGACACACCACCAATTAGTTTGAGCGCTGTTTTACCTTAACCGTAGTCCCGTTGATGACCGGACCCGTGTTTTAACCACCTGGTCATATTGGGGCTATTATTGCCATGTAAGACGGTGCACATGAGCTATTTCTGGCAACTACGTCGCACTCCTTGCAATTCACATGAAATGTGTCGCATAGGAGCTATTTACCTGGTGGCAACGGGCAGTCTCGGAGAAGACGGCTATCAACGCGTGGTCAAAGAGAGAGAGAGAGAGGCAACCGCAACCCACTACCCGCTAGCTGCTATTGTCGGATTGTGTCTGCCTAGCTACTCCTATAAGAGGCAGCTGGCCGTCTTGGTTCGTCCTCCATCCGAATCCATCATGACCCAACCAACCAGCCCCAGCCGAGAGCTTAGATCGAAGCCGCCCGCACCGCCCTCTCCCTCTCACCGCCCCCGATGGCTGCGACCGCACCGACCCACGTTTCTCTCGCCCCACCGAAGGGGTCATCCAGACTACTAGAAAAAGGGCTATAGATGGGATTGACACTAATGGCGCACCAGAAAGTTGGTGCGCCATTAGTATACTAATGGCGCACCACCTTCCGATGCGCCATTAGAGTTGAAACTACTAATGGCGCACCATGCAAAGGTGCGCCATTAGTATCAAATTTTTGAACTAGTGCGCCTGTCCAAACATACTAATGGCGCATCCTTCTTAAGTCGCCATTAGTAGTTGTAACTACTAATGGCGCGCAACGATAGTGCGCCATTAGTATAGAAAATTATTTTTTTGAACTAGTGCGCTGTCCAAACATACTAATGGCGCATCCGGATGAAGTGCGCCATTAGTAGTTGTAACTACTAATGGCGCACTGCCGCCAAGGGTGCGCCATTAGTATTTTTTTTATTTTTGCAAATCTACTAATGACGCCTTGCCGCTTGGAAGGTGCGCCATTAGTTACCTGGATTACTAATGGCGCATTTAGTGCTGGTGCGCCATTAGTAAGTGGGCAACAACAAGATATTTTGGACAGCCTCTCCTACCCACACTCACTTTCTCCCCACTTCATTCTCTCCACCTCCTCCTTGTCTCGGTGCCTCCTCTTTTCACCTCATTTCCACCATAGATTCATTCAAATTAAGTGGTTAAATTACCTTGTTTTAATAGGTAAGTAAGGGGAAGCTATATTTATGTTGTTCTCCCTACAACAATGTGCACATGCACTTTTTACGGCCTAGCTAGATCTATGTATGTTCGTGGTGTTGCATATGTTTGTGGTGTTGCATATGTGTTTGTGTTTGGAGGTGTACCGTATTTGAAATGCGATAGTTGCCAATATTTTGCTGGAATGTTGATTCATTTCCGTTTAGTGAAATTTTGGCATTAAGCATTCTTTTGGTCCTATTTTAGGGAAAGTCATGCCAAATTTTTGTTTGGTTCTAAAATATCGTTTTGCTCTACCTCGCGACCATAGTCCGCACGATGACCGAAGGCATCGTGAATAGGTTTTTGAGGTCCGCGAAGGCCGAGATGCTTCAAAAGAACGAGGCGGAGATAAGATGTCCGTGTCGAAGATGCAAGTCAAGAGCCTTATTGCGGACCCGGATTCCGGCAGGTCTTGGGACCACCTGGTCTTGCGTGGTTTCATGGATGGCTATCGGTGGCAAGGTGATGAAGATGACTACGAAGTCGTCCATGGGGGCCGGGCAAGAAATGAGGAAGGGCAGCAAGACAACCACCGCGGCTCGGGCGGGCGAGAAGACGAAGAATCCCCGGGAGATGATCACGACGGTGATGTTGTACGATCATCATGTAGGCGATGCGTGACATGATGATGAGGAAGATGCCGGAGCAGGCGACGGGCATGATCATGAAGATGATGATGCCGGGCGGAGCGCACGACGCTGGACCATCGATGGGCTGGGTGCAGGACCCTCATATTCAAGAGCTGCTTCTCAAGCGGACGGATAACGCCAGAGCTGCCGCCGAGAGAAAGCCAAGATGGATCAACTTGAGTTAGACGCGGTTACTCCATTGTATGAAGGATGCAGGCCGAGGATACCCGCTGAAAGTAACGCTCATGGCTCTGGAGATGAAGATAAAACACAAAATGACCGACGCATGCTTCGGCGAGAACATGTCATTACCGGCACGAACGTCTTCCCAAGGGGAACAAGTGCCCGACTAGTTTGGAGGAGGCAAAGAAAATCGTGTGTCCTCTCGATTTACCGCATACGTGAAATACCATGTGTGCATGAACAATTGCATCATTTATCGGGACGAAAGCACGCTGAGTCTACCATATGTCCGGTGTCTTGGCGTCACTCGATACAAGAAGAGGAAGAAAGCTCCTCGAAAAGTGGTGTGGTACTTTCCGATCACTCCTCGTCTGCAGCGCTATTTCGCGGACCCTAAGGTAGCAAAGCTCCTACGTTGGCACGCGGATAGGGAGGAGAAGAAGCGAGAAGATGACGCAAATGATCCGGAGATAGATAAAAAAGACAAGATGCTGAGTCACCCTAAGAATTTGGGAACGATCCAAGGAACATCATGCTGGGCGCGAGCACCGATGGAGTCAATCCGTTTGGCAGCCAGAGAAGCACACATAGCACCTGGCCTGTGTTTGTGTGGATGTACAACCTTCCCCTGGTTGTGCATGAAGAGGAAGTACATTCACATGAGTATGCTAATTGAAGGGCCGAAACAACCAGGAACGACATCAATCTGTATGCACGGGGCTCTTGAAAGAGGAGCTTGACGCGCTGTGGAAAACGCCACCAATACGTGGGACGCCGCAGAGAAAGAATATTTCCCTATGAGAGCCGCACTGCTCACGGCGGTGCCACGACTATCTCGATTCTGGATATCTCGCGGGGCGGGTAGTCCACGGATTTTCTGGATGCGTAAGGTGCATGGATGACACAACGTATCGCCAGCTAGATAGAGATCCCGGTCTTGAAAACCGTGTTCATGGGACATCGAAGGTGGCTTCGCGACGATGACCCGTGGAGGAAACGCAAGGATCTGTTCGATGGTGAAACCGAACCCCGAAAACGCCAGGAGCGGCGAGGAAATAGACAAGCTGTTGAAAAATTGGAAAGACTGCCCACTGCCGGGAAAGAAGCAAAAGGCGCCAGAGCCGGGAAAGAAGCGAAAGGCGCCAGAGCCGCTGGCGAAGGTATGGAAAACGAGGTCTGTTTTACGGGACTTGCCGTCTTGGAAGATCCACCGTGTGCCTCACAGCCTTGATGTCATGCATATCACGAAGAAGCGTGTGCGAGAGTCTGCTTGGTACCCTGCTCAACATGCCGGAGAGGACCAAAGATGGGCGAAAGCAAGGGCAGACTTGAAATCAATGGGCATCGGCGGGAGCTTCACGCTAATGATGATGATGATGATGATGATGATGATGATGACGGCGAAGCAGACACGTAAAGTCGTCGCAAAGGCAAAAGTCCAAGAAGACCGGAAATGACTACCCTCCAACAGTGCTTCACTCTAAGTCGAGGAGGAGATCGAGCAGTTTTCACCTGCCTCCTAGGAGTAAAACTTCCCTTCTGATTACGCGGGAAGATAAGCAGATACCTAGACCCAGTGAAGCGAAGTTCAGCGGGATGAAGTCTCCACGGTATCACGCGGTCTTGATGACGCAGATACTTCGATTGCAATCCGTGGGATCATGGACACGCACGTCCGTGAAACGCTATTTGGCCTATGCAACTTCTTGACGTCATCTCTCGGAAGTCGATTGGCGTGAAACAACTCGGAAGGCTACGGAAGAGATCTGGTGATACTATGCGAGCTTGAGATGTACTTCCGCCCGCATTCTTCGACGTTATGGTGCATCTGCTGGTCCATATAGTGGAGGATATCATCCAACTCGGGCCGACGTTCCTGCGAGCATGATGCCGTTCGAAAGGATGAATGGTGTCATCAAAGGATACGTTAGCAACATGTCACGTCAAGAAGGAAGCATAGCCAGGGGCTTTCTGACCGAAGAGTGCATCTCCTACTGCACGAATTATCTAGGCATCGAGAATCCCGTTGGTCTGCCCGTCAACAGGCACCTCGGCAGGCTCGCTGGATGGGGTCACCGTGAGGGTCGCCGCGAAATGCATGTCGACTTGATGGTCGACTTCGCCCGACTTTGAAAGAGCAAACCTAGTCGCGGTACAACACATAGACGTGGTCGATCCTTGGGTGGTACAGCACAAAACCTTTATTAAGAAGGCGATACAATGACCGAGGCCAACAGAGGATTTGACGGAGATATACTCAAAGAGCACAACTCATGTTTCACGCGTTGGTTCAAGCGAAGCTTCCGTCGTACCCTTTACATGAGGATTCTTCCATGGAAGAACAACTCATATTCGCCTTGTCACGGTAGCCGAGCACAACCTGATGACCTATGAGGCGTCACGATATCAACGGACTACACATTCTACACCGAGGCCAAGGACATGAAGAGCGATGGTTATGAAAACTCCGGGTAACGATGGAATCCTGCACGGTAACGACAAGGGCGAGATACTACGGAAGGATCGAGGAGATCTGGGGAGCTGAGCTACGCTGGAGAGAAGGTCCCGATGTTCCGTGTCGAGATGGGCCAAGAACGTCATAAAAGAAGACCGGTATTTCACCACCATGGTTATACGAAGCCAAATCAAGACCATGGCGGCATAAGCGTCGGTAGCGAAAAATGAGCCATGTGTACTGGCTTCCCAAGTGGACCAATGCTTCTTCATTACCGACCGACCATAAAGCCCGATCGTGTTGTCGTGAGGAGAGGCAAAAGGAAGATCATCGGAATGGATGGAGTAGCCAATGAGCAAGACTTCGACAAGTACGGCGACCCGAGGATCGAACATGACGATGATGAAGTAGCAACATACACCACAAGAAGAAGCAGGACCACCCTACCTAAAGGACGTCCGTTCCATAGAAGAACTCCATTTGCGAAAAAGAAGGGCAAGAAGATTGTGAAGAGATAGCTAGCTAAGATCGATTGTATTTAAATCGTGAACTTCATTTCTCGATTGTATATTTTCATGGGCACTTTTTGAACTATCATGAATATTTTTAATTTCATGGACACTCGATCTCGATCCCCTCCATCTCGATCGCTATCCCACCTCGCGGAACCGGTCCACCGTCGCCCGCCGACCGCCCGCACCCTCGATTCCCCTACTCAACCGGCCGCCGACCCCGCACCTCCCTACTCAACCGCCATGCCGACCCCCCGCACTCCCCGCACCTCCCCGCTCCACCGGCATGCATTACTGTTTGATGATATTTTTAAAAAATTATTACTGTCTTATAAAAAATATTATCGTTATGATTTAAACAAGTTTGAACATATTTAAACACAAATAAGTATCAAACAGCATTTTAAATGCATAAAAAAATAGTGGAGCACAGGAATCGAACCCAGACCTCCTGGTGTGAGAACTAGCTCGACAGTCGAACTAGTAGAAGACTTGATGTGTATCAGTGCAGTGGTAGATAACCTGTTGGCTCAGGCGGTAAAAAAAATACTAATGGCGCACTGGGTGAGGTGCCATTAGCATGTATGTACTTATAGGCGCACCAAGGGGTGGTGCGCCATTAGTATTGTGCCGCCCCTACTCAGATCGATCCCTCTCTCCTCGCCCTCACCCGCGATCCCCTTCCTCTCCTCTCCCGGCCTTGCCCGCCCGCCGCCCTCGGCCGCCGCCCGACACCAGCGCCGCCCGTCCACACCACACCACCGGCGCCTCCCTCTCCCATCCTCCCCTTCCTCCCTCCGACCCCACCCCTCTCGCCCGAAGCAGCGCCGCCATGGGGCCGACACCAACCTCGCCCTCGCCACACCTTGCAGAACCTCCGCCTTGCCAAGTCCGGAGCTGCTCGTGGAGGAGACGTGGCTGGAGGCGATCTCCGGGAGGTGCCCTGTCTACCCGCCGCCTCGGCGCCAGTTAAATCGCCCTCGAGCGCCTGCACGCCAAGGTGACCGTCTACTCGCCGCCCCACCTCGTCTTCCACGCGCTCCACTATGCTGTTAGGGTTAAGATTTTTTAGTCCCCGCCCCCGACTCTGCTGCTGAAATTACCGTTTGGTGGATTCCGACATAAGCACCACCAATATCTCGCAACATGCATGATAAGCATGCTCTGTTACAAGCAAGCGACATTACAGTTACACAACCAGCTAGTCTAGGCTATGTTCAAACCTGTCCAACTTACAACATGATGTAATATCTTACACAACCACCATCATCTGTTTGTTACACAACTACTGTAGCTAGCTACAATCGAACCTCTTCAGACCTTGCATTGCAGCTCTGCTGCACTAGATCTAGATGAACCTCTTCAGACCTTGCATTGCAGCTCTGCTGCACTAGATCTAGACGAACCTCTTCAGACCCGTAAACACCACCTTTAAGCGAAGCGGTATTGTGTTTTGCTGCTTTTCCACTGTCATTCTCGAATACATATCCAACTCTCGAGTACTTTTCCCTTTTATGTATTGCTCTGCTCCTTTGATTTTCCTCAAATCGTTAGTCTTTTTTTTGCGGGGAAATCATTTGTCTTCGATAATGGGAAGTATATACTCTTATATACTCACTAATCCTTCACCTTGTATGATTGTGATGATTGTCACTTAAAATTTTGGTTGTTTAGATTTGGCACTTTGAGGGCTTTCTTTGTTTAAATTGTTTGATGGCACCGAAGGAAACTTTGTATGCATTACAATGCCAATGAGATTATAAGGCGTGTTTCCTTCTTTATGTAAAGGATACCTGTTACCAGCTTGACATCGTTATATATGCCGTATTACGTCGGTATATATTATTGAGATTATGAAGTCTGTTTATTTTGATGTCGTGCCATCCTATCCTATCTTCAGGAGATTGGAGAAAAGCTATCAGAAATCGGAGGCAGGTTGGATTACCCGTCGCTTAACCTGGAGGCAGGTAAACCTAGAAAATGAGTTATATCCAGGACAAGCCACTGTCAATTAACACTATATACACTGCCAACTGTATTTAGTTAACATTACACTGCCACTACTATTCAGCACAAACGTTTGATCATCTCACTCTACTTACTGTCAATTGACACTGTATAACTGTCGACTCCATGCACTAGCAGCCAAAGACTTCCGAATCTAATCTTTCTTGGGCAAGCTCGGCTACTTGTTGTTAGTCATTCACTAAAAGATCCTCAACAGACTGCATGCATCTAGTATTAAATTTCTTGGACGGATCATCTCTTTTAGCAAAGGACTGTAATAATTAACTAACTGAAAATTTGACATTCTGGACTATGCTTGGCTCTGGTTTTGTGAAATCTCATCTCTTTTCTAGTGCCATGAGCCCATGACTAGTCATGAATTTTATTTTACTTTCCCCACTTTATAACATTCAGAAATTGTTTACTAGCTCAAGCTTCTCCTTTGCACTTTATCACTTCAATCTGCTGCTACCTCAAGCTTCTCGTTTACACTTGTGCCAAGTAGCATTTTTTCCTTGTATAATTATATGGTGGTTGACAGAGCTGCTACTTTTTCCTTGTAGAAGATCGCATGGTCGAGTGGGAGGGATCCGATTCTTGGCGACACCGAATCACTAGCAAGGCAGCTGCCTAGAATAATAGGTTGACTCACCTATATATACTACTATCTTGCATCTCTCTCTTGTTTCTTCTTCTACTACAATACAAAGAGAGTCATTTCAGTTACTTGTCTTAGTGTGTGGTGTGGCTGTTTATTGTTCAACACCAGCAGCTAGCTATATTTAGGTCCAAGAGAAACGACATGGCTCTCCAATTTTAAGTAATCTTGCATATGTTAGAAACTACATATATGGTCTCCGGTTTTCTTACCTCTACTCTAAAACACCAACGCATCAACAAAAGAAGATGGTATTTTGTTACGCTTTCAGTTCGTGTCGTGAGGAGATATAATGTTTTACAATCTTTACGGTTATATTGGAGTTAGGTTTTGAATATGAGTAGCAGTGACTTGGATATACCTTATGGAGTTGTAACAGTTCCTCTTGGTGCTTAGGTGCATTTTCTTTGTGTAACTTGGTTTAAAAATGTGATTTGGTCTTTTGTGGCATTTGGATGCCTAAATCCCATTTTCTTAATCATATTGCTTGGAAACTTTTGGTTATCTCCTCTCGGTGATGAAATAATTTATATGTACTGCACTTTTTCATAATTAGGTAATAACGTTGGTTACTGTTTTGGTAGTTCAAGCGGAATGTATCTCATTTTGTAGACAGATTATTTTCTGGAATATCATATATTCAAATTTGTAATGAATGATGGCTTCTACCTGAATTGGTAGACTACTGTGGTGTTAGTTTGTTCTAAATACAGTAAGATAATTTTAACAACTGTAGAACATGTTGAGATTAGCAACTTTTTGTGACATCAACCAACAGTCCTGACCTTTGGGTTATCCTATTTTATATTTTTAATTACTAACTTAAGTTTGAGTAAACAGTGGCAGTGAAGTCCTCATAATAATCAGGCGGATGTTAACTTTCTGATGTCCCCGAAGTTAACTAAGATTGTGGTGCTAGTAGAGGCACATTGTGGCCTTTTCATCCATATGAAAGTAGAGGCACATTGTGGTGCTAGTTTGCTGGGTTTTTCTCCGACCATCGTGTCGTGATGATTTCTGCAGGTACCCGAGAGGCCCTTGAGTTTGCCGTAATGTCGATTAACTTCCGTTCCGGCAAATTGGTACTCCATATGTCCTATTTTCAGCAAAGGTCATGCTGAAATTTTCCGTGAATTTTAGCATGACTTTGCTAAAAATAGGACATATGGGGTACTTGTGACTAATGCATGGGCCGGGGTATCTTAGTAGTTAATTAAGTAGGATCAAGTGCCCCGCGTACTTGTGACTAATGCATGGCTTTTAGGGTGCCTCGGTGTCGATAAAAACCGAAATGATGAAAGGTTAGGCTTTTAGGGTGCCTCGGCGTCGAAAAACCCTCAATGATAAAAAGCTTAGATTTTAGGATGCCTCGGTGTTGACAAACCCTAAATGATGAGACCATGATCTTGTTCCTTGACAATAACCAACTTTTGACCAAGCTTTGTTTCTATTTAGAGAGAAACATGGCCCACAACGATGAGGCCGGGGTTGAGGCGGCAAGGCATTACAGGAGCTGTCCCAGAGATGGAGGAACAACCTCACTTGTATGAGGCCGCCGCCTTCCCCACCGATCCACGAGACCACCGATGGTGCCGCCGAGGATGACCACACCGATGCCACCACCGATGGTGCCGCCGAGGATGCCACCATCGATGATGGCGGCGCCGCAGATGGCAGCCAATAGAAGAGGCAACGGAAGGACTGGCGCCCGACCGTGCTCCGCACCCTCAAGGAGGAAGTTACTGAAGTGGACTCCGACGGGAATCCAACGGCGCCCGAACGAATAGTCAAGGGGTACTCGCTTCAGCTCGGGTGCATTCTCCGGAGCACCGTCTCGATCAACACCGAGAACCTGAGGCATCCTGACCGAGGGAATTTGCGCAACCTCCTCTTCACGAAGCTGCACGATCGATACAAGTTCCCCGCTGCTTTTGAAAACACAAGCCTCAAAGGGAATAAAGTGAACAATGCTGCCCTCACAAAGATGAGCAAGGCCACATCTACTTGGAAAAGCAATGTGAAGAGAATGATCGAGAAAGGTGAGAGTTATGAGAAGATCAAGGAGAAAAATCCTTCGATCACCGAAGATGACTACAACGACTTCAAGATCAATTGCTCGAGCACCGCAAACTCCCAATCAAGTGAGTGGGGGAAACAAATGCGGAGCTGAACATAGGGAACACACATTCGGTCCCGGCGGTTCTGAGTGGCGGAGCCTATATGGGACAAGGAGGAGGCGGACCGTGCCGAGCAAGGCCTACCGCCCCTCTTCGATAAATACGGTGACAAGCGGACCAGGAACTTTGTCGGGGCCGGTACAAGAAGGACCCGAAAACAAAGGAGCTTACCACAGATCCGAAGACCAGGCGGCTTGAGCTTGTTCTGGTAAGGAATACACCCCCGCGTAATTAGCTCCATATGGTTGCATTCTAATTAATGAAGCCAAATTTCTAAATGGTTCACATTCCTTCCGCAGGCGACTCGAAAGCGATGGCGGGGTCGACTAAGAGCAACCCTTGGGACACCACTCTAAATAGGGGTTGAATGTAATGAAGAACAAGGATAAGCTTCGATAAACCGACGTCACTGGTCGTGTGGCGGCAAAGGCTTGTCCACAAAATGGGGTCATACTATACATTTGGTGTGCGGAAGGAGAAAAAGACCAGCTCGGAAAGCCAGGTGCGAGAGGTTCAAGAACTCAAAGGCACAGGTGGCGCGGATTCGGAGATTGTCCAAGAGCAAGTGGAACAAAGACTCGGAGCGGCGATCACCGCCATTGTGCCTACCTTGATCTCGAGGTTGAGTGCGTGGATTGCGGGCGGCATCAGGGGCCGCCCGATTCCTAGCTTCACGGCTAGCAACTTCGCATAATGCGATGGCGGGGCCATTGGTGCCTCCGGCGGGCGGCATTAGTGTCTCCGACGCCCGGCACGGAGCTTAATGCACCGGGTGTCGCCCGGCGGCACCTCTGCGACAAGCCCCTCAATCAGCTGCCGCGCCCGCCGTTGGCGGTGCCTCTACATTAGCCGAGCTCGGCGCCATCATCCACGGTAACTAATTAAGCCTCTCGGCCGAGGACTTCATCTCCTTGCCTTTTGACTGGGCATCCCTGGCGCCCTACATGTTTTCGCGAGGGCACCGCCCGGCGTTCCGTGCACTCTCCTCCACTTCGCGTGAACAACGAGTTGGTCGATGTCGCCAAGGGCAAAATAGTTCAACCGGCAACCCCTTGTTCCACGGTACCCGGATGCCACCCAACTTGTTTAGGGTTCAAGCTGGTTCGGTGCTGCCAGGCTGCGACGAGTTGTTACCTCCGAATCGACCCGTCGGGGCCGGCGATGATGACGTGATGACCCTCGGCGCATGCTTGAGCTGGCCCCTGCTTTGGCGAAGAGCCAGATTCGTTTGAGGCGGGGACACCACCCCAAAGACAACACCGCCCGGTCGTGCGGCGCCAAGTCGGCCCCATGGAAAGACCGCCCGCAGCGGTGCGGACATCCCTATGCCTTTGGATCCAAACATGCATATGGCACGGGATCGAACGACGACGAAGACGATGATGATACATTTGGCAACGCGTCGATCAGTACTTTGCCGATCATGGGTGCGATGGCGACTTCATGGGGCCTCCTTCTCAAGAACCAAACCCAACAAAAGGCGTGTGCGATCTAGCTCGTCTGCAGCGGAGAAGCCAAGTTGCAACAGCGCCGTCTGGCGTTCAGCTCTCGAGAGACGCCTCCACTGCCGACTTCACCGAGCCTCGGATAGGCGAGGTGCAAAATATTATCAGCCCCAACACACTCAAGAAGGTGGTCTGTGAGCAAAACTCGGTCCCATTACAGGGAGAAGAAGAAGGCACGCAAAAGAAAGACTAAGAAGGGTGCGAGCCAGCCCGGCGCAGTACGATCCGTGCTTAGGACGGGCCACCTTCACCGCAGGATATCTCGAGGAGGGTGCATGTGGCGGGTAGGGCGATGCTACCGACAAATATGCTCAATGCTGCAACCGGTGCTATGCGGAGTCTGCATGATGTTGTTCTTTCTTTGGAGAAGCGGCGTCTCGGGGAGAAGGATGTGGCATACCCAGTTTTTTGGCGGCCAAGGTGCCAGAGGGCAAGGGCTTTGTGGATAACTCCATCGGGCGTACGATCGTCCTGCGTTTTGATGACATCCACGCTATGTTGAACCTTCATCCGCTGCACTACACCTTCGTTCGGCTATTTTCGCTGAGTATGGAGATGCGGATCATTCGCGACAAGACCCCGGACATTGTGATAGTCGACCCCTTCTACATGCGTGCCAAGATCTTGGGCAGCGCTGGGGACCGGCAAGTCGCGAGTTCTTACCTCGAAAGGCGTCATTACGGCAAACCAAGATAAGGATAACTTCCTCGTGCCTTACTTTCCCGAGTAAGTCCTCCCTCAACCGCCCGTAACATATGAGTTCTTACATTTCGATCGTTTTTCTTTTAACATTCCGTGTTTTCTGCGGTGACACACGTTGCCGCTCATCCTCCTAAGCCCCAAATATTCCATGGCCACGTATTTCGACCGGACCGTCAATCGAGCGTAGACTACACAAATGTCAAGAAGGTTCTTGATGATGTTCTCCCGGCTCGCCAAATCTGGAGGCACCTTCACCAGGCCTATTCGTAGCACGGCAAGCACGTGTTCTCCCACAATCTGACGTTCTGCTGCGTCAAGCAGCCGCTGGGCGGTCAGAAGGGTGCCTACTCGCCATCCATCACATGCGGGCGATCGTGCAGGGCCATCATCAACTTCTGCTACCGAGTAAACTCAAAGATTGGGCCGCGGCGTGTCGGCAATCCAGACGCGGACCTCCGACAAGAATTCTTTCGCATCCAGTCGGAGTTTGCGGAAATCATCCATCAAGATGTCGCCGTACCTCGGGCAGTTCTACCTCAGAAATCAACCGTCCAACAGTGACATCGACACAATGCTACAAATGCAGGCTGACAACGACCGTTATTTCATGACTCCCACGATGAGACGGCGGCTTCATCCACGCTCTGGTCCCTTGAGTCGAGTCGGAAAGCAGTGATGCTGTGTCTAGTTCTGAAACATCGATTGGCTCATGTTGTAATTAAAATTTAATAAACTTGTAGTATGTCTCTTTGGTTTCGAGAGTCGTTCAACTTAGATGTAATCGATGCTATTAATGTCTTGCTTTTCTCTTCCGATCGTTCTGTTGCATACTTATATATTGCTTATGTATTGTCTGTGAATTGGTACTAACGTTTACGTTTGGCTAGTGCATAGCGATGCCGGCGTATGTCGTGTACAAGGGTAAGGTTCCGAGTCTCGATGACTGGGAGGAGTGTCGGAGACAGGTTCACCGATTCAGCGGTAACAGTTACAAAGGGTACACCACTAGGGCCGAGGCCGAATCTAGATACGCCCGCTATCTAGCGGGAGAGGGAGGAGCGTTGGAGGAACCGGATGAAGACGAGTTTCATCGTGATGATGCTCATCGTGATGACCGCAGCTCTCTTCTATGTGATGGTAGTTTAGATGATCGATATCGACTTGTAATGTGAAGACAAACTTGCTACTCGCGGTCTCGAGACTTGTAATATAATGTTCTATCTTTGTTCGGTCTTTTCAATTCGGAGACTAATATGATGAATTGTATTCGGAGACTAATATGATGAATTGTATTCAAAGACTAATCTTCTATTGTATTCGATGAATCTGTTGTTGATGTGTGCTGTCTATATTTTGTCAAATTATACATTTTGTAACCTGTGCAAAAAACAGAAAATAAAAAAAATAAAAAACCTAATATTCATACTAATGGCGCATCACATGACAGTGCGCCATTAGTATGACAAAGCATACTAATGGCGCATCACTTGTCAGTCGCCATTAGTATGCCATAATTACTAATGGCGCATCTCGTGGTCGTGCGCCATTAGTATGCCAAAGCACCTGGGTATACATGGCCCCTGGGAGGCATACTAATGGCGCACCGTAGCCTATACTAATGGCGCACCAATGGTGCGCTACTAATGGCGTGCTAGTAATGGCGCACCAGTGATGCGTCATTAATGGCCAAATTAGGTGCGCCATTAGTAGCGGTTTTTCTAGTAGTGGCGCCAAGGAGCTGGCGACCGCCGCGACGAGGATGCGGCAGGACCCGGACCAGCCGCTTGGTCTCCGTCGTCCTCGCCAACGGTGTCCGCGAGGCGGTGCCGGTGGACATCCTGCCCACCGGCATCTCGGCGCCGCCGAACAGGTACGCGGTGCTGGCACCGCCCGATGACGACGAGGATGACGCGGAGGCGGCCGCGGGAGGAGGAGACGGGGCCGGCGGTGGCGAGGAGGAGGCGGCCCCCAACGACACCTAGGCGGACCGTTTTGCAAGGCGCTCTGAGGTCCTCGTTCGAGGGGTGGCGGCATCGGCGAGGGTGAAGGTGGTAATTCGCATCGTACACGTCTGACTTCGTCTTTCGTTTGCTTCATGCGTAGAGTAGATAGTTCTAGAACTTGTTGTTGCTAAGTGCTAGACTAGATGATTCTGGATCTTCTTGTCAATCCGGCCGCTGGAACTCATGTTTGAGGTGTCGCTCAGAATTTTTTTGCCGGATGAATCAATGCAAGTCAATGCCTGATTGATCTAGGCTATTTTTATTGACTTAGCTCACCAATATGCAACAAATTTTGTTTACTTATTTATAACTCACTCTCGACATGCTATCTTATCTAGTGCCATATCATTATATTACACAAATTAACAAAAAAAAGTTCAACAAAAAATAAAGATACAATATCTTAATTTTAAATCGATCTGGGAAATATCATTTGAGGCTCTAAAGCATACAATTATATGAATGTGATGTAAGGTTAACTTTTTCCAAGATAATTGTTTTTTCGTTTAACTTGTTTTTATTCTAGAACAAAGAGGAACACTATATCACATGCCATTATATGTTAATCTATGCTACTTAGAAGATTTGTAGGTATATGTATGCGTTTATATATGGTTGAGTGTCAGGGCAACAAGTTATAAAACCGATAGAGGTTTCTAGAATCATGTTATTTTATGTATAAGTAAAAATAGCAGATAATTAGCAATATACTAAACGTAGACATCTAGAGTAAACAAAATATGTATGGGAGAATATGTCCTTGAATTGTTAGCGTTGCTTTCTTATTGTTTCATTTCTTCAACAAGAGGGATATACCCATGTTATGCATGATTTCCTTTATGATTTGGCACAGTCACTCTCGAAACAAGACTGCTTCAGATTGGAAGATGATAAGGTGATGGAAATACCATGCAGTGTTAGACATCTCTCTGTTTGTCTTGAGAGTATGAAACAATATAAGCAAAGTATCTGCAGGTTACAACATTTACGCACTGTTATCTGCATTGACCCGGAAAGTGACTCGGAAAACCATGAAAGGCCACTGATGGATAGTGATGGGAGATAAAAAACCAAAGGAGAAGGAAAGGCCATGTATAATTCTATCCCTCTGCCGTTACTTCGGTTAATTGCTTCACACAAAAGAGGAAACTGGGAAATCTTCTCGTCGGATCCCGCTTCTTATCCACCGCAACTCAACAAGAGGATCTTTATTTAGTTAGATCTTTTCATACAAGGACAAAAAGTGGTGAAATAATCTTTACAGTTTTCTGTTGTTTACCATAATCCATCCTTTACTTGTTCATGTTAGCCCCATGTCATTTACTCAAACCAATGCCTTTTATCCATCCATAATGGTTTCCCTTTTGACCCTGGAATTATCTTTTTGATTCTTTTATCAAACTGAAACGAATAGCTCGAGAGTCGAGTCTGTATTCTGAGTCTTATCTACATGTTTAATTATTCTCAATTTCGAACTATTTCCTGTGTTTACACCATATCCAGGTTTAGGCATGGACAAAACAAAAAGGGGGAAATCAGCAGCAATAATTTTTTTCTCCGCAATTCCATGGAGGAGGTGGCGCTGGCTGGCTTGCGACTGGCGGTATCACCAATCTTGAAGGAGGTGATCACTAAAGCTTCAACATACCTTGGTGTTGATTGACGCGTGAGCTCCATCAACTGGAGACCTGATTTTTTTTAACTTTAAAAAATTTTGTAATATTGAAATTTTTCATGACTATTTTAAATATTTTTTAGGATATTTTATGAAAACATGATTTTTCAACTTTGCAATTTCTGATATTTTTTGGAACTAAAAAATGGGAACAGTTTCTAAAACATGAACTTTTTTGAATATGTAAGCGTTTTGAACATTTTTTTTGAAAATTCCAAACATATCTATATTATTGGGATACATTTTTAAAAATGTGAGCAATTTGAATAACGAGAACATTTTCTAAAAATACAGGAACTATATTTTGAAAGGAAAGAAACTAAAAAAAGAAAAAAAAGAAAAAAAAACCCAGCAAATAACCATGGAGGAAACCAATATGAAAACACAAAAAAAAAAAACAGAACTGTCTGGAATGTTTTCAGAACCAGTATAAACCGGACAAAAACCTGCCTAAAAACCATATCCTTGTAGAACATATACGTGCGATCTAAATTGGGTGAGCGTGTAGATATAGATCCGGGTTTTCGTAAAAAAGAACAGGTATGGACCCGGTTAAAGAAAAAATTGGTTGTGATGAACCGGTCTTCACCGGAGAAGTGAACCTTTCCGGGTGGCTCAAGCAGTCTCACTTCGTCCGTTGAACCCCCCTTCCCGGCAGCGATGTCAGCTGCTTCCTCCTCAAGATCCACCGCCTCCACCGCGCTGCGGCCTCAACCACCTTGGCGGCAGGCATCCCTCCCTCGGCGCCGCCTGCCGCAATCCCCCCGTGCCGCGCGACCCTTATGGCCCGTGCCCTGACGCCTGACTTCGACAGAAAGGTCAAGGATGAAGGCCCTAACGTGTTGGGCCGTTGGGCGAGTGATTGGCTCGCCAACCTACATTACGAATTTGCAAGGTATAACCTTGTTCTTATGTGGCACCAGTTCTGTTTATTTAGTTATTTTTTTCTCTGAAAAGTAGTACTTCCTACTCCCTCAGTCCCATAATATAAGAGTGTTTTCGACACTACACTCTTATATTATGGGACGGAGGGCGTAGTTATTAGTCATTTTCATTGAATGAATTAGAAGAAATGCCGCAATTCAGTTCTACACATGGTGTGTTTTTTACCATCAGATATTCAAACCCGAATTGAGGGGCCACTTTCAGTTCAGTGTTGTCATGGATTCCATGCAGGGATGAAGACACCAACGGGTCACTGTGTGCTACTCCGGTCATATAGCTTTCAGGCCTGAATTCTGAAATGGCGCTGCTCGGAAAACCATGAAAGGCCACTGATGGATGGTGATAGGGGAGAAAAATAACCAAAGGAGAAGGAAAGGCCACGTACTACCCTATCCCATCTTTTAACTCACTGACCTGCTGTCTGCAGAGCACTGCCTCTCATTTCGGTTGCAGTGCAATACTGATCCCGGTTCCATTCTCCCTCTGCCGTCGTTACCTTACATCCAACTTCCTTGTCTGCGCGACGAGCAGAGCAGGAGGGGCAAGCTCCTGCATCCCGTTTCGCTGTTTCATCCGTGTAAGCTTCTTCACCTCCCTTTGCTGCCTTCACTCGTTAGCTTCCCCGTCAGATTTTTATGGACTGGTTTGTCTTCATAAGCATGCCGGTGTAGTCTGCATATTTATATCCACACAAAAGAAGAAACAGGAAGTATGTCGGAATATATACTTTGATTAGTTGGTTCACACAAAAGAAGAAGCATGGGTGGTTAAAATAATTGAATTTCCCAAAAGAATGAGTGGTGAAAATAATCTTTATAGTTTGCTGTTGTTTACCATCATCCGTCGTTTACTTGTTCATGTTCGCCCTATGTCATTTCCTCAAATCAGTGCCTTTTATCCATCCATATGGTTTCTCTTTTTCCTCTGGAATTATCTTTTTGATTTTTTATTATCAAACTGAAACGAATGGCTCATGTCTGCAATTGGAGTCTATTGTACATATTTAGTTCTTCCTAATTTCGCACTATTTCCTGTGTTTACAACAGATCCAGGTTTCTGCATGCACAAAACAAAAAGGGGAAACATCAGCAACAACAAAACCCCGCAATCCGATGGAGGAGGTGGCACTGGCTGGCTTGCGACTGGCGGTATCACCAATCTTGAAGGAGCTCATCACTAAAGCTTCAACATACCTTGTACAAGGCTGAGGACCTGTTGGATGACCAAGAGTACAACTTTCTCAAGCGCAAAGCAAAGGGCAAGAAGGATTTCTCCACCAACACTGTTTTGAAGCCTCGGCATGCTATGTCGAGCGTGATGTCCAATCTGTGCCCGGAGAACAGAAAGCTACATTTCCGGCTCCTCGTCATTGCAGTGAAATAGTATTTCGTTTGGAAAACATGGAAGATAGTCAGTTCCTAGCACTATTCAAATACCATGCCTTCTTTGAACCAGAAATCAGAAATCCACAGTTGCGTGGAAAACAAGAAGAGATTGCAGAGGAAATCGTTAAAAGGCTGGGAAAATCTCCTTTGGCTGCAAAAGTTGTGGGTTCCCAGCTGAAGGGGAAAACAAATATCAGTGCATGGAAAGATTCTCTAACTATACAGATCGACAACTTAAGTGAGCCCAGGAGAGCTCTGTTGTGGAGTTATGAGAAGTTAGATCCACGTCTATAGAGGTGCTTTTTTTAATTGCAGCTTATTTCCAAAAGGTCACAAGTATGACACGAGGACCTGTGGGTAGCAGAGGGATTTGTCGATTCATGCAACATGAGCAAGAGAATGGAAGATATTGGAAGGGGTTACTTCTAATATCTTCCATTCTCTTGCGGAAGATATTAGAAGTAACCCCGTTGCCTTGTCCAACGAGCCCGACAGGGTGTCGTGGCATCTTAATGCCTCCGGGAAGTTTTCTGTCAAATCCTTATATCACAAACTGTGCAGAGGGAGGTTAAAGGACTTTGGCAAGCTTGCGTTCCGCTGAAGATCAAAGTTTTTCTTTGAAAAATGTTCCGGGACCGTCTCCCCATGTCCACCAACATAGCAAAACAGAATGGCCCGGCAACGGGTCCATGCGCGTTATGTGGGAACCCCGAGAATGCAAACCACGTCTTCTTCCTTTGTCCTCTCGCTAGGTTTGCTTGGAGCGCTGTGCGCGAGGCGGCTAGTGTCCCTTGGGACCCGCGCTCCTCTTCCGAACTGGTGGGATTACTTGATTCGGTTCAGGGTCAGCACAAGCGTGTGATGTGGACTAGTATAGGGGCGATGTTATAGTCCTTATGGCTCACCTGCAACAAATTCACCATTGAAGGAACGTTCCCGTCGCACCCGGCTAATATTATATGCAAATGCTCTATCCTCTTGCTGCAATGGAGTCCGTTGGCGAAGCGGAAGGACTCTGTGATCACGAAGCACGCGAAAGAACGAGTTCATCAAGTCTATGTGGCGGCTAGGGAGCCGGCGATGCCTACCTAATGGTGGGAGTGATCTTTAATTTGCGAGCCTGCGTGCTCTATTTCGTAGGCTTCGGCCTTGTAACGTGCTCGCTGCCCGGCTTTGAACCCCCCAGACTAAGTTTCTCGTGACGCCTTGGGCTTTTGGTTTTGTGTAATGTCCAATCATTTGCTACTCTGCCTGTTGTTTGGGCGTTGTTAATTTAAAGCCGGACGCTTCTAGCGTCTTCGTTCTGAAAAAAAAGAACCTGCCTCTTCTTAAGAACTTCCTTCTGATGGAAATTGGAAACCATCATCCTTAATGTAGTATAGACAATTGAAACTCTAATTACAGAAATTGCCACCTGAGTTTCACAGCTATCTCCGATGTTAATGTCTCTGAATCATAAAATAAAATCTGTTTTGTTCACTAACCTTTTCTCTTCATACAACTGTAGCATGTCATCTACATTTTCATCTCCGCTAATAAGGTCCATCCCTGCATGGCCAGCACCTTTGCATAATACATGGAATCACTAATCCAATAGCCCTGTGGCAAGCAGATTCCTAATTGTGATGTCAGACTGCCCTAATGTCCTCTCAAGATTGTCAACTCCTCTGAATTAAAACCCAACACCCCAAATATCATCACCCAAGCTACAAAGATGAACAAAAATAACAGAAATTAAACCTAGCACAAATTTCCTAAACTAACAAACCCTAAATAGAGATAGGGGGCCAGATGCAGGTGCAGATGGGTAGGCGGGAGGGGAACTTACTCCACACCGCCTAGACCAGAGGTTAATATGTGGATCTGGCTGGGATTAGCCTTCCAGACCTAGGCAAGGGTCGCCGCGCCCTGGCTTCATTGTCTTCCACCGCCTACAAACGATTCGATGTGGCGCCGAGCTAGTCACCGGCATCGAGAGGGGTCTTCTCCAACGTGTCGTCCGCCTGCCGCTGCCGGTCTACACTACTCTTCCGGCATCGGCATGCACCGCCATCGTCGCCGGCGCCTTCCTTGTCAGTCAAGTGAGAGAGGGAGTCCAGACTAGGGTGAGTGAATTTGGGGAAACTTTACCCCTTTGCAGCGTCGACTAGGTTAAACGAGCGGCGTCAACGTCCGTCCTGCCTCGCTGTTCGCCTTTGCCACGCAGACCTTTCTGGTGGGGCCAGGCTGTCAGGTTCGCTGTTGAAACAGAGTCAACCGAGCATTTAGTGGTTTCGGCAATGAGATTACTAAAAACCATGTCATCGGCAAACTGTTATGAAAATGGTGATTATTTTATGCATTGTGTGCAATTGTGATGTTTTTTTGGCATTTTATTCCCTAATTGGCAGGTCCTGAAGTACTTCGCAGCCACGCGCGCGGTCGGAGAAGCAAAACAGCCGCTAGTTTGCCTGCGAGATTTCAAGATACCGTAGATAGATAGATAGAAGCATTGCTGGTTATAGGAGTCCAATCCAAACTCGTAGATATATGATAGAATTTCTTATTTGTTCCTTTCTTAAAATTTGCTTCCTTTTTTGGCCTAAAAAAAGAGAAGCACATTTTAAGAAAGGGACAAATAAAGAATTCTCTCTAGATATATACTCATACTTAAGAGCCATGAGCATTATTACGAGAAAAGGAACAGCGGCAGTTCATGGTAGTCGTATGGAGTAGTAGACATAGACAGGAGGAGGAATTTGTCCGTCACCCCGAAGTTACCTACCATATCGCAGTCCGATTAAGCACAGGAGAGGACCGAGTAGCATAGGAATTCTAATTCTCAGACGGCTGCCGGCCGGTGCCTATTATTAGCCTATATATATATGCACGAGCCCCTCCCAATCAATCGAACAAGCAATCTCTGCTTGCTCTCGCCGGAAACAAAGTCAGCTAAGATAAGATGGCCGCCGCCGCATCCCACGATGTTGAGTTGCTAGACCTCGTGAGCTTCGGGTACACGCTCCTCCACCATGGCCTCGTCATCGCCGACGCCGACCACGACTCCGCGGACCTCGACACGTTCAAGCTCCTCCTCGCCGACAACACCGTCGTGTACAAGAACGCCGGCGACCTCAGGGTGGTCGACAGGAGCTACCTGCGCCCCGGCGACGTGGTCGGCTCCGCGTCCGATGATGATGGCCAGCTCGGCGTCGTCACCGGCGTCACCACCGTGCTCGACCTGGCCAAGCGCGGCACGGAGACACATGTCATCACGGGCGTGTTCCCGTCTAACCTCAGGCGCGCAAGGAGCTTCAACCTCGGCGACTTCGTCGTGTCGGGGCCGTGGCTCGGCCAGGTCGTGGAGGTGTCCATCGACGTGGATGTGCTGTTTGATGATGGGGCGGTCTGCAGGGTCACCAACGCAGACTCCAACAAGCTAAAAAGAGTGGACGGCACCGGTGCTAGCAGCAACATCATGTATCGCCATCAAATGAACACTCTCGTCAACCCCGGGGAGCACGTCAGCGCACCAGACACTTGTTCCCCCTTCAAGGCTGCACGCTGGCTTAACGGCTCCTGGAATCCTGACCATCAGATAGGCACCGTCAGCAAGGTGGAGACGTCCGGCGTCCTTGTCTGCTGGATTGCATCCATGCATCATGGCACGGACAAGGGGCTCGTCAAGGCATCCGCCCCTTCGGCCTACCAGAATCCGGACGATCTTACTTTCTTCTGCGCCGCATACGGTTGTAGCTGGGGGGTAGCTGACCGCTGCTTTTTCCGCAAAGACAATGTTATTGATGATGAATGTGAAGCACCAACTGCTAAGGTGGAGGTGGAGTTTCCCATGATGGTCGCCAATACTCGTACCTCTGTCGACGTGCTGTGGCAGGACGGCACACGACAACATGGCATAAGTTCAGCCACAGTCGTCCCCTTTGAGCTAGTGGATGAAGACTTATTCCCAGGGGATCACGTCGTCGGTGTTCTTCCTATTGATGCTAGTGTGAACAATTACGTTTTTGCTGATGGAACTGAATTCAAAAGGCCTGTGGGCGTCATCAAGAGCCTGCACTACGGAGACCGGACGGCTCGCGTGTCATGGTTCAAGGATGTGGAGCACACCAATGAGGCTAGGGCTAGGGAGGTCGAGTGCGATGATACTGTGACTGTGTATGCCCTGAAAAAAGACTCTTCTTACCTATCTGCTGATCAACCAGCGGTGAAATCACACCATTGCTAAAGGGCAACAAGAAGAAGAGTGTCTTTGCAGCCGATCTTTCATGGCTGGGGCATGTTGTTGACCTTCTCAATGATGGACATGTCCAAGTCAAGTGGGGCGATGGTAGCATGTCAATGGTACGTTGAAAAATTCTGTTTACTACTCTACTAGCTAGTCACTTCTTGTTGGACTCTACTCAACTCATTAACTGTTCTCGATCTGATTTCGTGTGTGCTGCAGGTATTGCCCCATGAGATTGTTGTCGTCGAGGAGGAGCACTATTCAGATCTGTTGGATGAAATGGACAACTGGGTAGTGGTCGACAACATCGTTGATGCACCTGAAGAACTGGCTACGGCTAACACGGTATTATATCTATCCTTCTAACATTGTCCACTTCTATACAAACAAAAACAAAAATCAACTTAAACCAGGACCTACTTCGGGTTGTCCCGACCGGTCGGCACCAAAGAAAAATAAACTGACACACGCATAATTTATACTGAATTATTATATGTATGGATTCATCTCAATTGATGTGGCAATATGTTTTATCTTATTTTAGGACCACGATCTACGGAATTCAACTGATGGTAATGGTGTTGAAGATGACAGCCCGACAGCAACAAAGAGTACAAGCCTTTTGGGTCTTGCAACCCAGTCTTTGCTCCAAATGACCGACGGCATGGTGGCTCGGTGTAAAGGATACATGCCCTTGTCGTCATCGCCAAGCTCAGAGTTACCTACGCCCACGTACGATGAAAGTACTAGTGGTGATACAGCGGAGACCATCGATGCCGCCATGACAAGGAACATTGAGGATGTGAACAGACATGATTTGGCCGAGGAGGGGACGAAGGCTGACGAGTAGCCCTCTGGATAATGATTAGCATGACACCGCGGATTATGTAATTATAGTTATATTGGAAAATGATGAAAAATCAAATTTTGTGATTTTAGACAGATATAAAGTGGTGGAGATTGAAACTAGCCCTCAAGTTATAATGGTTGATTTAATCTGTTCGTGTTTCAGATATATTCACCTCCCTGGATTCACAGCATGATCTTTCAAATTTCCATGTGCATTTGCTAAATATATGAGGATCGTTGGCCTTGCATGATGAGTATGTACACACTGGAGTATATGAAAAGGGAAGGGAAGGAAAATCCCGGGTTAACATTCTTTGTTGAAAAAGAAATGAAAATGTCCATTTTGTGCCGTTTGGGTAGTTTTTTCGATTGTTCTGGGAATTAATCAATCAGCTGTTGTGTTGGGTAGCTATTTCATTTGTGAGACAACGTTCAGTTCTAAGGGCATGCATGTTTCGTTCATAACTAACTAATTTGCCAGGCAAGTGCGGCTTGGAAAAAGTTTGGCTCATTATACAGCGGTAAACAGTGGGTACACTAGACTTCACAGATGGCCCAAACCCTCGGAACCGGATCCTCTAGCATTGAGAAGGAAAGTTAGAGAAGCTATAATACACTAACTTTCCTTCATTCTATCCATATGATTATGGCTAAAATGACTTAATTTAATTTGCAAATTGATGATCTACTGTGTACATCTATAGTAATTACGTAAAAATAAATTAATCATGAAATAAAATTAATTTTAAATTATTTATATTTACAGTAAATACCAACAGTAAACAACCTACTAATTATCTACTAACAGTCCTTAACTTTCCTTCTTCATTTTACACTAGGCTAACACTGTAGCACCGTGACTTTCCTTCACAATGTTAGAGGATCCGGTTCCCAAACCCTCTGCCAACAGTAACCAGATTATATAACGTAAAAAGACTAGAACTGTATTGTAGTGTGTACAAAATAGTACAAACAAACAATTACCAATCGATTTTTTGTGCACTTCATTTGTCTTTAGTGTTGTGCGTAATTTTTGGGTGTTTTTCATCAATGTCGTTAGCAGCGGAAACTAGGTATACGAGTGTCGGGGTATTCGGCAGAAAAATGATTTTTGCACGGGGATGGTATTAGTGTTCTTCAGTCCCGATTGTCTGCGTCAATTTTGCTAGGTGAATGGGAGCTGCTGCACTGCTAACTCAGGATGCCATTTTGAGCGTAGTTGCTTCTAGATATTCACTCAAAATCATTCCAAAATAGACTAGTACATACATATAGTGTGGATATGACATGGTGATTATTTTGTTCATGGCAACGAGAGAGTGGCTAAGGTGATTTGGAGGAGTGATTGGTCGTGGAGACATGTTGGTTTAGTTCGATTTTCTGAATACAGGCTTGTTTCTCATCAGTAGTCCTTCACATTGGAGATACATCTCTGTATGATTGTTCAGTTTATCATTTAAGTCTTTGTTCAGTGACTATGGTTGCATCATTTTTCAGTCATAGTAATTTTTAACGGTAGAACTAAACATAACACACCAGGCCCTCTCTTAGTTTTTTAAGTCTCTTGGCTCCCTATGTTTTATGTTCGAGTTTGTCCTTATTCCTCAGTCCTTTTTATTCTTCTCGAGTAATCAGTGTTCTTTCTTCAGTTTGTGTTCAGGCTCCTAATAAGTTTCTATTCAGTGTTCTTTCTTCATTATAGTAGGGCAAAAAAGAATTGATTATCTCAGTTTTTTCATTATTCAGTGTCATTGCTTTCAGAAAGCTCAATAATTTCAATTTTAGTCATCATTTTCAGTTTGGTCCTTCGTTCTAAAGTTTTTCTTGTTTGCTGTGTTTATTCCTTACTTTGTTAATCAGTCATTGTTTAGTTCGTCACTGAATCTTCTTTGGTCCCTCTTTGCAATTTATTTTGATCAATCCTTTGTCTTTAGTCTTTTTCTTTAGCTAAATTTTTTCTACTGTCTTTTAATCCAAGCATTAGGTTTTACGTACATGCAAGCTATCTCTCCGTTCGGAAATATAAGTCTATTTAGAGATTCCAATTGGGACTACATACAGAGCAAAATGAGTGAACGTACACTCTAAAATATGTCTACATACATCCGTACGTAGCTCTTATTGAAATCTCTAAAAAGACTTATATTTAAGAACGGAGGAAGTACATTGGACACATTACTCTTTAGTTTTCTTAATTCTTCTTTGTTCACTTTTCAGTCATATTCTTTTAGTCTTTAACTATGTCATTGCCTCCTGCCTTCAGTCCATAGTTTTGTTTTTCCCTATTTCCAGTTTCAATTTTTTTACTTCTCAGTCTATATAAGTAAGCAATCGTCCGCGTTGGTGACTCGGGCGACGACTCGATCCACTTTTCTCACAGCCATCCCCGTGTTCCTTCCCCTCTCCACCACCAGGCTTACCCGCGCGGCTGACGGCGGCGGCGGGGTTCCGTTCCTGTGGTGATTTGGGGGGCGTTTGTCCAGGTACATGCAGCGCCTGGAGGTTGTGAAGGCGGAATTATCAGGGGCGCCGACAATCCAAACGGGGTTGGATCCTGCGAGAGCTTTGCGGGGGTGGCCAGATTGGCAACATAGTGCCTGCCACCATTGCTCATGGACACCATTAAGGAGTGCCATCTCCAATGGATGTAGTTGCTCCCAACGCCGTCAATTTCCTCAGCAGGATCATGGGAGCCACTACCCTATTCCATGGCAGGAGTGTAAGTCTGCCCGTATTGGACTCTCCTCGTATGTACGTCCGCCTCCCATGGCATCCTCCATCCGGGGAGCCCAATTGGTTGAGGCGGAGGCCTAACATAGCCACGGCCATCTCTAGCGGGGAGGCAGCAATCTTTGCGGTCCTTCACTCGTGCTCGCCGTAAATCTGCCAGTAAGTTGTTAGGCGGCTATCGGTTCTACGACAATAACCTAAGGAACAATGACCTATTTGATCAGCCGCTGCAGGCGAGGATAGAGGAGCATGGCAGATTCACTTTGATAGATTTTCTAAAGACCAAGATAATTTTGAACGCATTATAAATTGTGTTGTGACAAAATTCATAGATTTTGCACAATAAAATTTTACGTGCTAATTTCAAAAGAAAAAAAAGGAGATTGCCATGGCAGTCTCAAATAAAAAAACCATGGTCGAAATAACAATAAATTTGCCACTGACAATGCAAAAATAACATTTTCCATTAGAACAATCTAGGAATGTACTATAAAACTTAAGTGTTCCCATGGCTTAAACATGAGTAAGTTTTCCAAGGGTAGTTCACCGCTGTTATCTAGTCTAATTAATATAGTTGAGATGGTCTCAGTACTAAGTCTGTGATGCTACATAGAGTAAAACTACGATGGTCAAATTTGCCATGGTAATAAAAAGAAATTTGCCATGATACATAAAGTAAATTTTCCATGATGTGTGAAACAAAATTTTCATGTTTCAAAAAGACTAGTACAAATGCCCGTGCGTTGCAACGGGCCAAAAATTCATAAAGCATGTGATGTGTGACAGCACGCATCATTTTTTATATCCATTTCTGATAAACATCGGTACAAGTTTATAATGTTATCGATTTTTAGAGTATGACGCGTGGATGTAAATAAGTCACCCTAATATCTTTCATCTGTGAAAGAGTAGTGGTGCATGTAATAGTCTAGTAATCGGTTCTATTTTTTACTTTCCGAACAACACAAATATTTCTTTATTTTAAAATAATTAGACAATTTTGAAATTTTTAATCTTTTTATTAGAACAGAAACATCTTTTGAAGATGAACATATTTTTGAACACATGTTTTTTAGATATGAATTTTGAAAATTTTGTGATCAATTTAAAATGGTTTAGTTAAAATAAATTGGAACATTTTTCGGGAGTTTTGTGCATTTTTAAAAAAGCGTGAACATATTTAACAGCATGATTTTTTTAAATAAGAAGAATCTGAAACACTATTTATCTTAAAAACACACACACGCTTGGTGTCCGGAATTAAAAAAAGAATTGTTGGTGTCCAGACCATGTAGTGTAAAGTTGATAAAGTCATTGGTATGTCCTTTGATGGCTCCTCCTTCGTCTAGCACTATCATCTGGTGGAAGAGCAATGGTGTAAGTGTTTTTAGCGGGACATACAGACGGTGAAATTGTTGTATACTATTCTAGAGTTTAATAACTAATCAAAAGTTTTTACTTATAATTTTCAAAAGATTTAAATGCAATCAAATTTATTTTGAATGGAAGAGTAGTGGTGCATTGAAGTGAGATTGTTTATATACGTTTTTTGTTAATATTCGAAAGCAAACAGATTTTTACTATGTTAATATATTTTTTAAGAAAATTTGGTTGCTTGGTTTGCTAGATTATATAAAGTTCATTTTCTTTTGCACTACTTGAACTTGGCCCAAAGACCGAACCGCCTCACTCCCCATCATCACCATGAGAAAGGCAAATATGTTTTGGTAAATTTCATGTGGAGGCCACGTACACCATCCATCACGTGTACGCTTCTTGGAACATTTCACTCACTTTTAATGATTGTATCTGATAATGTGTTCATAAAATGTGGTAGGCATGAACATTAAACTATGATAGTTGCAAACAAACAGCAGCAGGTAATTTAATAGGTCTTCCTTCAGGAAACAATTTGCAATGGGTAGCACACATAGCAATATCCCGTAGCTTCTCTGGTCGGTGCAGCCATTTAAATAAGCAATAGAGCACAAAAAATCCCCACCGAGTTATCCTCTTACACAGCGCCGCTCCTCATCACCAGCACCCAACAACAACCCACCCAGGAGAGCTGCTCCTCCTCCTTCGCCCTCCTCCACAACCAACCAAGAAGAATGGATCGAGCACGCGCGCGATCACACTCCTTCGTCCCGCCCCTGATCTTGCCGACCTGACAACCTCCTCTCTCGGAGCCGGCGATTCACTTCACTCCTGGAGTGCACGGCCGTGTCGTGCCCTCCAATTGCTCTCCTCTCCCCCCTCCTTTCTCCCTCTCCCTCTCTCAATTCTTTCTTTGTCCCTCGGCCATGAGCGGGAGCCTCGCCGCTGCCGCGAGCGTCACCACGGGACGTCCTCCGGTCGTCGCGCCGCCGTTGCCTCAGACTTCGCCGGCCGCCCCCGCTCAAATCCACGGGATCCGTGTCCCCCAAGCCGCCAGAATGTTGCGTGGATTGTAACCTCCTATATTATTGGGGATTTTTTTTGTATTCCTTTGCTTCCTCTTCCCACTTCTGTGATTAATTCCTCAGTTCCATCACGTCCTCTGCTTGTTGACTTGCAACGCCGGTGACGTATAAACGTTGATGGTATTGGGTGCGAAGTAGCGAGGTGGGACTATTATTACCATAACAGGGCCTAAATCATCCTTTTTTAAAAGAAAAGGTGGGCACCAGGGCCCCACGTGGGTGACAGGGGACGGCTCATGGGCTGTTTCATTTGCTTGGCCTTTTTCTCGATGGGCTGTTTCGTAAAATCGGGGGTAAGAAACGAACGAAACGGTTTTTGTATCACCTCGCGTATATGTTTTAAATTCAAATTGAAAACGTAAAATCACGGGAAGAAGCGTATTGTGACGGTGAACACACGGAGTCAATCTGTGCTTTATTATGAGGGAAAGATAAATGACCATGTTCTGAAATGTATTCACCATGGTCCACCGGGTATAAAGCCATAGTACAAAAAGTAAATTTGCCACGGTCCAAATATGTATAAAAAAATTATGGTAACAATTTTTTTCCATGGCCAAAATAAAAGTTTGTTGTGATAAAAAAAGAACTTTCCATGGTTTTTGAAACAAAATTTCCATGTTCCACACTTTTTTGCATGGTAACAAATATGACGCGTTCCAATTTTTTTTTGCTATGCACAAAAAAATTTACCATGGAAAATTATTAACCATGGTCCACCAAGTACAAAGCCATGCTACAAAAAATAAATTTGGCATGGTCCAAAATTTAAAATTTGCCATTGTAACATTTTTGTTTTGCCATGGTGAAAATCTAAGTTCCCGTGACAAATCATCATAAGTGGATGATATGTCAAATAAATAGAATTGCTTAATAATCCTGACTGATTTTTCTTTTTACAAAACATGAGGGCAATCATTTGTCTACTACAATGGTAACTATGAAATTAAAGTATTTGCCATGGTCCATAAACTAAATTTGCAATGTTTCAAAAAGCAAATTTGCCATGGTTAAGTGAGAAAAAATAATCCTAAAGCTTGCCATGGAAGTGCTGCAAAAAGATCTAAATTTGCCATGTATGGGATACAAAAGATGTTATGAATTTTCCATGTGAAAATTTAGAAAAACTTCTAAGTTTGCCATGGGTAGAAAATCATGATTATCATGATCCCCAAACATGATTCTGTTCTTTTTTCACATTTTGCCGTGAATTAAAGATCATATTTCTATGTCTGGGAACATGAAAACTTTAAGAATCTGTAATGATTACATGGATAATTAAGAGTTTTTTCTAGGGATTTAGTTCTCCAGAACACATGGTGAATTTAGTTGAGAAGGCAAATTTAGTTCTATGAAACATGCCAAATTAGGAAATGTGTAATGTACCCTGAAGAAGACACAAGCATAGCAGATAAAAAATGATTGGCTCACCGATTGATTACAGCAGCAGCAAAACTAAAACAGAAACATATGGCAAATTTAGTTGAAATGGCGAAATTCTGGTGAGACGGAAAATTTAGTTTTCTGAAAACCATGGCAACTTTGGAAAATCTGTAATATACCCTGAAGAAGGCACACAACAAAATTGATTGCTTGACCTAAAATTGATTGATTAAAGCAGCAGCAGCAACAAGCGAGCGAGCTAACACCATAGTTTTAAATAGCGCACTAAGCATCTTAGCGGCGGACCTCTTTCAAATGCTATAGCGTGCTATAGCGGAGCTATAACTCGCTATTTAAAATGTTTGTTCATTTGTTTGGATCAAAGTCTATTAACGCAAGACCTTTTGTAAACGCTATAGCATGCTATAGTGGAGCTATAGCGGGCTATTTAAAACAGTGGCCAACACTAAATTGATCTGAGACAGGAGGGACGAGAAGAGGCACTCACTGTCACGGCCGATCGAGGGACTCAAGCGTCCAGCCGACGGACGCCATGCGAGGCCGGGCAAGATGATGCATGTTGAGCGAACGCGGTGCGGGCAACCGCGTCCATGCACAGGACGGACACCGCAAACACTCCCGGCCGTGGCCCTCCTCGTGCGGCTGCCGCGGACTGCGTCGGCTTCTCCACACGCGGCGACGAAGCGGGCATCCGCGATGGCTCCAGATATGAGTATGACGCGCTGCGGCACTTGGCCGTGACCACGCGCGCAGCTCCGTCCCACGGGCTGACTCCGTGATCTACGTACTCCGTAGCCAAGATGGAAACGGACTACTAGAGGAGGCCGCGGGCCCAACTCCTAGCGAAGATGAATACGATACGAGTACGACCCCGAGTCCACCCTAGGCACCACCTCAGCGGCCCCAATATATCCCCCCTGTTCCCACCCTAGCCTGCGGCCTGCCAACACGCACGCAAAGAAGCTCGTTCGCTCTTCCGCCGCCGCGTCTTTTTGTTACTAATAACTAGGGTTTCGTTTCGCCTCCCAACACTCCGATCGATGGCGGCCGAGGAAGGCGAGAAGAAGATGATCACGCTCAAGAGCTCGGACGGCGAGGAATTTCAGGTCGAGGAGGCGGTCGCCATGGAGTCGCAGACCATCCGCCATATGATCGAGGACGACTGCGCCGACAACGGCATCCCGCTCCCCAACGTCGACTCCAAGATCCTCCCCAAGGTCATCGAGTACTGCAAGAAGCACGTCCAAGCCGACGCCAGCTCCTCCGCCTCTACTGCAGCCGCCGCCCCCGCCGAGGACCTCAAGAGCTTTGACGCCGAGTTCGTCAAGGTCGATCAGGCCACTCTGTTTGACCTAATCCTTGCTGCCAATTACTTGAACATCAAGAGTCTACTGGACCTTACATGCCAAACAGTGGCCGACATGATCAAGGGAAAGACACCAGAGGAGATCCGCAAGACTTTCAATATCAAGAATGACTTCACACCCGAGGAGGAGGCCGAGATCCGCAGGGAGAACCAGTGGGCTTTTGAGTAGCATCTAGCTAGGCATTGTTTCGTTCAATTACTCCTTAATTAGTGTTCATCTTTTTTTAGACTTCATATTATGCAAGAAGAAACCTATCAATTACTTCTGAAACTGAATTGTTATTTGTCAAGTGGATGTTTTGATCGGTAACATCATCCTAATTAGCTAATTTATGTGTGTGATTTGAGATATTTTTGGCTATCTTGAAATAGCTAGCCATATTCTTTCCGATTTTATATCTTCATATTTGCTAAAGATCCGTCGAAATCTTGATTTGCATTTGGCTTCAGGTCGAATCTAGTGACCGTTGTCACGAATCTCAGTGCGCAGCAGCAGCAGCATTTCTCGCTCGTCCGGAGCTGGTGCGCGTTTTGGGTCTCGACTCTCCACCCCGTGTAACTTCGTCGTTTTTGCTAGCAAGAGACAGAATCCTGCCCCGTACGTTCAGTTGGCGGTGATCCCCGCATGCCGGCACACGCCGCTCAACACGCAGGATGAGTTCCCGTTCTACCTCGCCAACTCACTTGCACCGACTGAAAACGCTGCCGTCTCCGCCAAGCTCGATGCCACCTGCCCCGGAAGGCCTAGAAAAACGGTGTCCTTGGTGAGGGGGGCCTCTTCGTCAACTTCAACGTCGGACATTGCCCTTTTCCAGCACGACGAGCGGGCACAATCACCCGCTCCGTGCGCTGCTTCTCCGAGGACGGTGCGACCGTGCTGACGCTCCCGTTGTTCCACGTGCACGTATGCTATTTTCTGCTGCCGGCTTCCCGGCAAGGTCAAAAGATCGGTTTTTTCTTTTACTTTTCTTGATAACATCAAAAGATGGGATCTTACTTCACGTACGCAAAGTGCATGGTGGAATCATCCAAACAAACAACACTCACTTGCATGGGGCATTTCGATCGAGAGGAGGACAAGACTCGCGTGCATGCATCACCTACGTGCGTACGTGCGTGCATGGTGTAGCAGCTTTGATCTGAACCGATCAGCTACGTGCGTGCGTGCTTGCTTTGCCTTCTCACTGCTTCTTCAAGTACTCCTACATGCATGTATCAATCAAACTAAAAACAAGAAGTCTTGGAGCACGTCTGCACGTGTGTGCATATATACATGTACCTACTGGTTTAGAATCAAAGTACTAGTCCTGTGGCATGAGGTGGAGGCCCTACTTGGGCTTGGGCTGCTTGAGGTAGACGACGAAGGGCATGATGTTGACATCGTCGCTCATGGTCAACACTTAGTCGGGCCCGAACTACTAGAGCGGGTAGCAAACGAAGTATATATTCAACGCGTAGAGAGGATGGCGTCATGGAGATCTCATGATAAAACCAATTACAGTATCACATTCTTGACAGTAAGAACCTGAACCTAACCCACGGTGGTGCCAAATCAAAGTGCAGGTGTTTTTGTGTTCATCTAAGAGCATCAAAATTATATACAAAAACACCATGAAAAGTTCATGCTTGATGAAGGATCATGAACTGAAGCATGTTCATCATCAAGCTATTTGCCTACCGATAGAAACTCCCTAAATAGTTCCTCTTCATTTCACTTGGACACATCTAGAGTGAAGAGAAAATATTATCAGATTTCTCACAAAAGTACAGCCAAAGAGAATGACAATCAACAACTCTTTGAAACACGAAGAAATCAGGAAGATTGAAGAGCTAGGCAGAGTTTTCAGAATAAGATGATTGTAAAAGGATATCTACTTTTGCTGTCATCAAAAAGTTAAGATCCTCGACCAAGGAATGAGGCTATTCGTATACTTGCAGTGTGTCAATATCCTCTCGGCTCGTTCGTGTCGTGCAAGCCAAGAAAGAAAATATACGATACGGGCCATATCATGTACTTCTTCCGTTTCTAAATATTTGTTTTTCTACATACGGAGCAAAATGAGTGAATCTACTCTCTAAAATATGTCTAACATCCGTATGTTGAGTCCATTTGAAATGACTAGAAAGACAAATATTTGGAAACGGAGGGAGTACGTAATTGTTTGGCTGTACGTGCCGGCCGGCCAGCTGACGGGCCTGGAGCACTCGATCTCGCTGAATGCATGAAATTCATGGGTAATGTATGTATATATGCATGATAAAGCAGCAAGGTATCCAGATCACGTCGATTCCGCCACTGGCTACGTTGGCTTCGGACCAACTACGTGCTAGCACAAGCCTAGCCTACTAGTTCTGCCGCCACGTCCCACGTTGAGGATCGCAAACGCGCGCGTATATATACAGCTGCAGGATGGGATCGTATTGTACAGTATATACATATATGTAGGTACTCCGTGCTAAGAGTCTAGTGGAGATAAGCAAAGGAACTTTGTAAGTATCTTCGTCCCGAAGACAGGAAAAGCGATCTAATTTTCCGCCGGCGTTCTCCGGCGGCTCCCCTCCGTCGACGATCTCGGTTGTCGTGATGAGTGGGGTCACCGGATTCACGCGTGTGGATAGTTTTAGGCCAAAGTAGCTTATTTTTTTAGGTTGTTCATCGTCTTGGCTTCGGCGGCGGCAATGGCAGCGTTGAATAAAATTTCTTCATATCCTACTCCGGTGAGACGATTGGCCTTATCGTTGGGGGTGGATTCGGAATCTAGTCTGTTCAAGCACGAATGGTGTGGCGGCGGCGGCGGCATCCTCATGGTGGACATGTGTCCTCGGGCTCCAGCGTCGGCGCGGAGCTTGGGAGGTAGTCCCAGGAGCAGATGCAGATTGTGGTCTGCATCGACAACATCTGGAAGACAAAACGTGTGCTGGGTTCGTGGTTGATGGATGGCAGGTGTGGTTTCCTCCTTCGGCGTCTTAGTCGTGGTGGGGTGTTAGATATGGAGTTCGATGGCGTGTCCGGGGTGTTGCCCTGGTCCGATTCTTCAACGACAATGGCTTCACTTTCGGGGAGCCACCTTCGAGGTCTGCAAAGCTACTTATCAGCGCGTCGAGCTCGGGTGAGGAGGCGATTTGTTATTCTATTCTTCAGTGGCTGTTGTGGTGGTGCCGGAGGCAAGGAATGAACATTGGTGTCAAACTCAGAGATATTCTGCTCTCTTTTTAGTTTTTCATATCAGTCTTTAGGTGCCTTGTACTTTGATCTTTATCATATGAATGATACATGTATTACCATGCAAAAAAAACTTTGTAAGCAAAAGCAAAGATGAATAATTCATGGTTTTGTAGTTATTTTCAAATCTTTATTTCTTTGTCACACATCAACAAACCGGATCTTTCTTCGCAAAAAAGAAAACGAACCGGATCTTTCATGGAAAAAAATCAAACCGGATTAAGTTTTGAACACTCTTAAAAAAAGCACATCAACAAATCTAATATTTCATAAAAAGGAAAAAATTATGCGATAATTTGGTTGAAGAATGTTTTGAGATTGCATACAATTTAATAGTCTATTCAAGATTTGATAATTTCTTTGAGAAATTATCAAATCTTGAATAGACTCTAAATTGGGTAGCGCCGGAGATCAGGTGACTGAATTTAATATTAAGATCAGTCACTTTTTTTAGGAGATTTATCCGATTGCATCACACGACAGCTCAGTATCCATTCCATTACACTCGGCCGTTCACACATACAACAGCCAACCCGCTAATCGCATGTGCAGCAGTTTACAAGTCCTTTGTGTATACCTAGGTTGTCAATTTTATAACCTTAAATATAAACTATATAACACAAAAATTATACCGTTTGAAAATAAAACATCTGAAGTTTATATTGGTATATTTTTTATAATATATGACTTGTATTAGGTTGGTCAAATTAACGACCTAGGGGCACGCGCACGCCAGAGAGGGAACAAGTACTAAAGTGAATGTATTAGTGGCATTCCTTTAAGAAAAAATGGAATTAAAAAACTCACACACAACTTTGCACCGAAATTGCACATTTTTGTAATATGCAAAAACAATGATGTAACCATTAAATTTTGCCACATATTATATACTATTTGTATGTATACATTTATTCTCCCAACATCCCAAAAATACCACAAGAGAAAAAATTAAAAAACAAGTAATAAAGGAAAGAAAAACAAAAACAAAAACAAAAACACATAAGAGCAGAGAACCGAAAAAGCATAGGAGAAAGAAGAAGGCTATGTTGCACTGGAATGGGCTTCAGCCTGTTAAAGAATTGACTGGCCCATAGCTAGCTAAAGTTTTACCATCATTGTTTACAATCCAAGAAAAGGCCTAGCCAAATCAACATGTTCATTGTAAGAAAAGTTTTACCATCAGTGTTGTCTTTGCCAACCACGTAGGAGTATGTTCTGTGCCTATGAGCGTGCGGGATGAGTTAGAAAGCCAAATTTATTTTAGTTGCTCACTTTGTAGGCCGCGGAGAGGGACCCTTCATCTGATCATGCAATACTTATGCTATGCAAAAACACATCCCGAGCTCATCACCACGGACGTGGCGGGTGGGCGCGGTGGCACGAGTGGGAGGAGGAGGACGTGAGGGGAGGAGGAGGACGGCGGCGGGGAAGGAGGCAGTAGTGGCGGCGCTAGGGGCGGGAGGAAGAGGAAGGGAGGCGGGTGCGTGGGAGGGAGGGAGGTGGCTGCGGGAGGGCTAGAAGCGAGCGAGGGAGGAGGAGCCGGCTAGGTTTCTCCACAGGCGTGGCCCCTTTTTATACCCCCAGAAAGCGAAATGACGAGAATACCCTCGGGGCACTTTGGAATTCTGCGGTGGCAGGCGTTTCTATCACTATTCATTCCTACAGTTTCAAGGATCTGATCCGACGGCGTAGGTCATCCAGCGACTCGATCCGACGGCCCAGATCCGATCAAGCAACTAGATCCAACGGCCGAGAATCCAAATAGCTGAGGAGGCTTGTAGGAACATCCTACTCTTATTTCTGGATTCTGGATGCAAAAACACACGCCATTGTCCAAACCATGACATCTAGGTCGACCGTACTTTTGTCCTTTTAATTAGTATCTGTCCCTAGGAGATTTGTGCGCTCACCGGTACGAGCCACTAGACAAATGATTGAGTATTTGAGTTGGTTCAAGTGTTGAACGCAAAGTTGGCGGTCCATTTTGGAAGATTAATTAGTGTATGATTTGCTCGACCGACCTTGCCATTAAGGTGTAGCTAGCTAGTGCTGGGTGCTTTACACATACTTTAGCCCCTTGCATGCGTGCTTAACTCCTAACTAGATGCCGACTGCTGAAAAGTAACTTGATTTGCTAACCTGTATTGGTTTTTTTTAGAAAAAAGGAGGTTAACCCCAGCCTCTGCATCATTCGACGCACACAGCCATTTTATTAAGAAAAGAGGTCCAAAAGTCTCCTCAAGTGGTCTTAAAAGATCATGAAGAAACAAATGCCACACGCGGCCAAAAATAAAAAAAGCCACAACCGGCTATAATAGATCAAGATGTCTACACACTTAGCCTATTACTGGGCCGCCATCCATATCAGTTGTATGTATCCCGTGCAACCATTTTCCATCGGTTGCACCCAATAGCCATGTGCGCCCTGTGGTCGGTATGGCTCAGCAAGGACCATGTACGGATCCATGTAGACGCTCTGAAGATGACCTGCAAAAAATTAGTAATGTTTCGTCTGTTGAAGGCAACATCATTCCGACAATTCCATATCGCCCAAAGCAACGCACATGCTCCGACTCTGATTTGTGCAGCTGTCTGAGGTGCCACCCCGTTCAGCCAGTCATGAAAAAACTGTGATATTGAAGTTGGCGGAGTGATGTTAAAAGCAACATGAATATTTCTCCAAAGTAATCTAGCAATCGGACATTTAATAAGGAGATGTTCAATTGTTTCATTCTGGTCACAAAAGCAACATCGTTGACTCCCTTCCCAATTGCGTTTGGCTAGATTATCTTTGATTAAGATTACACCTTTGTGAACAAAGCACATAAACACTTTTATTTTCAACGGCACCTTAATTTTCCATATATGGCCCGACCTTGGGATGTCTCCAGTATTGATTAAATCCGTATACATTGATTTAACCGTGAAAACACCTGACCCCGTTAAGTTCCAGCTTATCGTGTCATTGGCATCCGAAAGATTAATCTCCATTAACGTACGCACAAGATGCAACCATGTATCCCAGCGTGGACCCACAAGTGCCCGTCGAAATTGAATATTAAGTGGAATGGACTGCAACACAGACGCAACAGAAACTTCTTTCCGTTGTGCAATGTGATATAAAACTGGATACTGTAACGCTAATGGAGTGCCCCCTAACCAGGTATCCTCCCAGAATCTGAGTTCGTTGCCCATTCCCCACTTTAAATGTCACTCTGTTAAAGAAAGCGACCTTCGTCCTTTCCATAAAAAGGTGAGTCTGATGGTTGTGCCGTTACCTGAGCCAAAGACTTAGCGTATAAGTATTTGTTTCGAAGTAACTGCAACCACACACCCTCGGTCTCCACTGAAAGGCGGTATAACCATTTGCTCAATAAGCACCTATTTTTCACTTCTAAATTCTCAACACCCAATCCGCCCTGGTCCTTTGGTCTACAAATCATCTCCCACTTGGCGAGCCTATACTTGGCCTTATTCTCATCAATTTGCCAAAAGAATCTGGATCGGTAGAAGTCTAATCTTTTCCGTACTCCTACTGGTACTTGAAAGAAAGAGAGGAGGAACATCGGCATGCTCGTTAGCACCGAATTAATAAGAATTAGCCTTCCTCCGTACGATAAAAGTTTGCCTTTCCAGCAACTCAATTTCTTCTCAAACCGATCCTCAATACATTTCCATTCTTTATTAGTAAGTTTGCGATGATGAATTGGTATCCCTAGATACGTAAAGGGAAGCACACCTAATTCACACCCGAACAACTGTTTATATCTTTCTTGCTCCTCCTTGGCGCGTCCAAAGCAGAACAATTCACTCTTATTAAAATTAATCTTGAGCCCGGATAGTTGTTCAAATAAGCAAAGAACTAACTTCATGTTCCTTGCTTTCGGGAGGTCATGCTCCATGAAAATAATTGTATCGTCTGCATATTGTAGGATAGATATGTTGGAAATATGCCCTAGAGGCAATAATAAAAGGATTATTATTATATTTCCTTGCTCATGATAATTGTCTTTTATTCATGCTATAATTGTATTGTCCGGAAATCGTAATACACGTGTGAATACATAGACTACAACATGTCCCTAGTGAGCCTCTAGTTGACTAGCTCGTTGATCAATAGATAGTCATGGTTTCCTGACTATGGACATTGGATGTCATTGATAACGGGATCACATCATTAGGAGAATGATGTGATGGACAAGACCCAATCCTAAGCATAGCACAAGATCGTGTAGTTCTTTTGCTAGAGCTTTTCCAATGTCAAGTATCCTTTCCTTAGACGATGAGATCGTGTAACTCCCGGATACCGTAGGAGTGCTTTGGGTGTACCAAAGCGTCACAACGTAATCGGGTGACTATAAAGGTGCACTACGGTATCTCCGAAGTGTCTGCATTGGGTTGTCACGGATCGAGACTGGATTTGTCACTCCGTGACACGGAGAGGTATCACTTGGCCCACTCGGTAATGCATCATCATAATGAGCTCAAAGTGACCAAGTATTTGGTCACGGATCATGCATTACTGATGCGAGTAAAGTGACTTGCCGATAACGAGATTGAACGAGGTATTGGGATACCGACGATCGAATCTCGGGCAAGTAACATACCGATTGACAAAGGGAATTGTATACGGGGTTGCTTAAATCCTCGACATCGTGGTTCATCCGATGAGATCATCGTGGAACATGTGGGAGCCAACATGGGTATCCAGATCCCGCTGTTGGTTATTGACCGGAGAGCCTTCTCGGTCATGTCTGCATGTCTCCCGAACCCGTAGGGTCTACACACTTAAGGTTCGGTGACGCTAGGGTTGTAGAGATATGAGTACGCAGCAAACCGAAAGTTGTTCGGAGTCCCGGATGAGATCCCGGACATCAAGAGGAGTTCGAATGGTGGAGGTAAAGAATTATATATGGGAAGTCGAGTTTGACCATCGGGAAAGTTTCGGGGTCCATCGGTATTGTACCGACCACCGGAAGGGTCCCGAGGTCCACCGGTGGGGCCACCTATCCGGGAGGGCCCCATGGGCTGAAGTGGAGGGGAACCAGCCTGGTGGGCTGGTGCGCCTGGCCCCCTCTGCGCCTATGGTTGGGAACCCTAGGAGGGGCGCCTCCACTTGCCTTGGGGCACTCCACCCCTTGGCCGCCCGCCCCTAGGAGATCCCATCTCCTAGGGGCCGGGCGCCTGGGTCCCTATATAAAGAGGGGGTGGGAGGGCAGCCGCACCCAACACCGGGCGCCTCCCTCCTCCACTACACATCTCCCTCTCATGAAGCTCGGCCGAAGCTCTCTTGGGAACTTCTGCTGCATCCACCACCACGCCCGTCAGGTTGCTGGATCTTCATCGACCTCTCCCTCCTCCTTGCTGGATCAAGGTGCGGAGACGTCATCCGCTCCGTCACGATGTGTTGAGCAGCGGAGGTGCTGTCCGTTCGACACTTGGTCATCGGTGATTTGGATCACGGCAGTGCGACTCCCTCAACCCCGTTCTCTTGAACGCTTCCGCTCGCGATCTACAAAGGTATGTAGATGCACTCCTATCACTCGTTGCTAGATGAACTCGTAGATGGATCTTGGTGAAACCGTAGGAATTTTTTTATTTTCTACAACGTTCCCCAGCAGTGGCATCATGAGCTAGGTCTATGCGTAGTTCTGTATTGCACGAGTAGAACACAAATCTGTTGTGGGCGTAGATGTTGTCAACTTTCTTGCTGCTACTAGTCTTATTTTTGCTTCAACGGTATTGTGGGATGAAGCGGCCGGACCGACATTACACGTGCGCTTATGTGAGACAGGTTCCACCGACCGACATGCACTAGTTGCATAAGGTGGCTAGTGGGTGTCTGTCTCTCCACTTTAGTTGGAGCGGATTCGATGAAAAGGGTCCTTATGAAGGGTAAATAGAAGTTGACAAATCACGTTGTGGCTTTTTCGTAGGTAAGAAAAGCGTTCTTGCTAGAACCCTATTGCAGCCACGTAAAGATGCAACAACAATTAGAGGACGTCTAACTTGTTTTTGCAGCAATTGCCTTGTGATGTGATATGGCCAAAAGTTGTGATGAATGATGAACGATATATTGTGATGTATGAGATCATGTTCTTGTAATAGGAATCACGACTTGCATGTCGATGAGTATGACAACGGCAGGAGCCATAGGAGTTGTCTTAATTATTGTATGACCTCGTGTCATTGATTCAACGCCATGTAATTACTTTGCTTTATTGCTAAACCGTTAGCTATAGTAGTAGAAGTAATAGTTGGCGAGCAACTTCATAGAGACACGATGATGAAGATCATGGTGTCATGCCGGTGACAAGATGATCATGGAGCCCCAAGATGGAGATCAAAGGAGCTATATGATATTGGCCATATTATGTCACTACTATTTAATTGCATGTGATGTTTATTATGTTTATGCATCTTGTTTACTTAGAGCAGCGGTAGTAAATAAGATGATCCCTTATAATAATTTCAAGAAAGTGTTCTCCTAAGCATGCGCCGTTGCTAAAGTTAAATCGTTTGAAGGACCACATGATGATCGGGTGTGATAGATTCCTCGTTCACATACAACGGGTGTAAGACAGTTTTACACATGCAAAACACTTAGGTTAACTTGACGAGCCTAGCATATGCAGACATGGCCTCGGAACACAAGAGACCGAAAGGTCGAACATGAGTCGTATGGAAGATACGATCAACATGGAGATGTTCACCGATGATTACTAGTCCGTCTCACGTGATGATCGGACCACGGCCTAGTCGACTCGGATCATGTAACACTTAGATGACTAGAGGGATGTCAAATCTAAGTGGGAGTTCATTAAATAATTTGATTAGATGAACTTAATTATCATGAACATTAGTCTAAAATCTTTGCAAAAATGTCTTATAGATCAAATGGCCAACGCTCATGTCAACATGAACTTCAACGCGTTCCTAGAGAAAACCAAGCTGAAAGATGATGGCAGCAACTATTCGGACTGGGTCCGGAACCTGAGGATCATCCTCATAGCAGCGAAGAAACAATATGTCCTAGAACACCGCTAGGTGAAGCACCCATCCCATAGAACCAAGACGTTATGAACGCTTGGCAGTCTCGTGCTGATGATTACTCCCTCGTTCAGTGCGGCATGCTTTACAGCTTAGAACCGGGGCTCGAAAAGCGTTTTGAGCAACACGGAGCATATGAGATGTTCGAGGAGCTGAAAATGGTTTTCCAAGCTCATGCCCGGGTCGAGAGATATGAGGTCTCCGACAAGTTCTATAGTTGTAAGATGGAGGAAAATAGTTCTGTGAGTGAGCACATACTCAAAATTTCTCGGTTGCACAACCGCTTTGTCCCAGCTGGACATTAACCTCCCAGACGAGGCGGTCATTGACAGAATCCTTCAGTCGCTCCCACCGAGCTACAAGAGCTTTGTGATGAACTACAATATGCAGGGGATGGTGAAAACTATTCCTGAAGTATTTTCAATGCTGAAGTCAACAGAGGTAGAAATCAAGAAAGAACATCAAGTGTTGATGGTCAATGAAACCACTAAGTTTAAGAAGGGCAAGGGTAAGAAGTACTTCAAGAAGGACGACAAGGATGTTGCTGCGCCCGGTAAGCCAGTTGCCGGGAATAAGTCAAAGAATGAACCCAAGCCTGAGACTGAGTGCTTTTATTGCAAAGGGAAGGGTCACTGGAAGCGGAACTACCCCAAATACTTAGCGGACAAGAAGGCCGGCAACACTGAAGGTATATGTGATATACATGTAATTGATGTGTACCTTCCCAGTACTCGTAGTAACTCCTGGGTATTTGATACCGGTGTCGTTGCTCATATTTGTAACTCACAGCAGGAGCTGCGGAATAAACGGAGACTGGCGAAGGACGAGGTGACGATGCGCGTCGGGAATCGTTCCAAGGTCGATGTGATCGCCGTCGGCGCGCTACCTCTACATTTACCTACGGGATTAGTTTTAAACCTCAATAATTGTTATTTAGTGCCAAGTTTGAGCATGAACATTGTATCAGGATCTCGTTTAATACGAGATGGCTACTCATTTAAATCCGAGAATAATGGTTGTTCTATTTATATGAGAGATATGTTTTATGGTCATGCTCCGATGGTCAATGGTTTATTCTTAATGAATCTCGAACGTGATGTGACACATATTCATAGTGTGAATACCAAAAGATGTAAAGTTGATAACGATAGTCCCACATATTTGTGGCACCGCCGCCTTGGTCACATTGGTGTCAAGCGCATGAAGAAGCTCCATGCTGATGGACTTTTAGAGTCTCTCGATTATGAATCATTTGACACATGCGAACCATGCCTCATGGGCAAAATGACCAAGACTCCGTTCTCCGAAACAATGGAGCGAGCAACCAACTTATTGGAAATCATACATACTGATGTGTGCGGTCCAATGAGCGTTGAGGCTCGCGGAGGATATCGTTATGTTCTCACTCTCACGAACTGACTTAAGTAGATATGGGTATGTCTACTTGATGAAACACAAGTCTGAGACCTTTCAAAAGTTCAAGGAATTTCAGAATGAGGTAGAGAATCAATGTGACCGAAAAATAAAGTTCTTACGATCAGATCGTGGAGGAGAATATTTAAGTCACGAATTTGGTACACACTTAAGGAAATGTGGAATCGTTTCAAAACTCACGCCGCTGGAACACCTCAGCGTAATGGTGTGTCCGAATGTAAATGTCGCACTCTATTGGATATGGTGCAATCTATGATGTCTCTTACTGATTTACCGCTATTATTTTGGGGATACGCTCTAGAGACAGCTACATTCACTTTAAATAGGGCTCCGTCCTAAATCCGTTGAGACGACACCGTATGAATTATGGTTTGGGAAGAAACCTAAGCTGTCGTTTCTAAAAGTTTGGGGATGCGATGCTTATGTCAAGAAACTTTAACCTGAAAAGCTCGAACCCAAGTCGAAAAAATGCGTCTTCATAGGATACCCCAAGGAAACCATTGGGTATACCATCTACCTTAGATCCGAAGGCAAGATCTTTGTTGCCAAGAATGGATCCTTTCTGGAAAAAGAGTTTCTCTCGAAAGGAGTAAGTGGGAGGAAAGTAGAACTTGATGAAGTACTACCTCTTGAACCGGAAAGTAGTGCAGCTCGGGAAAATGTTCTGTGGTGCCTACACCGGCGGAGAGGAAATTAATGATGATGATCAAGGTACTTCGGATCAAGTTGCTCTTGAACCCGTAGGTCCACAAGGACACGTTCCACACCGTAGTGGTATGGCAACCCTGTCACGGAAATCATGTTGTTGAACAACGGTGAACCTTGAACTATGAAGAAGCGATGGCGGGCCCAGATTCCAACAAATGGCTTGAAGCCATGCAATCCGAGATAGGATCCATGTATGAAAACAAATTATGGACTTTGACAGACTTGCCCGATGATCGGCGAGCGATAGAAAACAAATGGATCTTTAAGAAGAAGAAGAAGACGGACGCGGATGGTAATGTTACCATCTATAAAGCTCGACTTGTCGCTAAGGGTTATCAGCAAGTTCAAGGGGTTGACTACAATGAGACTTTCTCTCCCGTAGCAAAGCTGAAGTCCGTCTGAATCATGTTAGCAATTGCCGCATACTATGATTATGAGATATGGCAAATGGGCGTCAAAAGCGGCATTCCTTAACGGCTATCTTAAGGAAGAACTGTATATGATGCAGCCGAAGGTTTTGTCGACCCTAAGAATGCTAACAAGGTATGCAAGCTCCGGCGATCCATTTATGGGCTGGTACAAGCATCTCGGAGTTGGAACATTCGCTTTGATGAGATGATCAAAGCGTTTGGGTTTATCTTGAGACTTATGGAGAAGCCTGCGTTTACAAGAAAGTGAGTGGGAGCTCAGTAGCATTTCTCATATTATATGTAGATGACATACTTTTGATGGGAAATGATATAGAACTTTTGGACAATATTAAGGCCTACTTGAATAAGAGTTTTTCAATGAAGAACCTTGGAGAAGCTTCTTATATAATAGGCATCAAGATCTATAGAGATAGATCGAGACGCCTCATAGGTCTTTCACAAAGCACATACCTTGAAAAGATATTGAAGAAGTTCAAATGGATCAGTCCAAGAAAGGGTTCTTGCCTGTATTACAAGGTGTGAAATTGAGCTCGGCTCAATGCCCGACCACGGCAGAAGATAAAGAAGAGATGAGTGTCATCCCCTATGCTTCAGCCATAGGGTCTATTATGTATGCCATCGTGTACCGGACCTGATGTAAACCTTTGTCGTAAGTTTGGTAGGAAGGTACCAAAGTAATCCCGGCAAGGAACATCGGACAGCGGTCGAGAATATCCTGAAGTACGAAAAGGACTAAGGACATGTTTCTCGTTTATGGAGGTGACGAAGAGCTTGTCGTAAAGGGTTACGTCGACGCTAGCTTCGACCACGATCTGGATGACTCTAAGTCACATCGGATACGTGTATATGTTGAATGGTGGAGCAGATGGTAGTGCATTTGCCAAGCGAGTGTTGTGGCGGGATCTACATGTGAAGCGGAGTACATGGCAACCTCGGAGGCAGCGCATGAAGCAATTTGGGTGAAGGAGTTCATCGACCTAGGAGTCATACCCAATGCGTCGGGGCCGATCAAACTCTTCTGTGACAACACTGGAGCTATTGCACTTGCCAAGGAGCCCAGGTTTCACAAGAAGACCGAGCACATCAAGCGTCGCTTCAACTCCATTCGTGAAAATGTTCAAGATGGAGATATAGAAATTTGCAAAGTGCATACGGATCTGAATGTCGCAGATCACATTGACTAAACCTCTTCCATGAGCAAAACATGATCAACACGAGAACTCTATGGGTGTTCGATTTATCACAATGTAACTAGATTATTGACTCTAGTGCAAGTGGGAGACTGTTGAAAATATGCCCTAGAGGCAATAATAAAAGGATTATTATTATATTTCCTTGTTCATGAGAATTGTATTTTATTCATGCTATAATTGTATTGTCCGGAAATCGTAATACACGTGTGAATACATAGACTACAACATGTCCCTAGTGAGCCGCTAGTTGACTAGCTCGTTGATCAATAGATAGTCATGGTTTCCTGACTATGGACATTGGATGTCATTCATAACGGGATCACATCATTAGGAGAATGATGTGATGGACAAGACCCAATCCTAAGCATAGCACAAGATCGTGTAGTTCGTTTGCTAGAGCTTTTCCAATGTCAAGTATCCTTTCCTTAGACCATGAGATCGTATAACTCCCGGATATTGTAGGAGTGCTTTGGGTGTACCAAACGTCACAACGTAACTGGGTGACTATAAAGGTGCACTACGGTATCTCCGAAAGTGTCCATTGGGTTGTCACCGGATCGAGGCGGGATTTGTCACACCTTATTACGGAGAGGTATCACTGGGCCCACTCGGTAATGCATCATCATAATGAGCTCAAAGTGACCAAGTGTTTGGTCACGGGATCATGCATTACGATATGAGTAAAGTGACTTGCCGTAATGAGATTGAGCGAGGTATTGGGATACCGACGATCGAACCTCGGGCAAGTAACATACCGATTGACAAAGGGAATTGTATCTGAGGTTGCTTGAATCCTCGACATCGTGGTTCATCCGATGAGATTATCGTGGAACATGTAGGAGCCAACATGGGTATCCAGATCCGCTGTTTGTTATTGACCGAGAGCCGTCTCGGTCATGTTCGCATGTCTCCCGACCGTAGGGTCTACACATCAAGGTTCGGTGGCGCTAGGGTTGTAGAGATATGAGTATGCTGCAAACTGAAAGTTGTTCGAGTCCGGATGAGATCCCGGACGTCCACGAGGAGTTCGGAATGGTCCGGAGGTAAAGAACTATATATGGGAAGTCGAGTTTGACCATCGGGAAAGTTTCGGTCCACCGTATTGTACCTGGGACCACCGGAAGGGTCCCGTGGTCCACCGGTGGGGCCACCTATCCCGGAGGGCCCCATGGGCTGAAGTGGGAGGAACCAGCCCCTGGTGGGCTGGTGCGCCCCCCTCTGCGCCTAGGGTTGGGAACCCTAGGGGAGGGGGCGCCTCCACTTGCCTTGGGGCACTCCACCCCCTTGGCCGCCGCCCCCCTAGGAGATCCCATCTCCTAGGGGCCAGCGCTTAGGTCCCTATATAAAGAGGGGGTGGGAGGCAGCCGCACCAACACTGGCGCCTCCTCCCTCCACTCGCTACACATCTCCCTCTCGCAGAAGCTCGTGGCTTCTGTAGGAACTTCTGCTGCATCCACCACCACGCGTCGTGCTCTTTGGATCTTCATCGACCTCTCCCTCCTCCTTGCTGGATCAAGGTGCGGAGGCGTCATCCGCTCCGTCGTGTGTTGAACACGGAGGTGCCAGTCCGTTCGGCACTTGGTCATCGGTGATTTGGATCACGGCAGTACGACTCCCTCAACCCCGTTCTCTTGAGCGCTTCCGCTCATGATCTACAAAGGTATGTAGATGCACTCCTACCACTCGTTGCTAGATGAACTCATAGATGGATCTTGGTGAAACCGTAGGAAACTTTTTATTTTCTGCAACGTTCCCCAACAAGATACCCCATCATCAACTAGATGTGGGATAAGACCACCTACCTGACCATCTTGTTTCGCTCCGTTAACAAGCATGGTCAACATATCAACCACGATATTAAAAAGGATCGGTGACATGGGATCACCCTGTCTTAATCCTTTAAGCGTTTGAAAGTAATGACCAATATCGTCATTAACTTTAATACCAACTCTACCTCCCTGCACAAAGGATTCGACCTGTTTTCTCCAGGCTTCGCCAAATCCTTTCATGTGCAAAGCTTGTTGCAAAAAAGGCCACTTGACTTTATCGTAGGCCTTTTCAAAATCCACTTTGAAAATCACTCCATCAAGTTTCTTCGAGTGGATTTCATGAAGGGTCTCATGCAAGACAACCACCCCCTCTAGGATATGTCGTCACGGCATCATAGCGGTCTGTGTTGGCTGCACCACAACCATCTTGTAATCTATGTGAGACGGTTTGTGCCAACCTTCGTGAAAATTTTAAAGCTCACATTGAGCAAACAGATCGGCCTGAATTGCTCAATGCGGTACCCTCCCTCCTTCTTTGGCAGCAAAGTAATATTCCCAAAGTTTAATTTGAAAAGTTGCAGGTGTCCATTAAAGAGATCATTGAACATAGGCATCAAGTCACCTTTAATGATACCCCAGCACTTCTTATAAAATTCCGCTAGAAAACCATCCGGACCAGGAGCTTTGTTGTTTTTCATTTGAGCAATCGCTTCATACACCTCCTCCGAAAAAGGGGCTGTGAGAATCTCATTCTCATCATCTCGAAGTTGAGGTATGTCATCAACTCTGTCCTCATCCAGGTTGACAAAATTCTCAACTTGAGCCCCAAATAATTGTTTATAGAAATTAGAGATGTAAAGCTTAAGGTTCTCATGGCCTACAATCATTCCCTCATCCTGTTCAAGTTGAATGATTTTCTTTTTTCTATGTTTTCCATTAGCAATCATGTGGAAAAATTGAGTGTTGTTGTCCCCTTGAACCACTTGGCGTACTTTTGCTCTACGCGCCCACTTCATTTCTTACTCTCTAAGAAGCTTTGCCAGGCTGACCTCAGCCTCTCTTAGAAACTCGGTCATCTATGGCTAGAGGCACACTTTCTGCCTTAATGTCAAGATCATCAATCAACTTGAGAAGTCTCTCCTTCTCAAGTCTATAAGCTCCACTATTATTCTTAGCCCAGCCTCTAAGGAACTGTCTAAGATGTCTAATCTTGTATTGCCATCTTTCCTCCGTAGAGGCACCTCTTTGCTCAGCCGCCCACTCCCTTGCTACCAACTCAAGGAAGTCCTCTCTCTCGAACCACGCATTTTTGAAAGAGAAAACACTCTTATTGCCCAAGTGAGTTGCCTCCCCTGAATCAACAAGAAGTGGCGTATGATCAGAAACTCCTCTAGGCATTGCCTACACTGACACTAGAGGAAATTTTTGTTCCCACTCAGCACTCGTGAGAACCCGATCCAGCTTTTCATAAGTCGGGGTAGGAAGATTATTTGCCCAAGTAAATTGCCTACCAGTGAGCGCAATCTCACGTAGGTCCAAACTTTCAATGATCGCGTTAAACATAAAGGACCATCCGCATCAAAATTATCATTGTTTTCTCCTCTCTTCTTCTAATGATGTTGAAATCCCCACCTACCAGAATGGGCAGAGTCTCCCCTCCACAAATTCTGGCAAGATCGGCAAGAAAGTCCGGTTTGAGTTCCGGCTGTGCCGCGCCATACACAGCCACAAGAGCCCATCTGAATCCATCCACCTTAGACCGAACATGGAATTTAACAGCGAATTCTCCAAAGAAAACATTTAGCACATCAAGAGTCTCACAATTAACACCAAGGAGAATCCCACCTGATCTTCCCTGAGGTGGCAAGCAATGCCAGTCAAAATCCAACCCCCCTGATATCGTCCCCAAAAATTGTGATGTGAAATTGTCACGTCCTGTCTCTAACAGTGCGAGAAAATCCAGCTTGTGTTCCCTGGAAGCGCCAGCTAGAAATCTTCGTTTAGCCAAGTCCCTCAAACCTCTGCTATTCCAGAAGATATCTTTCATTTTTCATCATGAAATTTCTTTCTAGCTCTAACTCGGGCACTTCGCCATACCGCAGAAAGATCATAATTCTTCTGCCGTTTACGCCTAGGTGCTGACGGTTCGAGTTCACAATCCGCATGACCGTGCTCGTTGCCAAAACCATCATATGGTTGTAGATCGGCCGCATGCCCATCCACATCCACGGTCTCCCCTTCTAATAAATTATTCGGGACTAAATCCTCACATAACACCTCCAATTCATTAATTCCTAGTTTATTAATTTCGCTTTCTTTCATTGGTTTGACAGCTGCTATGGTTTTAAGCATATTAAGTGCACGATCAGCCTCTAGATCAAGTAAATCGTTAATGGAAGTTGCAACCTCACTATTGCTACTACCCAAAGAAATACCTAAACTATCAGCCCTATGCATAATATCATTCTCGGAAAAATGCAAAACTGAAAACTCAGTGTTAACTGACAAACCTGAAACGGCCTTGACATCTCGAATCTTGGCAGCACGCATGGCTCGCCCCATCTGAAAGTCATCCGCATCCGGCTGCTCCTGGATGCGCCTGCTGGTCCGTCTCCCCCCAGATGTCGGATCAGGGATGCCACAAAATGCCACCACCTCCTCGACCGAAGCCTCCTGTCAGTCAGCAGTGTGTGGCTGGACACAAGTCCCCAAAGGCAACACTCGCGCCGCCTCCTGTGCGGGTGTCACCGCCTGTGACACCTGCAAAGGCGATGGAGAAGGAATTCGAACCACAACCGGTGTCGGGCGATCGGCCGCCGAAGATAACTCTCCCGCCATCTCCACCTCCTGTGTTAGTATAGGAGACCTATCCTTAGAAATGTCCGAAGAGAACATAGCATCCTTAGTCACATCAGGGGTAACCACCCGTCTGGGGCTCCCCTCCCGCGGCCACCTCGGGGACGAACACAAACTGGCGCCTCCCACCGCATAAGAGAAGCGAACAGGTGACAACGGAGGTAACTCACTCTCCGCCGGGTCTGTACTGTCCATCCTATCAGCCCATAGGCGAGCAGGCGCCGAAGCCGCCCCGAAAGAACCGAAACGCAGCCCAGTCATGGGCGTGGACACGGAAACTGGAGCCGCCGTTCCTGGCGTAGAGTCCGACTGTCCAGTTCCCCCAGATGAGGGAGGTGGGTCTCCTCTCTTATCCTGGTCCATCAAATCATCCCGACGCTTATCAGAATCATCCGCGCGGTCCCCTAGCTTTGTCCTCATCCAAAGCCATAGGCTGGCCCTCAATCACTAGTTTCATATCATATCCCAAACCATCATAAAACCACGGTAACATAGCAGGCACCAAATCCACATCAATGACCCCAACTCGCAGCCGTGCAATCCCATGCTTACGCGTGAAATCCATGTCCACCTCCTGAGTTTTACCAATCAGAGAGCCCAGACTCGCCACCGCAAGATACTCCCTCCGTCCGGAATTACTTGTCATTGAAAATGATGAAAATGAATGTATCTAAAACTAAAATACATCTAGATACATCCATATCTATGACAAGTATTTCCGAACGGAGGGAGTACTCATTAAGTGCTTTAGAGGGAACGCCCGAGAATCTCACCCAGATTTTCGTAAGAGGAACCCCAGCCGGCTCGTTTTGTTTCCACTCATCAAACTCAAGGCGACAAGAGCTGCCAGGAACCTTGCAAATGCCAAAGTTGTTGATCCTATAGAGATCAACCTTAGTCGGGTAATCAACCTTGTACACTTGATCTCCAATCCTCTCTAGAGCCCACTGAAAAGAGCTCGATACCAGCCGTCTAAGTTGAGCAATAACCTGATCCTCAGCCAAAGTACCATGTGTAACTCTAATCAAGCCCGTCCTGGCATTCTCCAGACGAGGCCTGCAAGAATGCATCACAGGCGTCTCGAAGAACATGAGTGCAGCATCACACACTCCATAAATAGATACCGTCGGCACCGGTACAGACAAAAGCGGACACTCCGTGGCATGTTTTGGTTTCTGACATATGTTGCACAACTCTGTGGTACATCCAACTGAGAAGTGACCAGGCTCGCCACATCGGTAGCAGTACAATTTCTCTTTCTTGCGCTGATTTGTTTTATCACCTTTTTCTGCAGCGTTCTTCACCTTTTCGACTCGAACGGCAGCAAGGGCAGCCACCGCAGCCATGGCCTCCCCCGGCAGCCTTGCTGCATCATTGATACGTCTGCGCCGTATCTACTTTTCCAAACACTTTTGCCCTTGTTTCGGACTCTAACCTGTATGATTTGAATGGAACTAACCCGGACTGACGCTGTTTTCAGCAGAATTGCGATGGTGTTGTTTTATGCGTAGAAAACAAAAGTTCTCAGAATGACCTGAAACTCCACGGAATATCTTAGAATAAATAATAAAAAATCCTCGTCAAAGATGAAGACCAGGGGGCCCACACCCTGTCCACGAGGGTGGGGGGCGCGCCCCTCCCCCCAGGGCGCGCCCCCCTACCTCGTGGGCCCCTGGATGCCCTCCGGCGCCAACTCCAACTCCATATATTGGCTTTCGGGGAGAAAAAAATCAGAGAGAGAGTTTCATCGCGTTTTACGATACGGAGCCGCCGCCAAGCCCTAATCTCTCTCGGGAGGGCTGATCTGGAGTCCGTTCGGGGCTCCGGAGAGGGGGATTCGTCGCCGTCGTCATCATCAACCATCCTCCATCACCAATTTCATGATGCTCACCGCGGCGTGAGTAATTCCATCGCAGGATTGCTGGACGGTGATGGGTTGGATGAGATTTATCATGTAATCGAGTTAGTTTTGTTAGGGTTTGATCCCTAGTATCCACTATGTTCTGAGATTGATGTTGCTATGACTTTGCTATGCTTAATGCTTGTCACTAGGGTCCGAGTGCCATGATTTCAGATCTGAACCTATTAAGTTTTCATGAATATATGTGTGTTCTTGATCCTATCTTGCAAGTCTATAGTCACCTATTATGTGTTATGATCCGACAACCCCGAAGTGACAATGATCGAGATACTTCTCGGTGATGACCATAGTTTGAGTAGTTCATGTATTCACTATGTGCTAATGCTTTGTTCCGGTTCTCTATTAAAAGGAGGTCTTAATATCACTTAGTTTCCAATAGGACCACGCTGTCACGGGAGGGTAGGACAAAAGATGTCATGCAAGTTCTTTTCCATAAGCACGTATGACTATTTACGGAACATATGCCTACATTACATTGATGAACTGGAGCTAGTTACATGTCACCCTATGTTATGGTATTACATGATGAACCACATCCGCATAATTATCCATTCTTGATCCGGTGCCTACAAGTTTTCCATATACTGGTTTACGCTTATTTACTTTTCCGTTGCTCTTTGTTATCATCACTACAAAATACCAAAAACATTACTTTTCTTTGTCTTTACTTTTGTTACCGTTACCACCACTATCATATTACTTTGCTACTAAACACTTTGCTGCAGATATTAAGTTTCCAGGTGTGATTGAATTGACAACTCAGCTGCTAATACTTGAGAATATTCTTTGGGTCCCCTTGTGTCGAATCAACAAATTTGGGTTGAATACTCGCCCTCGAAAACTGTTGCGATCCCCTATACTTGTGGGTTATCAAGACCTTTTTCCGCGCCGTTGTCGGGAGCATAGCTCTATTCTTTGAGTCACTTGGGATTTATATCTGCTGGACACTATGAAGAACTTGAAAGACGCTTAAGACAACAATTTATCCCTCAACTACTAGGGGATGTAAGGAACTGTCATCTTGCTCTGCACTTGATTCACCTTCTGTTATGAGTAAGCTAGCGACACCTAAACCTGCTTCTGCTATGAATTCTGATATGTCGCATGTTATTGATGATGCCACTTCTGCTATGCATGATACTTATGATACTTATGCACGTTTGGCGCGCCACGACCAGCGCCACGACCCCCCGTAGCTCCGCCGCGATTGCCCCCGGCTTCGGGGCGCCCCTGCATGTTATTGTCGGCGGCGGCCCGCTGGGGAGGCCAGTCGTCGCCACCTCCCGAGCTCATCACCTCGGACGAGGCGGGTGGGCGCGGTGGCACGAGTGGGAGGAGGAGGACGACGGTGGGGAAGGAGGCAGTAGTGGCCGCGCTAGGGGCGGGAGGAAGAGGAAGGGAGGCGGGTGCGTGGGAGGGAGGGAGTCGGCTGCGGGAGGGCAGGAAGCGAGCGAGGGAGGAGGAGCCGGCTAGGTTTCTCCACGGGCGTGGCCCCTTTTTATACCCCCAGAAAGCGAAATGACGAGAATACCCTCGGGGGGCACTGGAATTACGCGCGGTGGCAGACGTTTTCTATCACTATTCATTCCTACAGTTCCAAGGATCTGATCCGACGGTGTAGGTCATCCAGCGACTCGATCCGACGGCCCAGATCCGATCAAGCAACCAAATCCAACGGCCGAGAATCCAAATAGCTGAGGAGGCTTGTAGGAACATCCTACTCTTATTTCTGGATTCTGGATGCAAAAACACACGCCATTGTCCAAACCATGACATCTAGGTCGACCGTACTTTTGTCCTTTTAATTAGTATCTGTCCCTAGGAGATTTGTGCGCTCACCGGTACGAGCCACTAGACAAATGATTGAGTATTTGAGTTGGTTCAAGTGTTGAACGCAAAGTTGGCGGTCCATTTTTGGAAGATTAATTAGTGTATGATTTGCTCGACCGACCTTGCCATTAAGGTGTAGCTAGCTAGTGCTGGGTGCTTTACACATACTTTAGCCCCTTGCATGCGTGCTTAACTCCTAACTAGATGCCGACTGCTGAAAAGTAACTTGATTTGCTAACCTGTAATCGTAGGATATCAAATTGCATGCGCACCATGTCACGCCAGAAGTCATCACAAGCATGGATGTGGTTGGCGTAATTTTCACTATTATTTCGGTAAACTTTCGATCTAATCGTCAACTATCACAAGCACGGATGTGGTTGGCATACGTTTCACTATTATTTTGATAAACTTTCAATCCATCAACTATTAAAGCAGTACAAAGACCATCATAAATAACAAGAATTACATCCAGGTCTATACACCATCTAACTTTGTTTTACAAGACTAGCTAGGACGTACATTAAATAGTTTTTTGTTACTCCTTTCATATCTAGGCAAATCTAAGACAAGTACTCCTTTAGGGATTAGGAGTAATATGGATCAGAGGGAGTACCTGTAAAAAATAAAATATTTCTCCATTACAGTTTATAAATACTAGCACAAACGCCAGTGCGTTGCATCGGGTGAAAAAAAAAACCCACACTTCCCTAACCCAATTGCTCAAGACCCCCTTTCATTCCACGACACAACGCCAGGCATGATGGGATGAATAAACTCTTTGAAATCGGCTGCCGTGAAAATATATACTGTAGAAAAAATATGCATGTATTTCGGTTTTCAGACATAGACTACCTTAAATTATATAGGCCACCAGCTAACAACACTATACAAATTTGCTCCGTACATGTACGTCATGTCAGATCGAACGAATGCATGAGCTGGAGCGCCAGGCATATATGTGTAGAGCAAGTACCAAACATATATCTCTGAAGATCAGAAGTGATTTTATCAAAACCCACATAAACATATAACGCATGAACTTTTACCAAAACCAATCGTTATACAACAATAACTACAATTTTTCTAGTTCTGTGTGTTAGGTTGTGATATGCATCGACAGACAACATGAAAAATACAATCACCAAGAAAGATGTGTATACGCCGGATAGATTAAACTATGAGAGCATCGGGATATAGCAGGGTGAAGCAATGCATCGTTTTAAAATTTACCTCATATGAACAACATAGAAACAGCCGCGCAACCAAAATATGAATCACTGCATGGCTTAGGTTCCGGTGTAGCAACTCTTCTTTCTGCGTTGTTAAACAGGCAATAAATTAACTGGGGTCAAATCCAATTACTTATGTGCAATCCTTGCATTTGTATCGCTTACTTCGTATTAGATAGACCTGAAAGGTATTCATCGGTTTGATCTTACCAAGAAGATCAAAGTAACTCAAGACATGGTTACTAATTAAACCAAGGATACATTGGTGCTTATCAATACCTCCCAATTAGATTTCACATTAAATCAGTGGAGGGGTGGGAGAGGAGCACATATATGGAGCAGTGTCCTCGCCGGCCTTGCAAAGGAGGGCCTGGATGGAGGAGTCGGCTTTGAACTTTCTCATGCCGGACATTCCTGGATCTCCTCCAGGCACATGCACGGATGAAAGGATGATGCGGCCAGCCATAGGGGAACAAATCCAGTATGCAAAAAAAAAAAAAAGTTAGAACCATTTGTACCACTCCATCTCAAAGAAATTAACCAACCTCTTCCTGGAACATAAACTTTCAAGGTCACTGGCGATTCTTTTTTCTCCACGAGGTCCAGACTCATTCTATCTAAATGATTGACTAATTACAAACATATCAAAAAAGAATTTGTTATTGAGTATATCAATTTTATCCCTGTGGAATAAAATGCAAGCTACTCCAAAATTAACATGCCTCTGAATCAATTCCAAGATATACTCTACTCCGAAATTAGCATGCCTCTGAATCAATTCCAAAATATACTCATATTGTATTGTACCTCATGAACTGCTGACATTGCACAAAACGCAAGTTCAATCCTAAAAAAAAAGATAATCATTAAGACAATACATAAGCATGTACTGTATGTGTACGACAGATTCAGGGTGAATAATAAGAAGAGATTATACCATGCTAATTGAGGGGCTATGGGCTTTCTCGTCACGGGAGAGGAGGCAGCTGCTCCATGCCGCGCTCGAGCTATGGAAACGCTGTCCTCAACGCCGTCCTCGAACGGGAGGCAGATGCGGGTCAGAGTCGTCCTGCGTCGAGGAGGTAGAGGCGGGCAGGGGCAAGAAACGGCTTGTTGAGGTTGGTTGGGCCGGCGTCCTGTTGGGTGAGGTGGTTGGGGCGGCATCCATATGGAGGAGATGTCGATCCAGGCGTCGATGGGAGCCGGAGGTGGTTGGGTTGCGGCCGGGGCGGCGAGCGGCCGCGCCGATGTGGGCGGCTAGCGGGCTGGGGAAGGTGCGGCCGCGGCGGCTTGGGTGACGAGCGAGCTGAGGTGCAGCCGCGGCGGCGAGCGGGTTGAGGTGTGGCGGCGGCGAGCGGGTTGAGGAGAGGAGGCAGATGCGTATGGGCTTTTTTCTTAGCGAACCGTTTTTTCTTAGCGTAGCAGATTAATAGGACTGCGGGTTAATTTCTATAAAGCACAGGGACCTTTGTGTAAAAACACCGCGACGGTAAACCCGGAGACCCAATCCGTGCTTTATTATGAGGACGGCAGACCCAGGAACTTGTCGGGCCCGTGATGTTTCGGCCCACAAACTTGCAAAACCCCACTCCGCCACCCACAAACTTGCAGCCCATGTGCAAAAACACCCAAAGCCAATCCCGCTGCGACATCTGGCCGAGGCGGTCGTCGCCCGGTTTTGCAGAAACCCCCCTGGCATTTACCAGTACTGAACCCGCACTCCACATCTCCATCGAAGGGAAAAATGCTTCAGACTGTTTTGGCAAACTCTGTTTTGCCCTGTCGTTTCATCTCTCCACAGAACTCGCGCGTTGTGGCGACGGTTCCGCTCCAAGATGACGTCAGCTGTGTCGGCGGCGTCGCCGGCGACCGGCGCAGGCATGGAGCCGCCGGAATCCGTCGGTTTCGTGCGTGAACCTGGAGCTACCCCCCCCCCCCGACTATGGTATGCCCTGTTATGCTTTGTTCTGTTCCAGTCATGTTGCGTCTTTTGTGGGGGGGGGGGGGGGGGTGGTGGGGTTCTTGAAATAGGACGATCGGTTGGATTGAATTTGAAATATAGATGATTGAATGGCTGTTTGCAGGTGAAGTAATTAGGATGGATGGATGTTCTTGGTGAGCCGATGGATTTGTGCTAGGGTTTGGTTGTTTGGGTGTCTGTAGTTTGAAATTTGGTTGGATGTCGTATGACATGTCAAATTTGTTACTTTTTATCGGATTGTATGTGCACATGCATTCTTGTCTTTGAAGATGGTTTGTGATTTGAGAATTTCAACAAGATTTATATGTGAAGAGGGATTTTGATTGCGCATCATTATTAGGTTGTATGTTTAATTTGTAGCTAATAAACACAACTTGTGTTTGCTGTTTTGCGCTTTGTGATTCTGCAATGGGAGTAGCGATTGAGAGCATCTTCTTTACTCTGGAAATTGAGCACAATGGTCTCTTTTGTGGGCTAAGCAATAATCTGGAATATTATGGGGCTACTCTAGAGATATTGGATTATTGCAGTGCAGCTAATTTGAGCTATTCTGTCCTCCAAGAGCATCTGAAGTGGCTAGGCTATGGTGTTGATGAGCAGAGCATGTCTTGGTGCGACACAGGCATGAGTTATCGAGATGGATTGGTGCATATTAGGGAGATTCAGATGTCCAAGCTATGATCAAAGTAGGTGCAGATCACAAGGTACTTCACATGTTGGTTGATCATTCAAACTTCATACAAATCTCTGAGGATGATGTGATATATAAAGGAAGCCCAACATTGCCGGGTTGTTAGCAAATTCCTACAAAAATGCCAAGTAGGGTTGTTTGTGAAGCTCAAGTTTTGAATGAAGATCCCATATCTGAGATGTCAGCAGAAGCAAATAATGTCAATGAAGATGGTAATGAGGAAGCACGGCTAGCAGACACAGATACTGACTTCAGTGATAGTGATTATGAGATTGATGAGGGAGATGATGATTTGTTTGATGACAACATTGATTTTGATGTGCATGAAGAAGAGGAGGTGGAGGAGCCAGACGTAGAATCTGAGTGTGTTCTTGATGATGAAGATTTGGACCTGACAAAAGAAGAAGAAGAGTACTTGAAATACAAATTCAGGGCTTTCAATGCAAAAGTTGACATGAAATCACCTATTTTTAAAGTTGGCATGGTTTTTCTTTGATGTGAAGGAGCTCGGAAATGCTTTGACAAAGATACTCTATTAGGCAAAGAGTTAAGATCAGAAGGTAAAAATGAGCCATCTAGGCTAGATGCGATGTCGTAAAGGTTGCCCCTGGATGTTGAAGGCTGGTAAAGACAACAAAACAGGGGGTTTTGTCATCAAGGCATATGCAGCTGAGCACAGATGTCCAAAAAAATGGAAGTTGAGGTCCCTTACTTCAAAATTTCTAACAGCATACTTCATAGATGAATTTAGGGATGATCAGAAGATGTCACTTGGAACTTTCTCGAGGAAGGTTACAAAGGAGTTCAATGTGACACCAAACAGATGAAAGTTAGCTAGAGCAAGGAAACAAGCTCTCAAGGAGATACATGGAGATGAGGAGGAGCAATTCAACAAATTATGGGACTATGGAAGTGAACTGAGAAGATCTAACCCAGGTTCCACATTTCTCCTATCCACTGCTCTTGTGAAGGACACAAATTTTCCATTAGGGAGGAAATGCTTGAAAACCCTTTACTGGTCTTATGATGCATGTAAAAGAGGCTGGCTCAAGGGCTGTAGACCAATTATTTTTATTGATGGATGTCATATGAAGACCAGGTTTAAGGGAATTTTCTTTGAGTCTTTGTTGGCATTGACCCAAATGATTGTATATTCCCTATTGCCATGGGCTGGGTAGAAGTGTAATGCACTAGTTCGTGGGAGTGGTTCTTAACCACAAGAAGAGATGATCTTAATGTGAGAAACACTGCTCCATTTACAATAATGAGTGACAAGCAAAAGGGCTTAATAAATGCGATTAAGAAGATTTGGCCGATTCAGAGCATAGATTACGTGTGAGACATATATACCAGAATTTCCATGAAAAACACAAAGGGAAGTCTTTGAGCAGGATCTATGGGCCATAGCAAGATCTCCAAATAAAGTTAAATGGAGAGAGAACTGCCAAAGGATGGATGGGCCTTTGCTCTGCTGCATTTCACTTTGAATTTGAAAAGATTGGATGTGAAGACATGGGTTAAAGCTTATTTTAGTGATTTCAGCAAGTGTGATATTCTGCTAAACAACAATTCAGAGGTTTTTAACAGGTAATTTGTCACAAGATGTTGTTCTGCTTATCATATAAACACACTTGTATATTATCATGTTTATTGTGCTTATTATATATAGCCTGTTGTGCTTATCATCCATAGCCTATTGTGCTTGTCATACATAGACTATTATGCTTATCATACATATGTTCTGAATGGCTTATCATTTCCATGTGCAGCTATATTCTGGATGCCAGAGAGATGGCAGTTCTATCTATGCTAGAAAATATCTTTTATAAGATGATGCACAGGATGATGATTAAGCAGAGAGAGGCAGTGGAAAAGTGGACAGGAAACAGAGTTTGTCCTAAGATTTTGAAAAAACTTGAGAAAAACACAGCTTATGCAGCTAATTGCCATGTTTCTCCAGCTGTTCAAGAACAGGTAAGAGTGCAATCAGTCAACTCAATCTAATTAGTGGATCTGTGCTTGCACAAATGTGAGTGTAGAAGGTGGCAATCATTCTGGGTGTTCCTTGTGGGCATAGCATTGCTTGCATGAGGGAAGAGAGAATTAACCCCGAGGACATGGTGCATGATTGCTACACAAAGTGCACTCTACACGAAAAGCATATGGTTATACCTGGTTCCTTTAAGAGATCCAAAAGACCTGGAGAAGATTGAAGCTGACAAAATCTATCCTCCAGTGTTCACAAAGCAGTGGGAAGGCCAAAGAAAAATAGGGAAGAAAGCTCCAGAGGAGAAAATCAAAGGTGGTGTGAGGTATTTGAACAAAAAGGAGTAACTATGCATCTTTGTTCTATTTGTGGCAAGCTGACCACAACAGGAAGAAGGGCCACTACAAGTACCAGGAGGCCCTACTTGGAGGAGGATATGAAATAGATGAAAATTATGAAGACCCTTCTTTTCTTCAGGTAACTTCTAACAAATATGACATTTTTTCTCACTTTGTTGTTAAAATGTTAGAGCCCTTTTCTGATGATGATTGTATGCTATGTGCAGAACATTTTCCCTGGGCTGGCAAATCCTATGCTAGATCCCTCACAACAACCACAATCAATGGTCTTCAACATGGCACAAAGAGAGAGATCATTCAGAGCTCCTCATAGAGAGCATGGACCATTGCCTCAGAATCCTCTTTTGTTGCAGCTGCAGGTGATTCCATTCCACAACCTAGAGTTATTACAACCAATGAACATAGGTAGGAGTACAAGAGCAACCCAAGAGCTGAAACAGGGAAGGATCCCAACATGTTGCAAGAGGTAATAAAAGATGTAGGGGAGTCGGAAGAGGAGCTGCTGATATTGCAGGTACATCTGCGGCTGCTGCTAGGGAAGAGGGAGCTGGAAGGGGAAGGAACTCGAAGAACTGCAGGAGGTAGAGCTGGAAGAGGAGCTGGAAGGAAGGAACACTACAGCAGCTACTACTTTGGAAGAGGTGCTGGAATATCTTCAGTGTTGACACATCTTTACGACTTGGATTTGGTAATGGAAGAGGTGCATATTACTGGTTGTTCGGAGATGACAGGCTACAGAAATTCCAGATCTCAACTTGTAGGCCATTCCATTAGTACACCTACAAGTTCATGAATGAACTTCATTTTGTCTCAGCAAATGTAAGAGTTCATGGATGAACTTCCTTTAGTGATGTATTTTGTGACAGCAAACTCCATGGTCTTTGCTGCTAAGCTTAAGTGTATTTTGTGATAGCAAACTCTTTTTTGCTGTATTTGTTTAAATGATGTTTGATCTAATCTCAGCTGCTTAAAATATGTGCTCAAATTCTGCATTTTTCAGTCATGGTACATATGTACATCAAATTCTGAATTTTTTCAGTCATGCTACATATGTACAGCAAATTCTGAATTGATTTCTATGTTTTCTATGTTCAGACTAGCAACAGTCTGAAGGTTTGGCCTGGGCTTCGAACCCAAGATCTGCCGTTGTGCTCTATTGTCCTTTGCCAACTGAATAGGTGTGTAGTGTTTTGTCTTGGTACAGCCAGTCTTCTTTCTATACTGAATCAATAGTCTGAAGCATTTTTCCCTTCGATGGAGATGTGGAGTGCGGGTTCAGTACTGGTAAATGCCAGGGGGGTTTCTGCAAAACTGGCGGACGATCCGCCTCGGCCCTGCCTCGGCCAGATGTCGCAGCGGGATTGGTTTTGGGTGTTTTTGCACATGGGCTGCAAGTTTGTGGGTGGCGGAGTGGGGTTTTGCAAGTTTGTGGGCCGAAACATCACGGGCCCGACATGTTCCTGGGTCTGCTGTGCTTTTACCTCCTTTATTATTAAGGAGAGATGACAACACTTCTTCTACCTATATTATATAGTCATGTACTCTACATTAGTCCCCCGAAAACATCAGCGTAACGAGCAATAGGAAGGACGCACATCACACCTGCTTTAGAAATGTGTGTTCCCCAAAGATCAAGTTACATAGTTGGTATATATCATTAAAACAAGTTACTCCGTTTGTCTGAAATTACTTGCAGCTTAAATGTATAAAAGCATCTATGGCAGGGCGCCTCAAACCGGTCCCAAATGCCGGCTGGGCGGATCAGTCACTGACCGGTAAATATAAAAATCAGCCCACCCAGGTGCCTCAAGCCGGCCTCAAATGCTCCGGCTATCCCGCGCCCCTTATATCCAGCCCACATGTAGGGCGGCCCGGACGCTGCCTGCCACGTCTGGCCAGCCCGCCACCGACCCTACTCCGTCCAAGCATAGGTGAGCTCAAAAAGGCCAAGTTCGAACGCTGCAATTACAATCCAAGCACCCTAAGGAAACACTGCCCAAACATAGGTGAGCTCAAAAAGACCATACAGGAAATAAGCACATCAGCAGCCGCAGCCTGGCACTTCACACACCACAGCATGATTCGTGTGGCTTCATGCGATCTGCTGACCGATTATAACCATACGATGAGCATGATCTGTTCGCACGTTTTATATGTGATCATGAACGTTCAGCATTGAGGGACTAGTTTCAATCTCCACCATTTTATATGTGCCTAAATCACACAATTTGATTCTTCATCATTTTGTAATAAAACTGTAATTACTTGTCCATGGTGTCAAGGTAATGGTGATCCTTAGGGCTTGTCATCAGCTTTCGTCCCCTTGGGAAAATAGTGCCCGTTCGCATCCAGAACGTTCCTCGCCATGGTAGCATCGGATGTCTCTGTTGTACCATCGCCGTCATATGTGGGCACAAGTAACCCTGAGCTTGGTGATGACGACAACGGCCACCAGTTCCCTGTCAGGTATTGCTTAACCCGAGCCACCATGTTGCCTGTCCTTTGAAACAAAGACCGGCTTGCAAAGCCCAAAGGGTTTGTCCTCGTCATTGCCGGGTTGTCGCCTTCGACACCGTTATTGTCAGCCGGATTCTGTAGACCATGGTCCTAAAATAAGATAAAACATATTGGTACAATAATTAAGATGAATCCATCGAGATAATAATTCAGTATAAAATATACGAGGTCCTAAATTCAGTATAAAAAAATTTGTCCACTGGTTTAATTTTCTTTGGTAGAGACTGGTCGGGACAACCCAAAGTGATTTTGATTTTTCTTTGTCGAAGTGGACAGTGTTAGAAAGATAGATGTATACCGTGTTAACTGCGGCTGCGGTTCGTTCTTGAGGTGCATCACCCATGTCGTCGACCACTACCCAGTTCTCCATTAAATTCAACAGATTCATGTAGTGCTCCTCCTCGACGACAAGAATCTCTTGGGGCAATACCTGCAGCACAAGTAGGCCCAATCAAATCAACAACAACTAATGAGTTGAGTAGAATCCAACAAAAAGCAACTATATAGAAAGTGTTCACGTACCATTGACATGCTACCATCACCCCATTTGACTTGGACGTGTCCATTATGAAGTTCAGCAACATGCCCCACCCATGAAAGGTCGGATGCAGAAGCACTCATCTTCTTCTTGCTATGAATCAATGGTGTGGTTTCTTCACCGTTGGCTGATCCTGACGGTAGGAGGCGAATGACAATATCTCCATAGTAAGCATATAGGTAAGAAGAGTCTCTTTTCAGCGCGTATACAGTCACGGCATCGTCACACTCAACCTCACCAGCCCCGTTCAACCATGACACGCAAGCCATCCGGTCTCCATAGTGCAGGCTGCTGAGGACGCCCACGGGCCGTGACAATGGAGTTCCATCAGCAACAATGTCATTGTTTACACTAGTAGTACTCTTGTCATCGTGGTCGCCGGTAGCATCAACATGAAGAACACCGACGACGTGATGTCCCGGGAATAACTCTCCATCCACTACTTGAAAGGGGGCGACAGTCGCTGAACTTATGCCGTGCTGTCGTGTGCCGTCCTGCCACAGCACGTCGACGGAGGTACGTGTGTTGGCAACGACCATGGGACACCCTACCTCGGCCTGAGCAGTTGGTGCTTCACATTCATCATCATCAGTCGCATTGCCTTTGCGAAAAAAGCAGCGGTCAGCTACCCCCCAGCTACAATCGTACGCGGCGCAGAAGAAAGTAAGATCGTCCGGGTTCTGGTAGGCCGAAGGGGCCGATGCCTTGACGAGCTCCTTGTCCGTGCCAAGGTGCATGGATGCAATCCAGTAGACAAGGACGCCGGACGTCTCCAAGTTGCTGACGGTGCCCATCTGACGGTCAGGGTTCCAGGAGCCGTTGAGCCAGCGTGCTGCCTTGAAGAGGGAAGACGGGTCTGGTGAACGGACGCGCTGCCCAGGGTTGAAAAGAGTGTTCATTTTACCGCGATACACTCGTTGTGTTTTGTTGCCGCCAGCTGAGGTGTCATACACTAGTTGTAGCTTCTTGGCCTCTGCGTTGGTGACCCTGCAGACCGCCCCGTCATCGAACAGCACATCCACGTCGATGGACACCTCGACAACCCGGCCAAGCCACGGCCCGGACACGACAAAGTCGCCAAGGTTGAAGCTCCTTACGTGCCGGAGGGTAGACGGGGGCACGCCCGTGATGACATGTGTCCCCGCGGCATGCTTGGCCAGGTCGAGCACGGTGGTGACGCTGGTGACGACGCCGAGCCCGCCGTCATCGTCGGACGCCGAGCCGACCACCTGTCCAGGGCGCAGGTGGCTCCTGTCAACCACCGTGAGGTCCCCGGAGTTCTTGTACACGACAGTGTTGTCGGCGAGGAGGAGCATGAACACGCCAACGGGGATGTCGTGGTCCGCCTTGGCGTCCGCAATGACGAGGCCATGGTGGCGGAGCTTGTGTCCGAAGCTCACGAGGTCTAGCAAGTCAACAACCTGAGGTCTAGCTCGTGAGGCCATCTTTTTTCCGGCGAGAGGACACCGAAGGCTGGCTGCTTGTTCGATTGATTGGCAGAGGAGGCTCGTATGATAGCCGGTGGTGTTGCAAAGCTAGCTAGGAGGTAATACACGTGTGTGTGTGTATATATATATATATATATAGGCTAGAATTCTTATACGAATCTCGGTCCTCTCCTGTGCACGAGCGGTGTAACGTACGATATGGTAAATACTAACTTCGGCGTGACGGATTCGTCCTCCTGTGCACAATCGGGCTTAATTTTGGGTGCGAGTTCGGATTGGACTCCTATAACCAGCAATGCTTCCAGTATTGTATAAAAATAGCGCCGGCAAAGTAGCACTGTTTTGCTTTCCCACGGCGTGGTTGCAAAGTACTCCATCCAGATCGATCGCTCTTGACGGTCCGCTAATTAGGGGATTAGCAGCGGCATGATGGATAGGAAGCGAGACATCAGGTATGATCCATCCGTTTAATTTCCTCTTAGGGTTAATTTCACAATCTTGGTACTCTTATCCTTCAAAACCAATTTAGGCGAAACCGTAGGAGGAGTTCCTACCGTGTATTTTCTTCAATAAAATTTCATGTAAAAGCTTACATGCGAAATTGTCCTTCATTATTTAGACGAGTATTTGATTAGAGTAGATGGCTGATGAAAGTATTATTAGACCAACAAACCAAAACGCCGTGTCGACTATCTTTTCTGCCCCAAAATTGTTGATTGTTGCTAGCCTATTATGACATGGGTATATTTATGGAAAAAACGGTGTTGCTAAATATCTGTCACTAAGACTTTGTTATGTCTCAGTCGATGCTCTATTTGTGAGATCTTGCATATGGATCTGTGCAAAAATTTCTTTTTTAGTTTTTTATTTCTTATATACTATATATATATATCACTTGATTGAGACTTGGTTAACTCTCAGAGAACTATCCACACCCTTATGTAAAAGGAAGATCACCCGTGCGACTGGTTGGAGGGCTTGCATATGCTTTCGTGTCTTGTATATTGTTGTCCTTTCACTAAAATAATATTTCCACATTATGTATTTCTACAAATCAAGTGCCTCTTTTATCTCCACTGTTAATATATATATAATCAAACTTCTCTCAATGGGTGTAGCTAAGAAAAACACTTTCGCTTGGATTTTATTTTTTTGCCTACGGTAAACAATGCTCTAAAGTATTGTTTTTCATGTCAATGGACACTATAGACTATCTAATAAGAGAACAAATAGTATATACTGATGAGCAAGCCTACTTAATGAAGCTTTTCTTAAACCATGGTTTTTGACGTGACATGCTTGTTTCATCCATTATGCGTGCTTCATCTCTAACGTGTCTTATCATATTTTTGCATTGGGCACCAAAAGCCTTGGGACCAAAAATTCAAGATGCCAGGAAAAACTTTTAGACTTTGCCGCCGTGATGAGTACGGTACATTCTCTTTTGGCGAACGTCGTATGCTCAAGACTACATCATTGGACCGTGAAACAGACAAGCGCATTTGTCTTGCATCAGTACTTGATGACTACAATGAACTCGTGAAGAGAGGTATGCTTACATGGGAAGCTTACAAAGAGCACCACCACACCATTGAAAACTCAGTACAAATTATCAGGGACAGTATCAGGAAATACAAGGAGCGTCGCTTGCAAATGGGGCTATTTTACTTGGTGCAATATCGAAATGGCCATGGGCTACAAGGCATACAACCCCATACACACTTGTACCACATGCCTCTAAGGGAAGCACTCAGGAAATGGCGACAAGAAATCAAAAAGAGAAAACAACTACTGGACGCATCCAACAATTCCGGGAAATTAAACATTCGTAACACCATCGTGTTAAGTTCGTCTTTGAAGAGGCTGGTCGTATATACCTTGTCTTCCATTATATTAGGTTGCATGGTAATATATCTTTGAAAGGTTTTGAACAGTGTGGAGAATTGGTTGCTTTTTGTATATTGGTTTTTTTCCTTGGGTGAGATATATTTCTCTTAACGCCTAAAGAAAAACTATGTTTTCAATGTACCGGATGTTAATCCTTTCACCATTTGTTTTCTGATTAACACCACATATATTTTACAGGGATTGAGTGGCTATTTAGGGAACAATGGCGACAAGGAAAGGGGATTCTGCCCCCCCCCCCTATTTAGAGAGAGGGAGAGAGAGAGATGTCAGCATAGCCGTGATCCTTCAGGATGTATTCCAATAGTTTAGGATTTTGCTTCCCGGCAGCATGCCTTGGGCTTAAAACTTTTTTTCGGGATTTTGTCGGGGTCTGCTGATATTTTATTTTTCTGAGACTCATAAACCGCAGAAAATAGGAACTTGCATAGGACACTAAATTAATAGGTTAGTTCTTGATAAAGCTTTGAAACCATTGCACAAATTAAAAGATAGTAGGCATGAAACATACAAAAATTAGAGTTATGGCGGAGACGTATCACACACCACACCGGTTTTGCCTGCCGGCCTTGTCCGGCGATAGCGAGGGGAATCGGATCTCTAGGTGTTTCGCCGCACCATGTCGACCTGTAGAGAGAGACGAGGTTGACTGGTTCGATCTTTTTTGCAACAACTATTGTCGTATGATTAGCCAATAAATATTGATTATGGTAGCTATCTAGTGACGAGTAAGCATGTATGTGTAATGCACATCTAGTTTGAGTTGAAAGTTTGGATACTTAATGTTTTCAATTTCAAACCACATATAGGTACTTAAATTTAGCCTCAGTTTTCGCAAGCTTGTCCTCAAGGTCCTATTCGGCCCTGAGGAGCTCGACCCATCTATCATTAAGCTCATCCTGTTCAGATTTGAGTTGTTGGGTCTTGTGCTTGATGCTCTTGGCCGTATCGGCCAATCGACTGCGAAAAGTTTCAAGATGAGGCGCCTCAAGGATCCTCAATGAAATCAAATTCGTTGGGACCGAGGCTTCTATCCTCTCGCACTCTCAAGAAAAGTCGACGTCATCGGGGTTGTCATCGCCCCCGTTGATCATATGCCAGCGTCTTGATTCTCGGCGCCATCATGAGCGGTGTCTTTATTGGCGGTGTCACCGTTTCTGGTACCGCCGTTGCTTGCATCACCATTTTCGGTGCCTCCATTTGTGGCAGCCTCTGCATCGGTGCTTGGGTTTTTTCCGTTGCCTCCTCCGTCCTTAGGGGTGTCCTGTTGGGAAACATATCATGCAATTTCAAAAAAATTCTACGCTCACGCAAGATCTATCTAGGAGATTGATAACCCACAAGTATAGGGGATCGCAATAGTTTTCGAGGGTAGAGTATTCAACCCAAATTTGTTGATTCGACACAAGGGGAGCCAAAGAATATTCTCAAGTATTAGCAGATGAGTTGTCAATTCAACCACACCTGGAAACTTAGTATCTGCAGCAAAGTGTTTAGTAGCAAAGTAATATGATAGTGGTGGTAACGGTAACAAAAGTAAAGACAGAAAAAGTAATGTTTTTGGTATTTTTGTAGTGATTGTAACAGTAGCAACGGGAAAGTAAATAAGCGTAAACCAGTATATGGAAAACTCGTAGGCACCGGATCAGTGATGGATAATTATGCCGGATGTGGTTCGTCATGTAACAGTCATAACATAGAGTGACACAGAACTAGCTCCAGTTCATCAATGTAATGTAGGCATGTATTCCGTATATAATCATACTTGGTTATGGAAAAGAACTTGCATTACATCTTTTGTCCTACCCTCCCGTGGCAGCGGGGTCCTATTGGAAACTAAGGGATATTAAGGCCTCCTTTTAATAGAGAACCGGAACAAAGCATTAGCACATAGTGAATACATGAACTCCTCAAACTATGGTCATCACCGAGAAGTATCCCGATTATTGTCACTTCGGGGTTGTCGGATCATAACACATAATAGGTGACTATAGACTTGCAAGATAGGATCAAGAACACACATATATTCATGAAAACATAATAGGTTCAGATCTGAAATCATGGCACTCGGGCCCTAGTGACAAGCATTAAGCATAGCAAAGTCATAGCAACATCAATCTCAGAACATAGTGGATAATAGGGATCAAACCCTAACAAAACTAACTCGATTACATGATAAATCTCATCCAACCCATCACCGTCCAGCAAGCCTACGATGGAATTACTCACGCACGGCGGTGAGCATCATGAAATTGGTGATGGAGGATGGTTGATGATGACGACGGCGACGAATTCCCCTCTCCGGAGGCCCGAACGGACTCCTGATCAGCCCTCCCGAGAGAGATTAGGGCTTGGCGGCGGCTCCGTATCGTAAAACGCGATGAAACTTTCTCTCTGATATTTTTCTCCCCGAAAGCCAATATATGGAGTTGGAGTTGGCGTCGGAGGGCCACCAGGGGGGCCACGAGGTAGGGGGGCACGCCCAGGGGGGAGGGCGCGCCCCCACCCTCGTGAGCAGGGTGTGGGCCCCCTGGTCTTCATCTTTGGCGAGGATTTTTTATTATTTTTTCTGAGGTGTTCCGTGGAGTTTCAGGTCATTCCGAGAACTTTTGTTTTCTGCACATAAAACAACATCACGGCAATTCTGCTGAAAACTGCGTCAGTCCGGGTTAGTTCCATTCAAATCATTCAAGTTAGAGTCCAAAACAAGGGAAAAAAGTGTTTGGAAAAGTAGATACGACGGAGACGTATCAACTCCCCCAAGCTTAAACCCTTGCTTGTCCTCAAGCAATTCAGTTGACAAACTGAAAGAGAAAAAGAAAAACTTTTACAAACTCTGTTTGCTCTTGTTGTTGTAAGCATGAAAAGCCAGCATTCAAGTTTCAGCAAATATTAAGAACTAACCATACTCACAATAACACATAGGTTTCGTAATTACTCATATCAATAGCATAATCAGCTAGCGAGGCATAATAATAAAACTCGGATGACAACACTTTCTCAAAATAATCATAACATGATACAACGAAATGGTATCTCGCTAGCCCTTTCTGAGACCGCAAAACATAAATGCAGAGCACCTTTAAAGATCAAGGACTGACTAAACATTGTAATTCATGGTAAAAGAGATCCAGTCAAGTCATACCCAAAATAAACCAATTATAATGAATGCAAATGACGATTGTGCTCTCCGATGGGTGCTTTTTAATAAGAAGGGTGATGACTCAACATAAAAGTAAATAGATGACCCTTCGCAGAGGGAAGCAGGGATTTGTAGAGGTGCCAGAGCTCGATTTTGAAATAGAGATAAATTATATTTTGAGCGGCATACTCTCATTGTCAACATAACAACTAAAAGATGACGATATCTCCCATGCTAAACAGATTATAGGCGGTTCCCAAACAGAATGGTAAAGTTTATACTCCCCTTCCTCCACAAGCATCAATCCATGGCTTGCTCGAAACAACGAAGTGCCTCCAACATTCAACGGGTCCCAAGGGGAGTTTTGTTTGCAATTATTTTGATTTAGTTTGCATAAAGCATGGGACTGGGCATCCCGGATACCAGCCATTTTCTCGTGAATGAGCAGCGGAGTCCACTCCTCTTGAAAATAACCCGCATAACACGGAAGATAAGGGCAGCTCTAGTTGACATATGAGCTATTCGAGCATGCAAAACAGAATGTTTATTTGAAGATTTAGAGTTTGGCACATACAAATTTACTTGGAACGGCAGGTAGATACCGCATATAGGAAGGTATAGTGGACTCATATGGAACAACTTTGGGGTTTAAGGAGTTTGGATGCACAAGCAGTATTCCCACTTAAATGCAGTGAAGGCTAGCAAAAGACCGGGAAGCGACCAACTGAGAGAGCGACAACAGTAGTAAACATGCATTAAAATTAATTTACACCGAATACAAGCATTAGTAGGATATAATCCACCATGAACATAAATATCATGAAGGCTATGTTGATTTGATTCAACTACATGCGTGAACATGTGCCAAGTCGAGTCACTCAATTCATTCAAAGGAGGATACCATCCCATCATACCATATCATAATCATTCTAATAGCATGTTAGCACGCAAGGTAAAACCATTATAACTCATAGCTAATCAAGCATGGCACAAGCAACTATAATCTCTAAATGTCATTGCAAATATGTTTACTTCATAATAGCTGAATCAAGAACGATGAATCATCATATTTACAAAAACAAGAGAGGTCGAGTTCATACCAGCTTTTCTCATCCCAATTAGTCCATCATATATCATCATTATTGCCTTTCACTTGCACGACCGAACGGTGTGTATAATAAGAGTGCACGTGCATTGGACTAAGCTGGAATCTGCAAGCATTCAACTCAAGAGAGAAGACAAGTAAATATGGGCTCTTGGTTAAATCAACAATCATGCATATAAGAGCCACTAAGCATTTTCAATATGGTCTTCTCGACCCCCAAAGAAAAGAAAAGGAAAATAAAAACTATTTACACGGGAAAGCTCCCAACAAATAAAAAGAAGAACGGGAAATATTTTTGGGTTTTCTTTTTAATTATAACTACTACAGCAGGAAATAAACTACTACTAATTTTTTGTTTTTTCTAAGGTTTATCAAACACACAAGAAGAAAGCAGGAAAAAGAAAATAAACTAGCATGGATATTACAGTGAAAGAGTATGAGCACCGCATCTAACAATGAGTGTGTGTGAACATAAATGTAATGTCGGTGAGAAATACGTACTCCCGAAGCTTAGGCTTTTGGCCTAAGTTGGTCTATTGCCGAGATAGCCTCGGCTGATATCCGTAGGTGTAGCTGGGTCAGATCTTGCGATGCAGCGGCTACCGCCTCCTGAGCAGCAGCATGGCGTTGAGCTGCCTCCGCTCTCCTCTCGTACTCATCTGCCTCCTCTCTGGTAATAATATATCTTGCTCTCGTCTGAAAATCAAAGAAGGCAGGAGCAGGAAGAGTAACACGGACAACATGCCGTTTGTTAAAGATTAGTCGATACTGGAAAGGTGGTCTAGTCCTCTCAACAAACTGGTGGGAAAACATAGAATCAAGATCTAAATAAGTAGGGGGTAACTCCATATCACCCTCACGAATGTCTACATCAAGAAAATTAGCTAAGTGGGTTGCATAAATTCCTCCAAAGAAATCTCCGTTATGTCTATTATGATGCAACCTCACGAGCTACAATGGCTCCCTCAGATGATAAGATTGGTCCCCTAACACGGTGCTTACGAGAATGCTGAGATCAGGGGCACACATGTGACATGCTTCATCCTTAGCATTTATGCATCTACCAATGAAAAGAGAAAAATAATGTATAGCAGGAAAGTGAATGCTCCCTATAGTGGCCTGCGCTATATCTCTAGACTCCCCCACAGTTATTCTAGCAAGAAAGTCTCTATATTCAGATTTAGGGGGATCCCTGATACTACCCCAAGATGGAAGTTTGCATGCAAAAGTGAAATCCTCTAAGTCCATGGTATAAGATTTGTCATAAAGGTCAAACATGACTGAAGGAGAATTACGCGAAGATGAAAACTCAAAAATCCCCACAAATGAACTTGTGAGGTCACGATACTGTGGGCATTTATCAGCTTCAAAGTCCTCAAGACCGGCATTACGCAAATTTACATAGAATTCTTCTTTAATTCTCGCTTGATTCATAAAATTTTCCGAAGGCCATTCACAGGGCATCACGAGAGCGTCTCTTGGTGGTTCCTCGTCACCATCACGCATTGCAAGCCTAGGACCTTGCTTCCTTAAAGAACCACCCTGGAACATCTTCCTAAGCATATTGTTTTCTCTGAAAAATAATTCTGAAATTTTTAGTAACTTCAAACAAAAGTGAACCAACTTCAATAAAACTGATAGCAACTACTCATACAAGTGCCTAGAGCATATATCAAGCATTAGAACTACTTGGAACCATATAAATTTGACATGCAAGCTCAAGAACATGGTCACCTATGCAGCACAAATTTGCAATGAATAAAGCACTAGAACAAAAACTAATTGGACCAATGGAGAAGTCACATACCAAGGAACAATCCCCCCAAGCAGTTTTAGAGAGGTGCTTTGAGCAAGGAGATCGAAAATCACAGCAAAGTGGCTGGAACACGAGCTTGAGTTGGTTTCGGGTTTGTGTGAGGCAGAGGAAGAAGATGGATGCAGGGATAAGTGGAGGAGGGCCACCGTGGGCCCACGAGGGTGGGCGCCAGGGGTAGGGCGCGCCCTCCACCCTCGTGGCAGTGTGGCAGCTCCCATGTAATTTTGCACAAGAAATCCTCAAATATTCGAAAAATCATATTAAATTGGCATGGCATTCTGAGAACTTTTATTTTCAGGATATTTTTATATTGCATGGATAAATCAGAAATGCAGACGGAAAAATACTATTTTACTTTATTTCTACTAAAGAACGAGAAAATATAAAGAGGGTACATGAAGGTTGTCTTTGTTGGGAACGTAGTAATTTCAAAAATTTCCTACGCACACGCAAGATCATGGTGATGCATAGCAACGAGAGGGAGAGTGTGTCCACGCACTCGTGAACCCGAAAGCAGGCGTTATGACAACGCGGTTGATGTAGTCGAACGTCTTCACGATCCGACCGATCCAAGTACCGAACGTCACGGCACCTCCGTGTTCTGCACATCGTTCAGCTCGATGGCGATCCCGGACTCGATCCAACAGGTGTCGGGATGAGTTCCACAAGACGACGGGCGTGGTGGCGATGATGATGCTCTACCGTAGCGGGGCTTCGCCTAAACTCCGCGGACGATATGACCGAGGTGGAATATGGTGGAGGGGCACCGCACACGGCTAAGGAACGATCCGTAGATCAACTTGTGTATCTTAGGGTGCCCCTGCCCCGGATATAAAGGAGCAAGAAGTGCGGCCGGCCCTAGGAGGAGGCGGCGCGGAGGAGTCCTACTCCCACCGGAGTAGGACTCCCCTTTCCTAGTTGGATTAGGACTTGGGGGAGGGAAAGAGGAAGGGGCGCCCCCTTCCTTGTCCTATTCGGACTAGGGGGAGGCGCGGCCTGCCCTGGCCGGCCCTCCTCTTCTCCCTCATGGCCCACTAAGGCCCATTAACCCCGGGAGGGTTCCGTAACCCGGTGTTCCGTAAAATCCGATTTCACCCGAACTATTCCGAAGTCCAAACATAGGCTTCCAATATATCAATCTTTATGTCTCGACCATTTCGAGACTCCTCGTCATGTCCGTGATCACATCCGGGACTCGAACAAACTTCGCACATCAAAACTCATAAAAGCATCATCGTAACGTTAAGCGTGCGGACCCTACGGGTTCGAGAACTATGTAGACATGACCTAGAACTATTCTCGGTCACTAACCAATAGTGGAACCTGGATGTTCATATTGGTTCCTACATTTTCTCTGAAGATCTTTATCGGTCAAACCGCATAACAACATACGTTGTTCCCTTTGTCATCGGTATGTTACTTGCCCGAGATTCGATCGTCGGTATCCAATACCTAGTTCAATATCAATTCTTGGCAAGTCTCTTTACTCGTTCAGTAATACATCATTTCATAACTAACTCATTAGTTACAATGCTTGCAAGGCTTAGGTGATGAGTATTACCGAGAAGGCCCAGAGATACCTCTCCGACAATCGGAGTGACAAAACCTAATCTCGAATTATGCCAACTCAACATATACTTTTGGAGACACACCTGAGAGTACCTTTATAATCACCCGATTACGTTGTGACGTTTGGTAGCACACAAAGTGTTCCTCCGTAAACGGAGTTGCATAATCTCATAGTTGCGAGAACTTTGTATAAGTCATGAAGAAAGCAATAGCAACATACTAAGCGATCAAGCGCTAAGCTAACGGAATGGGTCAAGTCAATCACATCATTCTCCTAACGATGTGATCCCGTTAATCAAATGACAACTCATGTCTATGGTTAGAAACATAACCATCTTCGATTAACGAGCTAGTCAAGTAGAGGCATACTAGTGACACTCTGTTTGTCTATGTATTCACACATGTTATGTTTAGGTTAATACAATTCTAGCATGAATAATAAACATTTATCATGATATAAGGAAATAAATAATAACTTTATTATTGCCTCTAGGGCATATTTCCTTCGATCTCCCACTTGCACTAGAGTCAATAATCTAGATTACACATTAATGATTCTAACACCCATGGAGTCTTGGTGCTGATCATGTTTTGCTTTCGTGAGAGGCGTAGTCAACGGGTGCGCAACATTCAGATCCGTATGTATCTTGCAAATCTCTATGTCTCCCACTTGGACTTGGTCCCGAATGGAATTGAAGCGTCTCTTGATGTGCTTGGTCCTCTTGTGAAATCTGGATTCCTTTGCCAAGGCAATTGCACCAAGTATTGTCACAAAAAAGATCTTCATTGGTCCCGATGCACTAGGTATAACACCTAGATCGGAAATGAACTCCTTCATCCAGACTCCTTCATTTGCTGCTTCCAAGCAGCTATGTACTCCGCTTCACATGTAGATCCTGCCACGGCGCTTTGTTTAGAACTGCACTAACTTACGGCTCCACCGTTTAATAAAAATACGATCCGGTTTGCGATTTAGAATCGTCCGGATCGGTGTCAAAGCTTGCATCGACGTAACCCTTTACGACAAGCTCTTTGTCACCTCCATAAACGAGAAACATATCCTTAGTCCTTTTCGTGTATTTCAGGATATTCTTGACCGCTGTCCGATGATCCACTCTGGATTACTTTGGTACCTCCTCGCTAAGCTAATAGCAAGGCACACATCGTGTCTGGTACACAGCATTGCATACATGATAGAGCCTATGGCTGAAGCATAGGAACTCCTTTCATTTTCTCTCTATCTTCTACAAGGGTGGGGCATTGAGTCCGACTCAATCTTACACCTTGTAATACAGCAAGAACCCTTTCTTTGCTCGATCCATTTTGAACCTTTTCAAGACTTTATCAAGGTATGTGGATTGTGAAAGTCCAATCAAGCGTCTTGATCTATCTCTATAGATCTTGATGCCCAATATGTAAGCAGCTTCACCGAGGTCCTTCATTGAAAAACTTTTATTCAAGTATCCTTTTATGCTATCCAGAAATTCTATATCATTTCCAATCAACAATATGTCGTCCACATATAATATTAGAAATGCTACTGAGCTCCCACTCACTTTCTTGTAAATACAGGCTTCTCCAAAAGTGCAGATAAAACCATATGCTTTGATCACACTATCAAAGCGTTTATTCCAACTCCGAGAGGCTTGCACCAGACCATAGATTGATCATTGGAGCTTGCACACTTTGTTAGCTCCCTTAGGATCGACAAAACCTTCCGGTTGCATCATATACAACTCTTCTTCCAGAAATCCATTCGTAAATGCAGTTTTGACATCCATCGCCATATTTCATAATCATAAAATGCGGCGATTGCTAACATGATTCGGACAGACTTAAGCATCGCTACGGGTGAGAAGGTCTCATCGTAGTCAACTCCTTGAACTTGTCGAAAACCTTTTGCAACAAGTCGAGCTTTATGTGATAACATTACCGTCAGCATCAGTCTTCTTCTTGAAAATCCATTTATTCTCTATTGCTTGCCGACCATTGGGCAAGTCAACCAAAGTCCACACTTTGTTCTCATACATGGATCCCATCTCAGATTTCATGGCTTCAAGCCATTTTGCGGAATCTGGGCTCACCACCGCTTCTTCATAGTTCGTAGGTTCACCATGATCTAGTAGCATGACTTCCAGAATAGGATTACCGTACCACTCTGCTGTGGATTTTATTCGGTTGATCTCTGAAGTTCAAGAACAACTTGATCTGAAGTTTCATGATCATCATCATTAACTTCCTCACCAACTGGTGTAGGTGTCACAGAACCGATTTACGTGATGAACTACTTTCCAATAAGGGAGCTGATACTGTTACCTCATCAAGTTCTACTTTCCTCCCACTCACCTCTTTCGAGAGAAACTCCTTCTCTAGAAAGGATCCATTCTTGGCAACGAATGTCTTGCCTTCGGATCTGTGATAGAAGGTATACCCAATTGTCTCCTTTGGGTATCCTATGAAGACACATTTTTCCGATTTGGGTTCAAGCTTATCAGGTTGAAGCTTTTTCACATAAGCATCGGAACCCCAAACTTTCAGAAACGACAACTTTGGTTTCTTGCCAAACCATAGTTCATAAGGTGTCGTCTCAATGGATTTTGATGGTGCCCTATTTAACGTGAATGCGGCCGTCTCTAAAGCATAACCCCAAAACGATAGCGGTAAATCGGTAAGAGACATCATAGATCGCACCATATCTAGTAAGAAATACGATTACGACGTTTGGACACACCATTACGCCTGTGGTGTTCGGTGTGGCGTGAGTTGCGAAACTATTCCGCATTGTTTCAAATATAGACCAAACTCAGTAACTCAAATATTCTCCTCCACGAACAGATCGTAGAAACTTTATTTTCTTGTTACGATGATATTCAACTTCACTCTGAAATACTATGAACTTTTCAAACGTGTCAGAGTTATGCTTCATTAAGTAGATATACACGTATCTGCTTAAATCATCTGAGAAGTTGAGAAAATAACGATATCCGCCACGAGCTTCAACATTAATCGGACCACATACATCAGTATGTATGATTTCCAACAAATCTTTGCTCTCTCCATACAACCGGAGAACGGTGTTTTAGTCATCTTGCCCATGAGGCACGGTTACTTAAGTACCAAGTGATTCATAATCAAGTGGTTCCAAAAGTCCATCTGTATGGAGTTTCTTCATGCGCTTTACAGCGATATGACCTAAACGGCGGTGCCACAAATAAGTTGCACTATCATTATCAACTCGCATCTTTTGGCTTCGACATTATGAATATGTGTATCACCACTGTCGAGATTCAATAAGAATAGAACACTCTTCAAGGGTGCATGACCATAAAAGATATTACTCATATAAATAGAACAACCATTATTCTCTGATTTAAATGAATAACCGTCTCGCATTAAACAAGATCCAGATATAATGTTCATGCTCAACGCTGGCACCAAATAACAATTATTTAGGTCTAAAACTAATCCCGAAGGTAGATGTAGAGGTAGCGTGCCGACCGCGATCACATTGACTATGGAACCGTTTCCCACGCGCATCGTCACCTCGTCCTTTGCCAGTGCTCGCTTATTCCGTAGTCCTTGTTTCGAGTTGCAAATATTAGCAACAAAACCAGTATCAAATACCCAGGTGCTAATGCGAGCTCTAGTAAGGTACACATCAATAACATGTATATCACATATACCATTGTTCACCTTGCCATCCTTCTTATCCGCCAAATACTTGTGGAAGTTCCGCTTCCAAAGGACCTGTTTGCTTGCGGAAGCACTCGATTTCAGGCTTAGGTCCAGACTTGGGTTTCTTTTCTTGAGCAAAGCAACTTGCTTGCTATTCTTCTTAAAGTTCCCTTCTTCTTTCCTTTGCCCTTTTCTTGAAACTAGTGGTCTTGTTGACCATCAACACTTGATGCTCCTTCTTGATTTCTACCTCCGCAGCTTTTAGCATTGCGAAGAGCTCGAAGTGTCTTGTTCATCCCTTGCATATTATAGTTCATCACGAAGCTCTTGTAGCTTGGTGGCGATGATTGGAGAATTTCATCAATGACACTATCATCAGTAAGCTTAACTCCCAGTTGAAACAATTGATTATTATACCCAGAAATTTTGAGTATATGCTCACTTGTAACTATTCTCCTCCATCTTGCAGCTATAGAACTTATTGGAGAGTTCATATCTCTCAATCCGGCATTTGCTTGAAATATTAACTTCAACTCCTGGAACATCTCATATGCTCCATGACGTTCACTACGTCGTTGAAGACCAGTTCAAAGCCGTATAGCATGGCACACTGAACTATAGAGTAGTCATCGACTTTGCTCGCCAGACGTTCACAACTTCTGGCGTTGCTCTACGAAGGCTTCGCACCTGGCGGTGCTTCCAGGATGTAATTCTTACGTGCAGCAATGAGGATAATCCTCAAATTACGGACCCAGTCCGTGTAATTGCTACCATCATCTTTCAACTTTGCTTTCTCAAGGAACGCATTAAAATTCAACGGAACAACAAAGACGAGCCATCTATCTACAACAAACATAGATAAGCAAAATACTATCGGTGCTAAGTTCATGATAATTTTAAGTTCAATTAATCATATTATTTAAGAACTCCCACTTAGACGGACATCTCCTCTAGTCATCTAAGTGAACACGTGATCCAAATCAACTAAACCATAACCGATCATCACGTGAGATGGAGTAGTTTTCAATGGTGAACATCACTATGTTGATCATATCTACTATATGATTCACGCCGACCTTTCGGTCTCCGTGTTCCGAGGCCATATCTGCATATGCTAGGCTCGTCAAGTTTAACTGAGTATTCTGCGTGTGCAAAACTGGCTTGCACCCGTTGTAGATGGACGTGAGCTTATCACACCCGATCATCACGTGGTGTCTTGGCACTCTGAACTTTGGCAACGGTGCATACTCGTGGAGAACACTTCTTGATAATTTTTAGTGAGAGATCATCTTAAAATGCTACCGCTAATCAACGCAAGATAAGATGCATAAAGGATAAACATCACATGCAATCAATATAAGTGATATGATATGGCGATCATCATCTTGTGCTTGTGATCTCCATCTCCGAAGCACCATCATGATCACCATCGTCACCGGGCGCGACACCTTGATCTCCATCATAGCATCGTTGTCGTCTCGCCAACTATTGCTTCTACGACTATTGCTACCGCTTAGTGATAAAGTAAAGCAATTACATGGCGTTTGCATTTCATACAATAAAGCGACAACCATATGGCTCCTGCCAGTTGCCGATAACTCGGTTACAAAACATGATCATCTCATACAATAAAATATAGCATCACGTCTTGAGCATATCACATCACAACATGCCCTGCAAAAACAAGTTAGACGTCCTCTACTTTGTTGTTGCAAGTTTTACGTGGCTGCTACGGGCTGAGCAAGAACCGTTCTTACCTACGCATCAAAACCACAACGATAGTTTGTCAAGTTGGTGTTGTTTTAACCTTCGCAAGGACGGGCGTAGCCACACTCGGTTCAACTAAAGTGAGAGAGACAGACATCCGCCAGTCACCTTTAAGCAACGAGTGCTCGCAGCGGTGAAACCAGTCTCGCGTAAGCGTACGCGTAATGTCGCTCCGGGCCGCTTCATCTCACAATACCGCTGAACCAAAGTATGACATGCTGGTAAGAAGTATGACTTGTATCGCCCACAATACACTTGTGTTCTACTCGTGCATATAACATCAACGCATAAAACCTGGCTCGGATGCCACTGTTGGGGAACGTAGTAATTTCAAAATTTCCCTACGCATTAACCGCAAGATCATGGTGATGCATAGCAACGAGAGGGAGAGTGTGTCCATCGCACTCGTAGACCAAAAGCGGAAGCGTTATGACAACACGGTTGATGTAGTCGAACGTCTTCACGATCCGACCGATCCAAGTACCGAACGTACGGCACCTCCGTGTTCTGCACACGTTCAGCTCGATGGCGATCCCCGGACTCCGATTCGAGGGTGTCGGGATGAGTTCCACAAGACGACGGGCGTGGTGACGATGATGATGCTCTACTGCGCAGGGCTTCGCCTAAACTCCGTGACGATATGACCGAGGTGGAATATGGTGGAGGGGGGCACCGCACACGGCTAAGGAACGATCCGTAGATCAACTTGTGTATCTTAGGGTGCCCCCCTGCCCCCGTATATAAAGGTGCAAGGGGGGGTGCGGCCGGCCCTAGGAGGAGGCGCGCCGGAGGAGTCCTAGTTGGATTAGGACTTGGGGGGAGGGAAAGCGTAAAGGGGGGCGCCGCCCCCCTTCCCTGTCCTATTCGGACTCGGGGGGGTGGGGGCGCGCGGCCTTCCCTGGCCGGCCCTCCTCTTCTCCCTCATGGCCCACTAAGGCCCATTAACCCCGGAGGGTTCCGGTAACCCCGGTGTTCCTAAAATCCCGATTTCACGCGAAACTATTCGAAGTCCAAACATAGGCTTCCAATATATCAATCTTTATGTCTCGACCATTTCGAGACTCCTCGTCATGTCCGTGATCACATCCGGGACTCCTAACAAACTTGATACATCAAAACTCATAAAACTGCCATCGTAGCGTTAAGCGTGCAAGGACCCTACGGGTTCGAGAACTATGTAGACATGACCTAGAACTATTCTCGGTCACTAACCAATAGTGGAACCTGGATGTTCAGATTGGTTCCTACATTTTCTACGAAGATCTTTATCGGTCAAACCGCATAACAACATCCGTTGTTCCCTTTGTCATCGGTATGTTACTTGCCCGAGATTCGATCGTCGGTATCCAATACCTAGTTCAATCTCGTTACTGGCAAGTCTCTTTACTCGTTCCGTAATACATCATTTCATAACTAACTCATTAGTTACAATGCTTGCAAGGCTTAGGTGATGAGTATTACCGAGAAGGCCCGGAAGATACCTCTCCGAGCAATCGGAGTGACAAAACCTAATCTCAATTATGCCAACTCAACATATACTTTTGGAGACACCTGTAGAGTACCTTTATAATCACCCGATTCGTTGTGACGTTTGGTAGCACAAAGTGTTCCTCCCGTAAACGGAGTTGCATAATCTCATAGTTGCAGGAACTTTGTATAAGTCATGAAGAAAGCAATAGCAACATACTAAACGATCAAGTGCTAAGCTAACGGAATGGGTCAAGTCAATCACATCATTCTCCTAATGATGTGATCCCGTTAATCAAATGAAAACTCATGTCTATGGTTAGGAAACATAACCATCTTCGATTAACGAGCTAGTCAAGTAGAGGCATACTAGTGACACTCTGTTTGTCTATGTATTCACACATGTATTATGTTTCCGGTTAATACAATTCTAGCATGAATAATAAACATTTATCATGATATAAGGAAATAAATAATAACTTTATTATTGCCTCTAGGGCATATTTCCTTCATGTGCTTCTAGTTTCATCCATCTCATGCTCATAAAAAGAATCCACTAACAAGGTTGATCAAGTCTTGTTAACAAACTCATTCCGAATAACATGGAACCGGAGAAATTCGAATAACACTATGTTACCTCAACGGGGATATGGACATCCCCAATAATAAGTATATCATATTTCTTCTTAACAGTAGGGAGAGGAAATTCAAAACCTCCAAATATAATCGATGGAATTTTTCCAATAGAGTTGATACTATGAACTTGAGGTTGTTTCCTCGGAAAGTGTACTTTATGCTCATTACCATTAACCTGAAAAGTGGCATTGCCTTTGTTGCAATCAATAACAGCCCATGCAGTATTAAGGAAAGGTCTTCCAAGTATAATAGACATACTATCATCCTCGGGAATATCAAGAATAACAAAGTCCGTTAAAATAGTAACGTTTGCAACCACAACAGGCACATCCTCACAAATACCGGCGTGTATAGCAGCTTGATTTATCAGCCATTTGCAAAGATATTTCAGTAGGTGTCAACTTATTCAAGTCAAGTCTATGATATAAAGAGAGGCATAACACTAACACCTGCTCCAAGATCACATAAAGCAGTTTTAACATAATTTCTCTTAATGGAGCATGGTATAGTAGGTACTCCGGGATCTCCAAGTTTCTTTGGTATTCCACCCTTAAAAGTATAATTAGCAAGCATGGTGGAAATTTCAGCTTCGGTATCTTTCTTTTATTTGTAACAATATCTTTCATATATTTAGCATAAGGATTTGTTTTGAGCACATCGCTTAATCGCATACATAAAAGATGGGTCTAATCATTTCAAAGAAGCGCTCGAAAATCCTCATCATCCTTTTTCTTGGATGGTTTCGGTGGAAAAGGCATGGGTTTCTTAACCCATGGTTCCCTTTCTTTACCATGTTTCCTAGCAACGAAGTCTCTTTTATCATAACGTTGATTCTTTGATTGTGGGTTATCAAGATCAACAGCAGGTTCAACTTCTACATCATTATCATTGCTAGGTTGAGCATCAACATGAACATTATCATTAACATTATCACTAGGTTCATGTTCATTACCGGATTGTGTTTCAGCATCGGACATAGAGATATCATTTGGATTATCGTGGTTCAAATGCAGGTTCACTAGAAGTTTCCCCAGTTCTATCATTTTTCTTTTCTTCCTCTTAGAAGAACTAGGTACATCAATATTATTTCTCCTCGAGAATCTTGCTCGCTTCTCTTAGGGTGGCCTTCAGGATACAAAGGTTCCTGAGTCATTCTACCAGTTCTAGTAGCCACTCTAACAAGATAATCATTTTTCTTACTATTCATTTCATTAAGCACTTCTTTTTGAGCTTTAAGTACTTGTTCTACTTGAGTGGTAACCATAGAAGCATGTTTGCTAACAAGTTTAAGTTCACCTCTAATATTAGCCATATAATCACTCAAGCGTTTAATCATAAAGGTATTCTGAATTGTCTACCAAAATAAGCATTAAAGTCATCTTGCTTAAACATAAAGTTATCAAACTCATCCAAGCATCGACTAGCAATTTTAGTAGGAGGGACTTGACTTTATCATACCTATAGAGATAATTTACCTTTACTACATGTGTCGGGATATCGGGAGGTTCTTCAAAGATAAGTAATTGAGATCTTATACTTCTTCAACAAAGTGATAAATTAAGACCATGTATTTCTTCAATAGGAGGTAAATTCTTAACATCTTCAGCTTTAATACCTTTTTCTTTCATGGATTTCTTTTGCCTCTTGCATATCTTCGACTGAGAAATAGAACACCTCTCTTCTTGAGTTGGTTTAGGAATAGGCTCAAGAATTGGCTCGGGAGCTGGCTCGAGTTCGCTTTCGAGTAGGTGCGCAATTTTTTTCATTTGTCAACATATTATTCAATAGAATTTCAGCTTCATCCGGTGTTCTTTCCCTGAAAAGAGAACCAGCACAACTATCCAGGTAATCTCTGGATGCATCGGTTAGTCCATTATAAAAGATATCAAGTATTTCAGGTTTCTTAAGAGGATGATCAGGCAAAGCATTAAGTAACTTGAGAAGCCTCCCCCAAGCTTGTGGGAGACTCTCTTCTTGAATTTGCACAAAGCTGTATATTTCCCTCAAAGCAGCTTGTTTCTTATGAGCAGGGAAATATTTAGCGGAGAAGTAATAAATCATATCCTGGGGACTTTGCACACAACCAGGATCAAGAGAATTAAACCATATCTTAGCATCACCCTTTAATGAGAACGGAAATATTTTGAGTAAATAAAGGTAACGCGATCTCTCATTATTAGTAAACAGGGAAGCTATATCATTTAACTTAGTAAGATGTGCCACAACAGTTTCAGATTCACAGCCATAAAAAGGATCAGATTCAACCAAAGTAACTATATCTGGATCAACAGAAAAATCATAATAATCCTGATCAGGAACACAGATAGGTGAAGTAGCAAAAGCAAGGTCAGGTCTCATTCTATCTCTAAAAGATTCTTTACTCCATTTAACTAGCAACCTCTTAAGTTCAAGTCTATCCTGACAAGCAAGAACAGCTGCAGAAGATTCAGCATTAAAAATATAACCCTCAGGAATAGCAGGCATATTTTCATCATCACTAACATCATCGTATTCAGGTTCAATAATTTCTCTTTCTCTAGACCTAGTAATTTTCTCATCAAGAAATTTACCAAGGGGCACAGTAGTATCAAGCATAGAAGTAGTTTCATCATAAGTATCATGCATAGCAGAAGTGGCATCATCAATAACATGCGACATATCGGAACGAATAGCAGAAGCAGGTTTAGGTGTCGCTAGCTGATACGTTCATTTTGCATCATGCTTTTATATCGATATTTATCGCTTTATGGGCTGTTATTTCACGTTATGTCACAATACTTATGGCTATTCTCTCTTATTTTACAAGGTTTACATGAAGAGGGAGAATGTCGGTAGCTGGAATTCGGGTCGGAAAAGGAGCAAATATTGGAGACCTATTCAGGCAACTCCAAAAGTCCTGAAACTCCACGGAATGTCTTAAAATAAATAAAGAAAAATCGTCGCCAAAGATGAAGGCCGGGGGCCACACCACTGCTCACAAGGGTGGGGCGCGCCTAACCCCTCGGGCACGCCCTACCTCATGGGCCCCTGGTGGCTCTCCGATGCCCATCTTCTCCTATATGAGCTCTTTCGATGAGAAAAAATCATAAGCAACCTTTGGGGCGAGACTCCGCCACACAGGCGGAACCTTGGCGGAACCAATCTAGGGCTCCGTGAGCTTATTCTGGGGACACTTCCCTCCGGGAGGGAATCATCGCCATCATCATCACCAACGCCTCCTCTCATTGGGAGAGGGCAATCTCCATCAACATCTTCACCAGCACCATCTCATCTCCAAACCCTAGTTCATTTCTTGTATCCAATTCTTGTCTCCAAGTCCGGGATTGGTGCTAGTAGGTTGCTAGTAGTGTTGATTACTCCTTGTAGTTGATGCTAGTTGGTTTACTTGGTGGAAGATCATATATTCAGATCCTTTATGCACATTATTACCCCTCTGATCATGAACATGAATATGCTTTGTGAGTAGTTACGTTTGTTCCTGAGGACACGGGAGAAGTCTTGCTATTAGTAGTCATGTGAATTTGGTATTCGTTCGATATTTTGATGAGATGTATGTTGTCTAACCTCTAGTGGTGTTATGTGAACGTCGACTACATAAAACTTCACCATTATTTGGGCCTAGAGGAAGGCATTGGGAAGTAATAACTAGATGATGGGTTGCTAGAGTGACAGAAGCTTAAACCCTAGTTTATGCGTTGCTTCGTAAGGGGCTGATTTGGATCCATATGTTTCATGCTATGGTTAGGTTTACCTTAATACTTTTGTTGTAGTTGCGGATGCTTGCAATAGAGGTTAATCATAAGTGGGATGCTTGTTCAAGTAAGAACAGCACCCAAGCACCGGTCCACCCACATATCAAATTATCAAAGTACCGAACGAATCATATGAACGTGATGAAAACTAGCTTGATGATATTCCCATGTGTCCTCGGGGCGCTTTTCCTATTATAAGAGTTTGTTCCGGCTTGTCCTTTGCTACAAAAGGATTGGGCCACCTTGCTGCACTTTATTTACTCTTGTTACTTGTTGCTCGTTACAATTTATCTTATCACAAAACTATCTCTGTTACCACTTATTTCAAAGACTTGCAGAGAATACCTTGCTGAAAACCGCTTATCATTTCCTTCTGCTCCTCGTTGGGTTCGACACTCTTACTTATCGAAAGGACTACGATAGATCCCCTATACTTTTGGGTCATCAATACTCTTTTAAAGCGCCGTTGCGGGTGTAAGCGCCTTTGGTAGGTGGAATTTGGTAAGGAAAAATTTATTTAGTGTGCTGAAATTTTACATCACTTGTTACTATGGAAAGTAATTTTACGAGGGGCTTGTTCGGGGTATCTTCACCCCGTCCAGTAGAGCAAAGAGTTGCTCCTCAACCTACTCAACCTACTGAACCTATTGAAAATGAAACTCCTTTTGAATTTCCTTCGGGTATGATGGAAAAACTGCTAGCTAATCCTTTTACAGGAGATGGAACAAAGCACCCTGATGAGCACTTAATATATGTGGATAAAATTTGTGGATTATTTAAGCTTGTAGGTGTACCTAATGATGTTGTTAAGAAGAAGGCTTTTCCTTTATCTTTGAAGGAAGACGCATTGACATGGTATAGGCTATGTGATACGAGATCATGGAACTATAAAAGATTGAAATTGGAATTTCATCGAAAGTATTGCCCTATGCATCTTGTTCATCGTGATCACAATTATATATATAATTTTTGGCCTCGCGAAGGAGAAAGCATCGCTCAAGCTTGGGGGAGGCTTAAATCAATGTTATATTCATGCCCCAATCATGAGCTTCCAAGAGAAATAATTATTCAAAGTTTTTATGCTCGGCTTTACGATAACCAATACGCACCATGCTCGATACTTCTTGTCTTTGGCTCTTTTATGATGAAGACTATTGAATTCAAATGGAATTTATTGGATAGAATTAAGCGCAACTCTGAAGATTGGGACCTCGGCGAAGGTAAGGAGTCAGGTATGACACCTAAGTTTGATTGTGTTAAATCTTTTATGGATACCGATATTTTCCGTAAGTTTACCACTAAATATGGACTTGACTCTGAGATAGTAGCTTCTTTCTGTGAATCTTTTGCTACTTATGTTGATCTCCCTAAGGAGAAGTGGTTTAAATATCATCCTCTCATAGAAGTAAAAGTAGCTGCACCTATTATAGTTGAAGAAAAGACTATCACTTGTAATGATCCTATTGTTCCCACCTCTTATGTTGAGAAACCACCTTTCCTTGTTAGAGTAAAGGATCATGCTAAAGCTTCAACTGTTGTTCGTAAAAGCAATACTAGAACTTATACACCTCCTGAGCAAGTCAAAGTAGAACCTAATATTGCTATTGTTAAAAGATCTCTTTGTCTGATAATATTGATGGGCATGTCATTCAATTCTCTGGTGAAACTGCTAGAATTGCTAAACCCTGTGATAGAGATAAACATAGACCTGTGGTAGGTGTGCCTGTTATTTCTGTTAAAATAGGAGATCATTGTTATCATGGCTTATGTGATATGGGTGCTAGTGCTAGTGTTATACCCATTGACTTATATAAAGAAATTATGCATGATATCGCACCTGCTGTGTTAGAAGATATTGATGTTACAATTAAACTTGCCAATAGAGATACTATATCTGCAATGGGAATTGTTAGAGATGTTGAAGTCTTGTGAGGGAAAACCAAATATCCCGCTGATTTTCTTGTTCTTGGTTCTCCACAAGATAGCTTTTGTCCCATTATATTTGGTAGACCCTTCTTGAATACTGTTAATGTTAAGATAGACTGCGAAAAGAATGTTGTTACTATTGGCTTGGATGATATGGTTCATAAGTTTAATTTCTCTAAATTTAGTAAACAATATCGTGAGGAAGAATTGCCTAGTAAGGATGAAATTATTGGTCTTGCTTCTATTGCCGTACCTCCTAGTGATCCTTTGGAACACTATTTGCTAGACCATGAAAATGATATGTTTATGAATGAAAGAAGGGAAATAGATGAAGTATTCTTTAAATAGGAACCTATTCTGCAACACAATTTGCCTGTTGAAATCCTAGGGGATCCTCCTCCACCCAAGGGTGATCCCGTATTTGAGCTTAAACCGTTGCCTGATAATCTTAAATATGCTTATCTTGATGGAAAGAAAATATATCCTGTTATTATTAGTGCTAACCTTTCAGAGCATGAAGAAGAAAGATTATTGTGAAAACTACGAAGAAGCACCGTGCAGCTATTGGATATACTCTCGATGACCTTAAGGGCATTAGTCCCACTCTATGTCGACATAAAATAAATTTGGAAGCGGGACGCCAAAGCAGTTCGTGATCCTCATGACGTTTGAATCCTAAAATGAAAAGAAGTGGTAAGGAAAGAAATACTCAAGCTTCTCGAGGCGGGTATAATTTATCCAGATTCTTTGATAGTCGTTGGGTAATGTGGCGCCGGATAATTAGGGCTACGATAATCCCAGCGTTAACAATGCGCGTCACCTCGGTTACTGTTGCTAACCTCGTGTTGAGTTCGAAACCGATTCAAATTCAAATTCAAAATCAAGCAAACAATAAAAGTTTTCAAATATTAAAACTAAAATGTTGGAGTGAGCCAGATAATGCATAGGTAATGATGGTGGTGAAACCACACTTTTATAAAATGTTTAAATACTCTAAAATGAATAAAACAGTAGCAAATACAATTATTTAAGTGCTTTAAAAATTAATAAACATTTTCAAAACTAGTTTATTATAAGTAATAAACTATTGTGGCAGTGGCATAGTTTGTGAAATCTATTTAGGTGCCACTTTAGTAATTTACTAAAACTAAAATAAAAGAGAAATAATAAAAGAAAAAGGAAAGACAAAAAAAAGAGGGGAAGGGAAAACCCCTGGCCCATCCCCCCTGGCCCATTCCCCTACACTTGGCCCTCCCCCACGTTCCCCCCACAGCCCGGCCCAGCGCCGGTCGCTTATCCCCTCACCCCCCGCGGCAAACCCTAGCCGCCCCACACTTCCCCCCCACGCGCCCCGACCCACGCTCCCCTGCTCCCTCGCCCGATCCAGATCGGGGCGAGACCCCCGTCGCCCCCCCACCTCGCCGGCGGCCCCCGCCGCCCCACCGCCGCCCGGACCCCCCCTCATCCTCCTCTCCACCGTCCGGGTCCCCTCCTCCCCGCCGTCGCCCCCAAGCACGAGCCGCCGCCCTTGTGGGTCGATCCCGACCCCTCCGCCTCCCGGCCCGTGAGCCTCGCCCGCCCGCCTCCCTCGCGGTCGTCACCGCCTCCACCGAGCCAGCCGCATAGACAGCGCCCGATGTGAGCTCGCCCCTCCCCTCGTCGTTCCCTCTCTCCTCCCGAGCAGCCTTGGCGCCCGAGCCCGTCGCTTGGCTCCGTCCCCGGCTCCGGCCACCCATGACCACGCAGCCTCCCCGTGCCCTCTCCTTCCTCCTCCAGAGCAGCTCTCGTTCCTCCCGGCCACCGAACCCCCGGGTCCCTCTCCTCTCTCCTCTTCGAGCAGTGGCCCGTCATGGGCTCGATCTCCGTGACCGAACCTCGCCCGTTTCCCCGGTCACCGGACCGCTCGACCCTCCGTCTTGGCGCCCGCTAGCCAGTGCGGCCCGTTCCTCTTAGTGCCTTGCCTCGACCTTGCGCCCGGTGGTTGGCCGGCGCCCCATCAGGTTCTCCGGTGGCTCAACCCGCCACCGCCTCGCCGCCACGACCACGCCTCCACGGTGCTCCTGGTGCCCATTGCAGCAACCCCGCCGTGGCCAGCCACGCCCTTCGCCTCGGCGAAGCACGAGCGCCCGTCGCCCTTTGCCCATTGGACTCCACACCGTTTGGCCCTGGGCCAATGACATGGGGGCCCCACCCCTAAAAAAGCGGTTTTTATTAAAAGCGAAATAAAATGAAAATGAAAATGAATTAAAACTAATTAACTAATTAGTTAATTAATTAATTAATTAAGTATTTAATTAATCTAATTAATTACATTTAATTAACCCTAATCATTAATTAACTTAATTAATTAATGTTAATTAACTCTGATTAGGTTAATTAGGTATTAGAGAATGACATGCGACCCACACCTGTCAGAGTTGACTCGATCAACCCTGTTGCCGATGATGTCGGCATGACATCATGCTTGATGTCATAAATGCATTTTCGAAATTAATTAAATAATTAATTAAATTCCGAAATTAATAAAATCTTTTAAAAATCATATCTTTTAATCCGTAATCCGGATTAAAATATTTTCAACATGAAAGTTGCTTTCGAGCGGCGAGACGAATCCGGATCTGCAGTCCGTTCGTCCACCACACGCATCTAACCTATCGAACCTGCAAACTTTCCTCTCCGGTTCATCAATCTAACAGACGTCCTAACCGGAAAACTTCCGGATGCTTTCCCCTAACGAGCCCCCCTCATACCACGTTAGGGGCACGCCTAACCGGCTTCTTGGCATGTCATGCATCGATATGCATCTGTTTACTTTGTATTCATTGTTTCTTCCCCCTCTTCTCTCCGGTAGACTACGAGACCGACAGCCTTGTATTTGGCGATTCGACTACGGTGTTGTGACGACCTCTCTCTTGCCCGAGCAACCAGCAAGCCCCCCTTGATCACCAGATATCGCCTATTCTTATCTACACTGCTTGCATTAGAGTAGTATAGCATGTTACTGTTTTCGGATACTCCTATCTTTCTTGCATAGCCTTTGTCCTTGTAACTTCATTGTTACCTTACGCAATCCTATATGCTTAGTATAGGATGCTAGTACTTTCATCTGTGGCCCTACTTTCTTGTCCGTCTGCCGTGCTATACTATCGGGCCGTGATCACTCGGGGAGTTGATCACGGGTATACTATATACCTATACATGATACATGTGAGACTAAAAGTCGGGTTGGATGATGGAGCACCCATGAGCGGATCTTTGTGGCGGGCGGCAGGCAGAGTTGAGACCGCCTAGGAGAGGTGGGCCTGGCCTGTTCGGGCGTTCGCGGATACTTAACACGCTTTAACGAGGTCTTGGTATTTGATCTGAGTTGGCTCTGAGCTTATACGCACTAACCATCTCTGGCGGGAGTAGTTATGGGTATCCTGGCGTCGTGGTATCGGCCGAAATGCCCAGGGCGTCGGACGAGGCGGCCTTGCGCGGATTAATTGGAGCGCTTTCTTTGGGCTAGATGCGCTTCCGGCCAGCGTCATAACGTCTTGCAGGTGTGCTTTCGAGGCGATGGGCGGACCCTATCGCTTAGGTTTAGACCGGCGTGTTGGCCTCTCTGTTGTGCCTAGGTGGGGCTGCGGCGTGTTGATCTTCATGGCGGGCATGACCCGGGAAAGTGTGTCCGGCCAAGTGGGATCAAGCGTCTTTGGGTAAGATGGTGCACCCTGCGGTGAAGTTAATCTATTCGAATAGCCGTGATCTTGATGGCAGGGCGACTTGGAGTTGTACCTTGAGCTTATGACAACTAGAACCGGATACTTGATAAAACACACCCTTCCAAGTGCCGGATACAACGGTGGTCGCTCTCGCTCGGGGTTATGAGCAGGGGATTGCGGGTAGGATTATTGCTATATGTTGTTACTTGGAGGACTCCGTTGTCCTCTTACGGCTGTGCAAGACCGGTGTCCGAGCGTAGTCTTCGTTAAGACTAGCTATCCCCTCTTATTACGGCATTCTGCAGTTCAGTCCACTGATATGGCCTTTACACATATATCCATGCATATGTAGTGTAGCTCCTTGCTTGCGAGTACTTTGGATGAGTACTCACGGTTGCCTTATTCCCCCTTTTCCCCCTACCTCTACTCGATTGCTGCAACCAGCAGATGGAGCCCAGGAGCCGACGCCACCGCCTATGACGACTACTACTCCGGGAGGTGCCTACTACTACGTGCAGCCCGGCCAGCGGCGACCGGGAGTAACCTAGGAGGATCCCGAGCGGGAGGCCTGCTCCTCTTTCGATCTGTATCCCGGTTTGTGCTAGCCATCTTATGGCACCTTGTTTAACTTATATACGTACTCGAGATATTGTTGCTTCCGGCTGACTTCGTCTATGATCGAGCACTTGTATTCGAGCCCTCGAGGCCCTGGCTTGTATTATGATGCTTGTATGACTTATTTTATTTGTAGAGTTGTGTTGTGATATCTTCCGGTGAGTCCACAGATCTTGATCGTACACATTTGCGTGCATGATTAGTGTCTGATTAAATCGAAGCGTCCTAAGATTGGTATCGAGCCATTTGCTGTAGAATCCCCTTCCAACTACATGGCCGAAGTCGAGTCTAGACATTGCAAAACTTTTACTAACATGGCTGTGTGTCTTATGGGCACACGTCGCCATTGGGTGGTATTAGGATCTTTTACTCCTCGATCTTTACTCCGGGATTCTGAACTCTCTTCTATTCGGGTTAAACGATTTTGCTAAAAACAAAACTAACTTTAGAATCTCGCGAGTACTTTCTCCCGGAGAGCCCCTCACTTCAGATGATCGTCTGCTAATCAGAAGATTTCGGAGATACTCTTTGATATTCTCTCGAGACTTTGTGCCCATCACTTTTGCTATTCCCGACCACCGATAAATCCGTATGGAAAACTACTTACACTTGCCATTCATACGATCATCCCCCATTGATCTTGTTATTACAAGATACCCCAAGTTTTCTCTATTGTTCGAGAATACTTTGTGCCCTCTTGCCTAGCAGTTCTTTGCCACATGAATACCCTTCAAATAAATCCTCGCACTTGTCGAGTATCCGCTCAACCCAGTTGTTCATGTGTTTCACAATAGTCCTCAAATTACTATTCGATCTTCCGAAAATCCTCTTTAGCCTTTGGCTCTTGAAATTCTTGCTTGCTTGCATTATGGTTAATCCCATAAGTCTCGTAGTCATATTGACATTCCTTGTCATTATCATTTTGGGTCTGTTGACTCAATATGTTTGCGGATACCCGCAATCATCATTGATCCTTATAAATTACCTTTCTGGCTGAGCTGCCATTCCTTTAACTGGAATTGGTTCTCGACCAATCCAATTGTCGTTGATTGTACCCTAAGACTATTCAACTTATCCATCCCTAATCGAGCATTGCTTCGATCCCTTGAATTGGGAATCATAATTCCTTTGCATTTGACAATTGAGTTAGTCATTGTTTTCTATAATTTGATCTCCTTGCATTCTTCTACCTCTAGTTGAGTCTTGATGCTCACGTCGGATCCCTTGTGGACCACCAGATCCTTTGTTGGATTTTATCTGACGACTCCCTTCATATTCAATAACCTTGTGAGCCTTTCCTCTGATACATAATGCCTTTGGTAAATTGTATCCTCTGCTTTCTCAACTATGCTCTGCCTTCGAGCTTGAGTTAATTAATTCTAAAGATTCTGGTGTATGATTCTAAGATGCCCCGATGGGTTGAATCTATGCCTTCCTTAATATGTGTGGACTCGAAAGTTTTCACGAGTCGTACTCTTCTGGTATTTTGCCAGATAAAATTTCAACACTACAACTTCATTGAACGCGAGAAGTGAATGGAAGGTTGTGCATTGGAGAAGTGGGAGTCGACCACGAACCACATGTTCATGCCCATGGACATGATGTATACCTGATCATGGAAGCTTCTCTTAAAATAATTATCCCCTTGTTATAAGATCATCTTGTATACGTGGACGGGGTTCCGACCATGTTTCTCCTTGGTTCCATTTCTCGTGCAAGTTTGATCACTTGTCTTCTGCAAAGCAATACCCTAGTCCAAACCCTACTTTGATCTGACTCCGAGTGTTACCCCCTGGTATCTCGAGATTATCTTGGAACTGCATAACTTATTATGAGTTCTTAATCAAGTGCTACATTCTCACCGATTCCAATTTTTTTTCACGGGCTCTGAGTTTTATACACTCAAGGGCACCGATAACTGAACCGAGTCCGCGCTACGGTTCAACAACTCTTCAGTAAGCTTCTATAACTACGAGTTGGTACCCGATCACGCCATTCCTAGCCTGTTTGGCTATATCATTGTCGTGACGATTCTAGCTGTGCTACCCGGTCCTTCTTCTCGGAGCGCAATTTTCGACGATGAACTAACCTTACGTCGATCCTCATCGTCATATCATTTCGCCTTGAACAACAAGCTTGGTTTCGAGTTTGTGTCGTACCCTTGGTTCCAATAACTTTTTGCTTCATCATTCCGTTGACTTGGTGTCATCGCCGATCAGTTACATCTTCTCGAAACCTCACGACAAATGTGTCGTGATCATCATCAACATTCTGAGGCCTTCCAAAATATCTATCGAATTCTTGGTGAGAAATAGCATCCTTTGCCCTCGATGATTTATATTATCATCGACCACTTTATTGCCTCCCGTTCAACACAAACTTGTTCGTGTTTCGTATTATACCTTGAGCTCCTTGCTACCCAGCAATCGTTCTTCTTTACCTTGGAGTATTACCATCCTTTATGTCAAGAATGTTCTGAGATTTGTTCCACCTCTTGAGAATTCTTGACATAGAAATACTTCTCTGAATCACCATTCTGACCTTGGTCGTGCAACCCAACCCATCGGGCGCACCTTTCAACCAATGTTTACTTGTGTATGTTTTCCTCGAGCATACTTCCTTGTATCATTTGATCTGACAAATGTTATCTCCCTGTTCACTTAATTGTGGAAGTCCATCTTTTGGGAATATCGGTGAATTGCCGTTGAGTTCACCAGACACCTCCTTGTCCTCTCTTTGGGTTAATGATGGACTCTTGTTAACGGAAATCGCTTCATAGTGCATTTCCCCGAGAACCTTACAATGTCATCTCGTTAATTTGCGTTGCTCCTTTTCTTCTCGGGAATCCTAAGTCTGAGGTATACTGACACCAATCGGATCTGAATCTCGGTCAGATATGATGGTTGGGACAACTTTCCAAGAGTTATGATGTTGATCCTTTGATGACCCGTAGCATGATGTCATGCCTAGCACTTCGGCCGGAGGACCTATCATTATAGATTCCTTTCGGCGGGGTTATCCATTCATCCATGAGGGAATTGTAATATCTGTTTCTACAAGTTATTCTGATGGATCCTTCGTGATTCCAAAGTCTGATCTTCACACGAAGACCATGTCAATGCTAACTTTCGAAGCATGTCTGTGATACTCTGGTTTTCAACAAGAACATTCGAAGCCCAATGCTAAATGTTTCTTGCTCAATTATCCAAACACCGTTGTATGGGTAATGACATGAAATTTCTCTCCCCTTACCTAAAGGGATTTCTACTTTATCTCCTGTCGTGGATACCTTGCTCTGCTTGTCCTTGGGAAGGATATGCCCTTGAAATATGTGTTTAAAACATATTTTCCTTTCCTTTGTTCTGTTTAATCTGATGATCATATTTTCCATCCATTGGTTTGTTTCAACCTTTTCTATGATCTATATGATATAAGCAGTAATAATCCACTGCTTGTGCAAACACCTCGTTGTACCACTCTGTAAGTAAGACCCTATTACTATTGTTGATGACATTCCGGTAACCACCGATGGACGAGAACCTTGCCTATTGGTCCGCCTCGTTCAACGAGCAGGAAAATGGTTCTCTTCGTCCCTCGCCCTTGGTACCTATGTTGTTGCCGACATGACCCTCAGACTCTCCTCTGACATGCCTTGCTTACATGATCGTGCAAGATGTCACCAACCTTCTGCTTTTAACCACATGGTGGGCCCATAACCCACAGTTTCACAGGATCGAAACTCGACTCTCCTGTACACCCTCGCTGTCAAGTTATTCCTCACGCTTGACTTTGTATGTAATTCACGGGCCACTTGCTCGTTGATCTATTCGGTATCGGACGCAATACTTATTCCCGTTGCTCAACCTTCGCACCCTACTTGAGTCAATGAACGATTGCCTATCCGCTTGAAAGTCCTTATCGCACTGTCTTACCTTGCTCTCGATGTGTGTCGTATGTTCAACTCGAGAGATACTCATAAGTTCATTCTTGGGATACCCCCAGATGATTTTCCCTTATAACATCCTTTCATTGTAGAGCTATCCCTTACCTATTAAATGAAAGTACGATGGAGTTCACGAAGAAATGGTGACAAGTTTATCATGATGCATCGGAATAAAGGATTGAAGACATCGACGAAAAGGAACTAACTTCTTCGAGAAGATCCGTTAGAATATCGTAACCAGAACTTGCCCCTTACTCCCCTCTTAAATCTCGGACGAGATTTCTTGTAATCAGAGGAGAATTGTGACGCCCGGATAATTAGGCTACAGTAATCCCGCGTTAACAATGCCGCGTCACCTCGGTTACTGTTGCTAACCTCGTGTTAGTTCGAAACCGATTCAAATTCAAATTCAAAATCAAGCAAACAATAAAAGTTTTCAAATATTAAAACTAAAATGTTCGGAGTGAGCCAGATAATGCATAGGTAATTATGGTGGTGAAACCACAGTTTTATAAAATTTTTAAATACTCTAAAATGAATAAAACAGTAGCAAATACAATTATTTAAGTGCTTTAAAAATTAATAAACATTTTCAAAACTAGTTTTGTTATAAGTAATAAACTATTGTGGCAGTTGCATAGTTTGTGAAATCTATTTAGGTGCCACTTTAGTAATTTACTAAAACTAAAATAAAAGAGAAATAATAAAAGAAAAAGGAAAGACAAAAAGAGGGAAGGAAAACCCTAGCCCATCCCCCTGGCCCATTCCCCTCACTTGGCCCCTCCCCCGGCCCTGCCCCACCGCCCAGCCAGTCGCTTATCCCTCACCCCGCACAAACCCTAGCCGCCCACACTTCCCCCACGCGCCCGACCCACGCCTCTGCTCGCCTCGCCGATCCAGATGGCGAGACCCGTCGCCCCACCTACTTGGCGGCCCCCACGCCCGGACCCCCTCATCCTCCTCTCCATCGTCCGGGTCCCTCCTCCCTCCGTCGCCCCCAAGCACGAGCAATCACGCTGGTCGATCCCGACCCTCCTCCCCGGCGCCGGCGAAGCTCGCCCCGCCCGCCTCCTCGCCCGGTCGTCACCGCCCTCCACCGAGCCCTTCATAGACCGCCCAGGCGTGAGCTTCGCCCCCTCACCTCGTCGTTCCCCTCTCTCCTCCCGAACGACGCGCCTTGCCGAGCCCCGTGGCCGGCTCCGTCCCGGCTCGGCCACCCGCTTCCACGCAGCCTCCCCCCCCGTGCCCTCTCCTTCCCCTCGCCCGAGCAGGCGCCCTCGTTCCCCCACTCACCGAACCCCGGGTCCCTCTCTCTCCTCTTCCCGAGCAGGCGCCCGTCAGCCGAGTCTGCTCGGCGACCCGAACCTCGCCTCGTTTCCCCGGTCACCGGACCACTCGACCCTCCGTCTTGGGCGCCCATGTGGCTATGCCCTGTTCTCTTGGCCGTGGCTCTGCTTGGACTTGCGCCACGGACTGCTGGCCGGCGCCCATCAGGCCTCCCTATGGGCTGGCCGACTCGCCCAACGCCTCACTCGGCCACGCCTCCCCGGGTGCTCCCGGTGCCTCACAAGGTAATCTCAGCTGGCCACGGGCCACGCCCGCCCGGCAGGCTACACGGGCGCCACGCCCGCCCATTGGACCTGCACCTGCCGTTTGGCCACGGGCTAATGACATGGGGCCCCACCCCCTAAAAAGAACGGTTTTATTAAAAGCAGAAATAAAATAAAATGAAAATGAACTAAAACTAATTAACTAATTAGTTAATTAATTAAATAATTAAGTATTTAATTAATCTAATTAATTCTGATTAATTAACCCTAATCATTAATTAACTTAATTAATTAATGTTAATCAACTCTGATTAGGTTAATTAGGTATTAGAGAATGACATGCGGGACCCACACAGCCGGGGTTGACTCGATCAACCACATTGACTTGATGTCGACATGACATCATCTTGATGTCATAAATGCTTTCGAAATTAATTAAATAATTAATTAAATTCCGTAAATTAATAAAATCTTTTAAAAATCATATCTTTTAATCCGTAATCCGGATTAAAATATTTTCAACATGAAAGTTGCTCGAGCAGCGAGGCGAATCCGGATACGCGGTCCAGATTCGTCCACCACACGCATCTAACCTATCGAACCTGCAAACTTTCCTCTCGGTTCATCTCATCTAACAGACGTCCGAGCGGGAAAACTTCCCGGATGCTTTCCCCTAACCGTAACCCCCTCATACCACGTTAGGGCACGCCTAACCGCTTCTTGGCATGTCATGCATCGATATGCATCTGCTTACTTTGTATTCATTGTTTCTTCCCCTCTTCTCTCCGGTAGACTACGAGACCGACGCTTGTTGGCGGTTCGACTACGGTGTTGGCGACCCCTCTCTCTTGCCCGAGCAACCGGGCAAGCCCCCCCTTGATCACCGGATATCGCCTATTCTTATCTACACCGCTTGCATTAGAGTAGTATAGCATATTCTTTGTTTTTGGATACTCCTATCTTGCTTTGCATAGCTTTGTCCTTGTAACCACATTGTTACCTTACCGCAATCCTATATGCTTAGTATAGGATGCTAGTACTTTCATCTGTGGCCCTACTTTCTTGTCCGTCTGTAGTGCTATACTATCGGGCCGTGATCACTCGGGAGTTGATCACGGGTATATACTATATACCTATACATGATACATGTGAGACTAAAGTCGGGTTGGTGATGGAGCACCATGAGTGGATCTTTGTGGCGGAGGCGGCAGGCGAGTTGAGACCGCCTAGGAGAGAGGTGGGCTGGCCCTGCTCGGCGTTCATGGATACTTAACACGCTTAACGAGGTCTTGGTATTTGATCTGAGTTGGCTATGAGCTTATACGCACTAACCATCTACGCAGGGAGTAGTTATGGGTATCCGGCGTCGTGGTATCGGCCGAGAAAGTACGCCGGGCGTCGGACCGGGCGGCCGCCGGATTGGACCGGAACGCTTTCTTTGGGCTAGAGTGCGCTTCCGGCCGCGTCACATAGCGTCGCAGGTGTGCTTTCGAGCGATGGGCACGCACCCATGCGCGCTTAGGTTTAGACCGGCGTGTTGGCCTCTCTGTTGTGCCTAGGTGGGGCTGCGGCGTGTTGATCTTCGCGGCCGGGCATGACCCGAGGAAAGTGTGTCCGAGCCAAGTGGGATCAAGCGTCTTTGGGTAAGATGGTGCACCCTGCAGGAAGTTAATCTATTGAATAGCCGTGATCTTGATGAGGACGACTTGGAGTTGTACCTTGAGCTTATGACAACTAGAACCGGATACTTGATAAAACACACCCTTCCAAGTGCGAGATACAACGGTGGTCGCTCTCGCTCGGGGTTATGGCGAGGATTGCGGGTAGGATTATTGCTATATGTTGTTACTTGGAGGACTCCCGTTGTCCTCTTACATGCATGCAAGACCGGTGTCGAAGCGTAGTCTTCGTTAAGACTAGCTATCCCCTCTTATTACGGCATTCTGCGATTCGGTCCACCGATATGGCCTTTACACATATATCCATGCATATGTAGTGTAGCTCCTTGCTTGCAGTACTTTGGATGAGTACTCACGGTTGCCTTGTTCCCCCTTTTCCCCTACCTCTACTCAATTGCTGCAGCAGACGATGGAGCCCGGGGCAGGCATACCGCCTATGGCGACTACTACTCCGGAGGTGCCTACTACTACGTGCAGCCGGCCAGCGGCGACCAGGAGTAACCTAGGAGGATCCAGGCGGGAGGCCTGCTCCTCTTTCGATCTGTATCCCGGTTGTGCTAGCCATCTTATGGCACCTTGTTTAACTTATATGCAGACTTTCAGATATTGTTGCTTCACGACTCGTCTATGATCGAGCACTTGTATTCGAGCCCTCGAGGCCCCCTGGCTTGTATTATGATGCTTGTATGACTTATTTTATTTGTAGAGTTGTGTTGTGATATCTTCCAGTGAGTCCCTGATCTTGATCGTACACATTTGCGTGCATGATTAGTGTACGATTAAATCGGGGGCGTCACAGGTAAGTCCTGTCCATTGTGTCCCTAAGAAGGGAGATATTACTGTTGTCCCTAATGATAAAGATGAATTGATTCTGCAAAGAATTATTACAGGTTATAGGATGGTAATTGATTTCCGCAAATTAAATAAAGCTACTAAGAAAGATCATTACCCCTTACCTTTTATTGATCAAATGCTAGAAAGATTATGCAAACATACACATTATTGATTTCTAGATGGTTATTCTGGTTTCTCTCAAATACCGTGGTTTGCCTAAAGATCAATCAAAGACTACTTTTACATGCCCTTTTGGTACTTTTGCTTATAGACTTATGCCTTTTGGTTTATGTAATGCACCGCTACCTTTCAAAGATTCATGATGGCTATATTCTCGATTTTTGTGAAAAGATTTGTGAGGTTTTCATGGACGACTTTTCCGTCTATGGATCCTCTTTTGATGATTGCTTGAGCAATATTGATCGAGTTTTCTTGAGATGTGAAGAAACTAATCTTGTCTTGAATTGGGAAAAGTGTCACTTTATGGTTAATGAAGGTATTGTCTTGGGGCACAAAGTTTACGAAAGTGGTATTGAAGTTGATAAAGCCAAGGTTGATGCTATTGAAAAGATGCCATGTCCCAAGGACATCAAAGGTATAAGAAGTTTCCTTGGTCACGCCCGGATTTTATAGGAGGTTCATTAAGGACTTCTCAAAAATTTCTCGGCCTCGACTAATTTATTACAAAAGATGTACCATTTGTCTTTGATGATGATTGTGTAGAAGCATTTGAAATACTTAAGAAAGCATTAATCTCTGCACCTATTGTTCAGCCACCTGATTGGAATTTACCCTTTGAAATTATGTGTGATGCTAGTGATTATGCTGTAGGTGCTGTTCTAGGGCAAAGAGTTGATAAGAAATTAAATGTTGTCCGTTATGCTAGTAAGACTCTAGACAATGCTCAAAGAAATTATGCTACTACCGAAAAGGAACTTTTAGCAGTTGTGTTTGCTTGTGATAAATTCAGACCCTATATTGTTGATTCTAAAGTAACTATTCACACTGATCATGCTTTGCTATTAAATATCTTATGGAAAAGAAAGATGCTAAACCTAGACTTATTAGATGGGTTCTCTTGCTGCAAGAATTTGATTTGCATATTGTTGATAGAAAAGGAGCTGAGAACCCGTTATGCACAACTTATCTAGGTTAGAAAATGTTCTTGATGACCCACTACCTATTGATGATAGCTTTCCTGATGAACAATTAAATGTCATAAGCACTTATCGTAGCACTCCATGGTATGCTGATTATGCTAATTATATTATTGCTAAATTTATACCACCTAGCTTCACATACCAACAAAAGAAAAAGTTCTTTTATGATTTGAGACATTACTTTTGGGATGATCCACATCTTTATAAAGAAGCAGTAGATGGTGTTATTAGACGTTGTGTACCTGAGCATGAATAGATAATGAGATCCTACTGAAGCGTCACTCAGGAAGCTTATGGAGGACACCACGTTGGAGATAGAACTGCACATAAGGTATTGCAATCTGGTTTTTATTGGCCTACTCTCTGCAAGGATGCCCGTAAGTTTGTTTTATCTTGTGATGAATGTCAAAGAATTGGTAATATTAGTAGACGTCAAGAAATGCCTATGAATTATTCACTTGTTATTGAACTATTTGATGTTTGGGGCTTTGATTATATGGGACCTTTTCCTGCTTCTAATGGATACACTCATATTTTAGTTGTTGTTGATTATGTTACTAAGTGGGTAGAAGCTATTCCAACTAGTAGTGCTGATCATAACACTTCTATTAAAATGCTTAAGGAAGTTAATTTTCCGAGGTTTGGAGTCCCTAGATATTTAATGACGGATGGTGGTTCACACTTTATTCATGGTGCTTTCCGTAAAATGCTTGCTAAATATGATGTTAATCATAGAATTGCATCTCCATATCACCCATGATCTAGTGGTCAAGTAGAATTGAGCAATAGAGAGCTCAAATTAATTCTGCAAAAGACTGTTAATAGGTCTAGGAAGAATTGGTCCAAGAAAGTTGATGATGCATTATGGGCCTATAGAACTGCATATAAGAATCCTATGGGTATGTCTCCATATAAAATGGTTTATGGAAAAGAATGTCACTTACCTCTCGAACTAGAACATAAGGCATATTGGGCTATTAAAGAGCTCAACTATGATTTCAAACTTGGCGGTGAGAAGAGGTTATTTGATATTAGCTCACTTGATGAATGGAGAACCCAAGCCTATGAAAATGCCAAGTTGTTTAAAGAAAAATTTAAAAGATGGCATGACAAAAGGATACAAAAGCGTGAGTTCAATGTAGGTGATTATGTATTGCTATACAACTCTCGTTTAAGATTTTTGCAGGAAAACTTCTCTCCAAATGGGAAGGACCCTCGTTATCGAAGAGGTCTATCATTCGGTGCCATAAAATCAACAACTTCACAGGCACAAATCGAAGGTGGTAAAGCGGTCAAAGGATCAAACACTATATCTCGGTAATCCTATAAATGTTGAAACTAATATTATTGAAACCGTAACCCCGGAGGAATACATAAGGGACACTTTCCAGACCGTTTCAGACTCCGAAAGGAATAGGTATATGGTACGGTAAGTAAACCGACTCCAAAACAAATTTTAAGGCAATATTTCTCCGTTTTGGAATATTTAGAAAAATAGAAAAATAAGTGGAAGTCGGGAAGGACACGAGGCCTTCACGAGGGTGGAGGCGCGCCCTACCCCTGGCGCCCCCTACCTCGTGAGCACCTCGTGTGCCCTCCGGACAACGTTTTCTTGCACGATACGTATTTTGGTCGGTAAAAATTCATTATATATTCTCCCGAAGGTTTTTACGACCATATCACGAAAATATCCTCTGTTTTTTGTTTGAGCTGTTCCGTTCAGATTTGAGGATTCGGAGACTCGATCATCCTTCTATGAGGGTGAGCCTATGCCATGGAAGGTGGACGACAAGCTTGCATCATCAACAACACCTCCACCGCCAACAACAAAGAAGGAGACATAATCACATGGGTATGGGGACTCCCTTGGCAACCGCCAAGCTTGGGGAGGTGCCCTGCATCGTATCACCATCACAACTCCTATCTTTACCGTTTTTCTTAGTTCAATCTTATTAGTAGTATCTTGATTTAGTAGAATAAAGTCATGGCATGATCTAGTTTTGAAGTTTTGCTTTATGATCCCTCTATGCAATCGAGTCCGTGAGCTATATATAATAAAGATTAGTGTTGAGTCAAGGGCTTGATTACTTTGCCATGATCTTGAGTGAATAAAAAATGCGAATAAAAATAAACAAAGAGTTCATATTGATATCATTGAAAGTAATAACTTCACATAGAAAGAGTATGATGATTAAAAATTGTTGGGAGTTGGCAAATATGGCTCCGATCATCGTTGCAATTAATAGGAAGTAATAAGGAGAGAGAGGTCTCACATATAGATATATTATCATTGACATCTTTTATGATTGGGAGCACTCATTAAAATATGACATGCTAAAGAGTTGATGTTGGACAAGGAAGACAACATAATGAGTTATGTTTTCTTGTATCTAAGATAAAGTATGTTGTCATGGTTCCTCTAACATGTTGAGCTAGACTTTCACCCTCATGCTAGCCAAATACTCAGCACCAATTAGAGATACTACTTGTGATTCCAAATACCCTTAAACAAGTTTAGCCATGAGAGTCCACCATATCTACCTATGGATTGAGTTAGATCCTTCAAGTAAGTTGTCATCGATGCAAGCAATAAAAATTGCTCTATAAATATGCATGACTTATTAGTGCAGAGAAATAAACTTTGTACGAACTTGTTGTGGAGCCTTAATAAAAGCAGCAATTTGCATAATAAAGGTTCACATACAAGGGGCAATATAAAGTGACGTTCTTTTGCATTAAGATTTTGTGTATCCAACCATAAAAGCGCATGGCAACCTCTGCTTCCCTCTGCGAAGGGCCTATCTTTTATTGTTATCTTCTACCTTATGCAAGAATCACGGTGATCTTCACCTTTCCTTTTTCATTTTATCCTTTGGCAAGCCCAGCATGTTGGAAAGAACATGATATATATATATCTAATTGGATGTAGGGAGCATGAATTGTTATTGTTGACATTACCCTTGAGGTAAAAGGTTGTGGGGTAAAACTATAAGCCCCTATCTTTCTCTGTGTCCGATTAAAACTCCGTAACTACGAGTATTGCGCATTGTGTGTGCTAGCAATTATGAAGGACTAAGTGATAGTTGAGTATGTGGACTTCCTTTTAAGCTCTGACATAGAATCTTTCCGATGTTATGATAAATTGCAATTGCTTCAATGACTGAGGTTATAATTTGTTGGTGCCCAATAAAGTTTTACGATTCATACTTTTGCATTGTGAAAAGATCATCACTTGAACATAAGTAATCATATGAAAAATCTATATATGTTGATGTTATGAGAATAATCATGATGCCTTCATGTCCGTATTTTATTTTTATTGACGCCTCTACCTCTAAACATGAGGACATATTTATTGTTATCGGCGTTTCGCTTGAGGACAAGCGAGGTCTAAGCTTGGGGGAGTTGATATGTCCATTTTGCATCATGCTTTTATATCGATATTTATCACTTTATGGGCTGTTATTTCACGTTATGTCACAATACTTATGGCTATTCTCTCTTATTTTACAAGGTTTACATGAAGAGGGAGAATGCCGCAACCTGGAATTCTCGGCTGGAAAAGGAGCAAATATTGGAGACCTATTCTATGCAACTCCAAAAGTCCTGAAACTCCACGGAATGTCTTAAAATAAATAAAGAAAAACTGTCATTAAAGATGAAGGCCAGGGGCCCACACCACGCTCACGAGGGTGGGGCGCGCCCTACCCCTGGCGCGCCCCCTACCCGTGGGCCCCCCGGTGGCTCTCCGATGCCCATCTTCTCCTATATGAGCTCTTTCGATGAGAAAAAATCATAAGCAACCTTTCGACGAGACTCCGCCACGAGGGGGAACCTTGGCGGAACCAATCTAGGGCTCCGGCAGAGAGCTGTTCTGCCGGGGACACTTCCCCTCTCCGGGAGGGGGAAATCATCGCCATCATCATCACCAACGCTCCTCTCATTGGGAGAGGGCAATCTCCATCAACATCTTCACCAAAGACCATCTCATCTCCAAACCCTAGTTCATCTCTTGTATCCAATTCTTATCTCCATGTCCGGGATTGGTGCTAGTAGGTTGCTAGTAGTGTTGATTACTCCTTGTAGTTGATGCTAGTTGGTTTACTTGGTGGAAGATCATATGTTCAGATCCTTTATGCACATTATTACCCCTCTGATCATGAATATGAATATGCTTTGTGAGTAGTTACGTTTGTTCCTGAGGACAAGGGAGAAGTCTTGCTATTAGTAGTCATGTGAATTTGGTATTCGTTCGATATTTTGATGAGATGTATGTTGTCTAACCTCTAGTGGTGTTATGTGAACATCGACTACATAACACTTCACCATTATTTGGGCCTAGAGGAAGGCATTGGGAAGTAATAAGTAGATGATGGGTTGCTAGAGTGACAGAAGCTTAAACCCTAGTTTATGCGTTGCTTCATAAGGGCTGATTTGGATCCATATGTTTCATGCTATGGTTAGGTTTACCTTAATACTTTTGTTGTAGTTGCATGATTCTTGCAATAGAGGTTAATCATAAGTGGGATGCTTGTTCAAGTAAGAACAGCACCCAAGCACCGGTCCACCCACATATCAAATTATTAAAGTACCAAACGCGAATCATATGAACGTGATGAAAACTAGCTTGCTGATATTCCCATGTGTCCTCGGGAGCGCTTTTCCTATTATAAGAGTTTGTTCCGGCTTGTCCTTTGCTACAAAAAGAATTGGGCCACCTTGCTGCACTTTATTTACTCTTGTTACTTGTTGCTCGTTACAATTTATCTTATCACAAAACTATCTGTTACCACTTATTTCAAGATTTGCAGAGAATACCTTGCTGAAAACCACTTATCATTTCTTTCTGCTCCTCGTTGGGTTCGACACTCTTACTTATCGAAAGGACTACGATAGATCCCCTATACTTTTGGGTCATCACTAGCTTACTCATAACAGAAGGTGAATCAAGTGCAGAGCTAGATGGCAGTTCCTTACCTCCCCTCGTAGTTGAGGGATAAATTGTTGTCTTAGCGTCTTTCAAGTTCTTCATAGTGTCCAGCAGATATAAATCCCAAGTGACTCAAATAATAGAGCTATGCTCCCCGGCAACGGCGCCAGAAAAAGGTCTTGATAACCCACAAGTATAGGGGATCATAACAGTTTTCGAGGGTAGAGTATTCAACCCGAATTTATTGATTTGACACAAGGGGAGCCAAAGAATATTCTCAAGTATTAGCAGCTGAGTTGTCAATTCAACCACACCGGAAACTTAGTATCTGCAGCAAAGTGTTTAGTAGCAAAGTAATATGATAGTGGTGGTAACGGTAACAAAAGTAAAGACAAAGAAAAGTAATGTTTTTGGTATTTTTGTAGTGATTGTAACAAAGAGCAACGGAAAGTAAATAAGCGTAAACCAGTATATGGAAAACTCGTAGGCACCGGATCGCTGATGGATAATTATGCCGGATGTGGTTCGTCATGTAACAAATCATAACATAGGGTGACACGTAACTAGCTCCAGTTCATCAATGTAATGTAGGCATGTATTCCATATATAGTCATACGTGCTTATGGAAAAGAACTTGCATGACATCTTTTGTCCTACCCTCCCGTGGCAGCGGGATCCTATTGGAAACTAAGGGATATTAAGGCCTCCTTTTAATATAGAACCGGAACAAAGCATTAGCACATAGTGAATACATGAAATCCTCAAACTATGGTCATCACCGAGAAGTATCCCGATCATTGTCACTTCGGGGTTGTCGGATCATAACACATAATAGGTGACTATAGACTTGCAAGATAGGATCAAGAACACACATATATTCATGAAAACTTAATAGGTTCAGATCTGAAATCATGGCACTTGCGCCCTAGTGACAAGCATTAAGCATAGCAAAGTCATAGCAACATCAATCTCAGAACATAGTGGATACTAGGGATCAAACCCAAACTAACTCGATTACATGATAAATCTCATCCAACCCATCACCGTCCGGCAATCCTGGCAGTGATGGAATTACTCACGCACGGCGGTGAGCATCATGAAATTGGTGATGGAGGATGGTTGATGATGACGACGGCGACGAATCCCCCTCTCCGGAGCCCCGAACGGACTCCAGATCAGCCCTCCCGAGAGAGATTAGGGCTTGGCGGCAGCTCCGTATCGTAAAACGCGATGAAACTTTCTCTCTGGTTTTTCTCTCCCCGAAAGCCAATATATGGAGTTGGAGTTGGCGTCGGAGGGCCACCAGGGCTGGGCCCACGAGGTAGGGGGGCGCGCCCAGGGGGGAGGGCGCGCCCCCCACCCTCATGAGCAGGGTGTGGGCCCCCATGGTCTTCATCTTTGGCGAGGATTTTTTATTATTTTTTCTAAGGTGTTCCGTGGAGTTTCAGGTCATTCCGAGAACTTTTGTTTTCTGCACATAAAACAACATCACGGCAATTCTGCTGAAAACAACGTCAGTCCGGGTTAGTTCCATTCAAATCATACAAGTTAGAGTCCAAAACAAGGGCAAAAGTGTTTGGAAAAGTAGATACGATTTGAGACGTATCGAGATGCATAGCAAGGAGAGGGGAGAGTGTGTCTACGTGCCCTCGTGAGATCGAAGTGGAAGCGTTTGACAACGCGATTGATGTAGTCAAACTTATTCTTGTTCCAACCGATCAAGTGCGAATATACGACACTTCCGAAGTTCCGCACATCGTTCAGCTTCGATGACGTTCCTCGAACTCTTGATCCAGCAAAGTGTCGAGGAAGTAGATGAGTTCACGTCGGCATGACGTGGTGACAGTGATAGTGAAGTGATCCCCGCAGGGCTTCGCCTAAGCACCACGAGAATATGACTGAGGGTGTAATATATGGAGGGGGGCGCCGCACAGGGCTAAGAGATGTTGTTGTGTGTTCTAGGCGCCTCTCCCTCATATATATAGGTGGGAGGGAGAGGGAGCAGCCAAGCGGGGCATCCTAAGTAGGCCGAATCCTACTTGGGGTTCCTCCCCAATTCGGCCCCCCTTTCCTTTTCACCGGAGGGGGAAGGAAAGAGGAGGGAGGAGGGAAGGAAGGGGGAGGCCGAATCCCTCCCCTTCCTTCTCTCTTCCCATCTTTACTTTCTCCTCTGGTGCGACCAATTTGGGGGGGCGCAGCAGCCCCTGCTGGCTGCCGTGTTTCCCCTCTTGGCCCATTAGGCCCATATCTTTCTGCTGGGGGTGCGGAACCCCTTCTGGGTGACCCGATATGTGCCCGGTACCTCCGGAACACTTCCGTGTCCGAATACTATCGTCCTATATATCAATATTTACCTCCCACTACTAATGGCGCACTGCATACATGGTGCGCCCCTAGTATATAGCAGTGGCGCACCATGTGCTGGTGCGCCATTAGTGTGAAAGACACTAATGGCGCACTAGACACATGGTGCGCCACTAGTAACATTTTTTTTCCAAAAATACTAATGGCGCACCAGCCACAGAGTGCGCCACTACTTTATTTTTTTTTGCAAAACTACTAATGGCGCACCAGGGCACAGTGCGCCATTAGTAGTACTAGTAATAAGCGCCTTGTGCCTAGCGCCATTAGTATACATATATACACACACACACACACACACACACACACACACACACACATATATATATATATATATATATATATATATATATATATATATATATATATATATATATATATTGCAAAACTAATAATAGCGCACCACCAGCAGTGCGCCATTAGTAACTGAGGTTACTCATGGCGCATTTGTATGTGGTGCGCCATTAGTAACCTGGGACCAGCTAGATATTTTGGACAGCCACACCTACCCACTCACTTTCCCCACTTCATTCTCTCCACCTCCTCCTCCAAGCTTGTCTCGGCTGCCTCCTCCACCTCACCTCATTTGCACCATAGATTCATCCAAATTAAGTGGTTAAATTACCTTTTTTTGATAGGTAAGTAAGGGGGAAGCTATTTTTATGTGGTAGATCTACTTTTTTCTCCCTCCAACAACGTGCACATGCACTTTTTATGGCCTAACTAGATCTATGTATGTTTCTGGTGTTGCATATGTTCGTGGTGTTGCATATATGTTTGTGTTTGCAGTCTGCAGTATTTGAAATGCGATAGTTGCCAATATTTTGCCGGAATGTTGTTTCATTTTCGCTTCGCCAGAATTTTGGCACTATGCATTCTTTTTGGTCCTATTTTTTAGGGAAAGTCATGCCAAATTTTTCTTGGTTCTAAAATATCGCTTTTGCTCTACCCTTGCAGCGACCATGGTCCGCACGATGACCGAAGGCATCGTGAATAGGTTTTTGAGCCCCGCGAAGGCCGAGATGCTTCAAAAGAACGAGACGGAGATATGATGTCCGTGTCGAAGATGCAAGCTGAAGAGCCTTATTGCGGACCCGGATTCCGAGCAGGTGCGGGACCACCTGCTCTTGCGTGGTTTCATGGATGGCTATCGGTGGCAAGGTGATGAAGATGACAATGAAGTCGTCCATGGGGGCCGAGCAAGAAATGAGGAAGGGCAGCAAGACAACCACCGCGCTCTCTGGGCGGGCGAGAAGACGAAGAATCTCCGGTGACATGATCACGACGGTGATCTGTACCACGATCATCATGTAGAAGATGCAGGACATGATGATGAGGAAGATGTCGGAGGCATTTAAGGGCATGATCATGAAGATGAAGATGTTGGAAGCATTTACGGCGATGGACCATCGATGGGCTGGGTGCAGGACCTCATATTCAAGAGTCAGCATCTCAAGCGCAGCGGATAACGCAAGAGCTTCCGCTTTGAGAGAAAGCCAAGCTGGATCAACTGGAGATAGACGCGTTACTCCATTGTATGAAGGATGCAGGCCGAGGATACCGCTTTGAAAATGCGCAGCTCATGGCTCTGGAGATGAAGGTAAAACACAAAATGACCGACGATGCTTCGACGAGAACATGTCATTACAGCACGAACGTCTTCCCAAGGGGAACAAGTGTCCGACCAGTTTCGAGGAGGCGAACAAAATCGTGTGTCCTCTGGATTTACCGCACGTGAAATACCATGTGTGCATGAACAATAGCATCATTTATCGGGACGAGCACGCGGAGTCTACCATATGTCCGGTGTGCGGCGTCACTCGATACAAGAAGAGGAAGAAAGCTCCTCAAAAAGTGGTGTGGTACTTTCTGATCACTCCTCGTCTGCAGCGGTATTTCGCGGACCCTAAGGTAGCAAAGCTCCTGCGTTGGCACGCGGATAGGGAGGAGAAGAAGCGAGAAGATGACGCAAATTATCCGGAGATAAATAAAAAGACAAGATGTCGAGTCACCCTAAGGATGGGAGCCAAGGCAAGCGTTGAACTTCGAACACCCAAAATTTGGGAAGGATCCAAGGAACATCGTGCTGGGCGCGAGCACCGATGGAGTCAATCCGCTTTGGCAGCCAAGAGAAGCACACATAGCACCTGGCATGTGTTTGTGTGGATGTACAACCTTCCCCACAGTTGTGCATGAAGAGGAAGTACATTCACATGAGTATGCTAATTGAAGGACCGAAACAACTAGGGAACGACATCAATCAGATCTGGGGCTGCCGAAAGAGGAGCTAGACATCGCTGTGGAAAATGCCAGCCAATACGTGGGGCCCTGGAGAAAGAATATTTCCCTATGAGAGCCGCACTTTGCTCACGGCCAGGGCAGGTGGTCCACGGATTTTCTGGATGCGTTAGGTGCATGGATGACACAACGTATCGCCAGACTAGATAGAGATCCCGGTCTTCAAAACCGTGTTCATGGGACATTGAAGGTGGCTTCGCGACGATGATTGGCTTCACGACGATGACCGTGGAGGAAACGCAAGGATCTGTTCAACGGTGAAACCGAATCCCGGAAGACGCCAGCGTCACGAGGAGCGGCGAGGAAATAGACGAGCTGTTGAAAAATTGGAAAGATTGCCCTTGCCGGAAAGAAGCAAAAGGCGCCAGAGCCGGAAAGAAGCGAAAGGCTGCAGAGCCGCCGGCGAAGGTATGGAAAATGAGGTCTGTTTTACGGGACTTGCCGTCTTGGAAGATCCACCATGTGCCTCACAGCCTTGATGTCATGCATATCACGAAGAACGCATGTGCGAGAATCTGCTTGGTACCACTGCTCAACATGCCGTAGAGGACCAAAGATGGGCGAAAGCAAGGGCGGACTTGAAATCAATGGGCATCGGGGAGGAGCTTCACGCTAATGATGATGATGATGAGGTGAAGCAGACACGTAAAGTCGTCGCAAAGGCAAAAAGGCCAAGAAGACCGGAAATGACTTCCCTCCGCATGCTTCACTCTAAGTCGAGGAGATCGATCAGTTTTCACCTACCTCGTAGGAGTAAAACTTCCTTATGGTTACTGTGGGAAGATAAGCCGATACCTAGACTCAAATGACGTAAGTTCAGCGGGATGAAGTCTCACGACTATCACGTCTTGATGACGCAGAGATACTTCCGGGGCTTGAAATATCGTGGATCATGGGCCGCACGTCCAAGTGAAATGCTATTTGGCCTATGCAACTTTTTCGACGTCATCTCTCGGAAGTCGGTTGGCGTGAGGCAACCTCGAAGGCTACAGGAAGAGATCGTGGTGATACTATGCGAGCTTGAGATGTACTTCCCGCCCGCATTCTTCGACGTTATGGTGCATCTGCTGGTCCATATCGTGGAGGATATCATCCAACTCGGGCCGACGTTCCTGCATAGCATGATGCCATTCAAAAGGATGAATGGTGTCATCAAAGGATACGTTCGCAACATGTCATGTCTAGAGGGAAGCATAGCCAGGGGCTTTCTGACCAAAGAGTGCATCTCCTACTGCATGAATTATCTAGGCATCGAGAACCCCATTGGTCCGCCCGTCAACAGGCACCTCGGCAGTCTCACTGGATGGGGTCATCGTGAGGGTCGCCGCGAAATGCATGTCGACTTCGAGGGTCGACTCGCCGACTTTGAAAGAGCAAACCTAGTCGTGCTACAACACATAGACGTGGTCGATCCTTGGGTGGTAGAGCACAAAACCTTTATTGAGAAGACATACAATGATCGAGGCCAACAGAGGACGGACGGAGATATAATCAAAGAGCACAACTCATGTTTCACGCGTTGGTTCAAGCGGTAAGCTTACATCGTACCCTTTACATGAGGATTCTTCCGCGGAAGAACAACTCATATTCCCCTTGTCACAGAGCGCCGAGCACAACCTGATGACCTATGAGGCGTACGATATCAACGGCTACACATTCTACACCGAGGGAAAGGACATGAAGAGCGATGGTTATCAAAACTCCGGGGTAACGATGGAATCCTACACCGGTAACGACAAGGACAGATACTACAGAAGGATCGAGCAGATCTGGGAGCTGAGCTACGCTGGAGAGAAGGGCCCGATGTTCCGTGTCAGATGGGCCAAGAGCGTCATAAAGAAGACCGGTATTTCACCACCATGGTTATACCCAAAGCCAAATCCAAGACCGCAGGCGCAAACGTCATCGCGAAAAATGAGCCATGGGTACTGGCTTCCCAAGTGGACCAATGCTTCTTCATTACCGACCCGTCAAAGCCCAGTCGTGTTGTCGTGAGGAGAGGCAAAATGAAGATCATCGGAATGGATGGAGTCGCCAATGAGCGGCGAGTTGGTCGATGTCGCCAAGGGCAGAATCATTCAACCGAGCAACCCCGTGTTCCACGGTAATCCGATGCCACCCATCGTGTATAGGGTTGAACTGGTTCGGGTGCTGCCAGGCTGCGACGAGTTGTTACCTCCGATTCGACCCGCTGGGGCCGACGAAGATGATGTGATGACCCTCAGCGCCTGCGTAAGCTGGCCCCTGCTTTGGCCGAAGAGCCAGATTCGTTTGGGGGCGGGGGACACCACCCCACAGACAAGACCGCCAGTCGTGCCGGCGCCAAGCCATGGCAAGACCGCCGCAATGCTACCGGACATCCCTATGGCACAGGATCCGGACATGCATATGGCACAGGATCCGGACGACGACGACAACGACGACGGTACATTTACCAACGTCGATAAGTACTTTGCCGAACATGTATACGGTGACGAATTCTGTGGGCCTTTTTCTCAAGAACCCAACCCTAAAAAAGACGACCACGATCTAGCTGGTACTGCGGAGAAAGAGGGAGACAATCATACGTCGATGTCGTGAACTAGCTGGAGAGGCTCCATCTAGTTTCGCGATTCTGTTTGTACGACCGCTGCATTTACTGCCGCTCGCTTTATGGTAGATAATTAAGTTTGGGCGCGGGAGTTCGATCGTATTGGACACCAATAATCAGCCGTGCTTCTGTATATCTGTTACTCCTATGATATGATAAGGACAACGCTAATTGCCACACGTGTGGGCATTAAGAAATCTGCTCACGCGTTTTGTGTGGTGCCTAAGAGGACCAGCCCACACGTTTGTGTTTGGGCAAAACAACTAGCGCCCACACGTCTTTTTTCTTCTCCCGGTCCCTCTTATACGCGTGCGTGTGGGCGAAATAGATAACGCCCACACGCCCGGTACGTCAGGCCTCGTACCTCGTGGTCCCGCACGCCCCACGTGACACTTTAACGCGTGCACGCAGTTGCCATGGGCCGGACCCTCGTCTATGTTCGTTTAAGTGCAGTTGCCATGTCGCTGAACTACGATTGCCATGTCGGACAACTACAGTTGTCATGTCTGCTCAACTGCAGTTGCCATCTCAGGTCAAAGTTCCAGATTGTCATTTTTTGGACAACTACAGCTGTTGCCATGTGTGGTCTGGTCTACTGCAGTTGCCATGATTTCAAAACTTTAGGAGTTGCCACCTACTAACACTAGGCAGTTGCCATGTAGCACTGAAAAATGGCATGGCAAAAAACATGTTCTGGTAAAAGAGAGAGTTGTCATGTGCTCACAAGCACGTTATGGCAGTTGCCATGTAAAAAGAAAGAGTTGCCATCTGCTTACGTGCACGCTAGGGCAGTTTGCCATGTACCATGCAAAACATATGGCAACTGACATGTTCGGGTAAAAAAAAGTGAGTTGTCATCTGCTTGCAATCACACTAGGGCAGTTGCCATGTACACTGCAAAACGCATGGCAACTGGCAGCTTGGGTGTGGGAGAGGAGGCGGACGTGTGGGCAAGATGGCAAACGCTCACACACCAGCCCTTGTGCGTGGCTGAAAACTGATGTGTAGGTGAACTGCTAAACGCCCACACACCGGCCCCTCCGTGTGGTAAAACGGATGTGTGGGCGAACTATGCCACACACCATACACATGCCTTGTCCTACGTGGCACAGAAAATCGGTCAGATTGTGCCAAGATTCGTGCATATAATCTTGGGCCGGTGATGGATGCGCGTGGTCGAGATGGTCAACACCCACACGCAGGGCGTTAACATTTCCGTATGATAAAACTCTCAACAAGGACCCAGAGTTTATCGGCAGTTATTTTCGCCTTTCTTTTCTAAGTAATTTCTCCTAATTGCCGTAGAGCTTTCTCATCGATCGCGTGGCCGCACGTAATATGCCTAACCAGATTATGAGTGGCCTAACAAGGGACACGAGTTGCCGACGCGCCAGGTACGTACGTGGTATGATCCATCCGTTAGTTGCATGCATTGCCATGAACTTGCTTTTTAGACGGGAAATCTAGTTAACGCATGTTCTATACGTAGTCTTAGGGCGTGACTATGCAGACGGACCAGTCGATGTAGAGATGCCGGTGCACGGGCTTGCATATATGTATTCATGAATCTATACTTGTATTATTTCGTTCTTTCCATATTACGAAAAAGGGTTTCCCCCGCTATATATTATACTATAAAGCAGCAACCAATGACAAAACCAGCTCGCTGGGCCGCATCACAAACAAGCCCAAAAGAAAAAACGAGCGAAAGAAAGATAAACAAATGCCGACGCCGGCAGCTTAACTAAGCGAAGATGGCCGATATCCGCCGCACCCTCCGGAGAAGTACCACCGCGCGCCTAGCACTCCGAAGCCTCACGTACCAAGCAACACCTTCAGGAAGGAATGCGACGCCGACGCCGCTGCTGCCCAGACAAGTCCTAGGGTTTCCCCCGTACGCGGATGGTAGATGGGAAGGAGTATCACCAACGCCCCTCAAGAAGGTCCGCACGCCCACGGCGCAAGATGAACACGCCCGATGGCGGACGAGCCGCCAGGGATTTCTCCGCCCGAAACCAACACCATCACCGACAGTCGAGAGCGCACCGCCCAACATGCCGCCCACCAGCCTGTTCCACCACAGATACCGCACCAACTTCACCGTCTCACTGAGGCCACCAACACGAGGCCTGCAGGGAAGACGAGGGGACACCGGGCTCGGGGCAATCGCAGCAATCGCAACGAAGTCGACAGGAGGGAACAGCCTCCACCGCGCCTCGGAGCCAACCAGACGTAACGATAGCGACTTACCAGGCCTCAAGCGCCCGGCGGTCCCCAACAGACCGGACAATCCCTGCTGCCACGCTGCAGCACGCTTGCCGCCGAGCCATCACCACCTGCAGCCACCGCCATCTCGCCGCCACCACCAAGAAGTCGCGTTGCAGCGAACCGCCGCCCACCTCGCCAGATGGGCCCGAAGGGGCCAGATTTGGGCAGTAGCGGTGACGCCGCCAACAGACACCACTCCGCCCGCAGCCAACGACCACGCCGCCGCTGGCCGAGCGCTCAAGGCCCGCGGACCTGCCGCCGAGCCACACCGTCGCCCGCCAGCGGCACCGCCGCCAGGCAGGAGGGAGTTCTGACTCCACCTCCTAGCGGCGGGGAAGGGACGTTACGGCCTTGGCGCCACCCGAACTACGCCGATGGCCTCTGCCGGCGGCGGCGAAGGGAGGGACGAGACGAGGCGGCAGGGGGAGGCGCTCCGCTGCCTCCGGGGTGACGGGAGCACTACAGGGGAGGGAGGAGGGAGGAGGGAGGGGAGCGGGAGAGAGGGCTAGCAGCGGCGCAGCTCCGGCGACAGCGTGGGAGGTGCCAGATGGCGGCGGCGGGGAACCCTAGGAGAGCGGGAGCGGGAGCCGAGCCGGAGCCCACGCGGTCGTATTCTCTATGTCTGCTCTTTCCTTTCCATATTAGAAAAACTCCATGTCGCTCGCTGCGTCGTCTCCTCGGACGACTCGGGTGCTCTGCAGCGCCACTGCTCTAGCCTCCTCTACCTGCTGCTGGCACCGACCGGGCAAAGCCCCGGTCGGTGGTTAACGGCTGCGGGTCCTTCTGCAGTTTCTGCACGCTCTACCATCCCAATCAACCCCGCTGTGGATCTCGCCTCCATGTGTGCTGCCACCGGCTCGTCCTGCCTCCCAGCCGCATGAGCTCCTCACCGTGGCTGATGGGGTCCTCGACTTCGGTCCTCTGGGTGTTATTTCCGGCGGGGTTGCGGTGTCCCGACTTGACCCTGGTTCATTGCCATGTCCTAGCTAGTAGCGCCTTCGATGTGGTCTGCCAGATATGGTGCCCGACATGAATCCGGTGGGACGTTGCAATTCTTCAGCTATGGTTTCACTTTGGATGACGGACTCGGGAAGGCTCTCTCCGGTGAGGTTCTGCCACAGGTGTTGGTTTGTGCGGTGACCACTCCGGCCTCCGGTGACAGCTTAGTTGCGGATTGCGGTGGCTATCGAAAGGTCCCATATCCGGTGGTTGCCGATAGTGAGATGAAACCTATGAACGCATTTACTTGACGCAGAGAGGTATGATTGTGCAGCTGCGATGGATGCACATTGCATATAGCTGCTGAAATCGAGGAAAAGTGGTGGAGATAACGTATGAGTGACTTCGATGATGGTGCTACTTGAGCACCCAATCTCGAGCTCCAAAGATGAAAGTCTAGTACTGGCACTGGCGGTGTTTTTGCATCATCACCTTGATAAAGGCATTGCTCAGATATGCTCAAACCAGTTCTTCAGTGGTGAAAACCTATAATCTAGCCTTTCATGGTTGGATCCGGTGGTGACGGTGTTTCAGCGTCGCTCCCTTCCTGAAGACGTTGTTGTTGAGGAACCTCGCTGTCCTTTTGGTGTCATGATATAGTTGGTGCGGATAAGTTCATTGTTATAGGTTGTCAATCACAGATTTGATCATTTTTCTTTTTCTTTTTCTTTTTCACGCTTAGGCATAGCTTTGGTCTTATATGACTTTGCTATAGCATTGGTGTTGGCTGTGTGCATCCTAGCTATGCAGAAGCGGGATATGTACTCATTATGTTTGTATTCTCTTGATGTTTCATATTGAGTCAATAAAATTCACCCTTTGTCAGAAAAGAAGAACTACATGCCCCTTTTATCGTAATCCCATAGTATATGCATATTTATGTATACAAAGTCCCTCGCAACCATTTAAGTGACTATTAATACGGAGGTCTCATTGTGAGCGAGGATAGAAAAACAGAGACAGATATCTCCCGCACCGTAAGAACTATGTAAGACTGGCGGCTTCTTTAATGCAAATCGACTAGGAGGGCTTGTTGTTTGAAAAAAAATATCTCCACTCAACATCATTTCTAGAGAAGGCCTATCTCTCGTCGATTGAAATTGAATGACTAAATTACCCATTACAACTTCACTAGACGGGATGTGGCTAAGCAAAACTGATTTGATTTAATACATTTTCAAATATATTTGCAACAGAAAACTCTTCTATTTTTCAGGTAAAACTCTGTATGATTTTTTGCATATAGACCATGCATGCTCTATATTCGTCTTTACATTATAATTAAAGACTGGAGATTGGCCTAACTTAAATATTAAGCTTTTACTGATAAATTAAACCATAGTATTCAAGGGCATGGGAGTTGTACCATTTTGCATGTTTTGCTCCGTGGGTAGTAGAATCAACAGCACTAGTGATATTTGAGAGACGTCATAATGCATGTATGCAGCAAGCCAGCAAGAGTCAGGTTACATGTTTTTAGATTGTACTTTGATGATTTTGTCTTGTAATGTAACTAAGTAATAAGTTAAATTGGATACGAACATGGAAAAACCGTATGTAATGATGCAATAGTCATGAAACAAGTTTTTAGATTGTCTATTGATTCTTTTTTTCTTCCAACTGAATAATAAATTAAATTTCAACACAACATGGAAAATTCATATGCACGCTGCAAGAGTCACGATGCATGTTTTTATATGTTTGGTTCATTAGATGTGTAACGCGTAGAATGTTTGACTCTTTTTTTAGCTCTATAGTATGTTTGGTTATTTTTTTCGTTCAGCGAATAATAGATTTAATTGGGAAAGAAATTGAAAAACGTATATTATATAAAAACTTGTCTGCCTCAGATTATCGTTTTCCATTGCTCTAACCCTTCTTATCATATATTGATATCTGTGCAGCAAAACCCAAGGGAGCAAAATAATCAAGATCCGTAGAAAAAGTTTTAGACTTTGCCGACGTGATCTGCATGGTACTTTCTCATTTGTTGACCGTCATCTTATGCTCAAGCCCACACAACTGTACCGTGAAGTCACTAGTAGAATAAGGGCCTATTGTCCCGGTTGGTAAGGGCCTTTAGTCCCGGTTCCTGAACCGGGACTAAAGGGTCGGTGATTAATGCTCGCTTTTTAGTCAGTTCAATCTGTAACCGGACTGATGGGCCTCCACGTGGCCTGTCTGCTGAGCCAAAGGCGGGGAGGGCCTTTGGTCCCGGTTGGTGGCACCAACCGGGACCAATAGGCATCCACGCGTCAGCCTTTCTTTGGGTGTGGGTTTTGTTTTTTTTTTGAAAAGGGGGTGTTTGGGGGTTTTGGGGGTTAATTTAGGTGTTTCATATATTGTGCTATAGCTAGCTAATTAATAGAGAAAAGTGTCATCTCTTTTGTCCGTGCTTGGTCGAAGCTACGTACTATACATCATGATAGAGAGGACTAGCTAGACACGCTAGCTAGCTAGTAATTAAGCAAACAGAAGATCGTCATGAACATATATGCATACAGAGAGAAGTGATATCGACCACCTCTCCTTCTCCGAGAGATTGGTCGAATAACAAGTTCTCGTATATCTATCCGACACTACCGGCTACATATATACAATAATTATCTTTTACAATACAGACGCGTGGTCCACATAGTATTCTCCGTCTTCAGCGATCACGTGGTCAAGAAAGAATGCCGCCAATTCCTCTTGAATTGCTCGCATGCGATCTGGTGCTAGGGAGTTCATCCCGCTCAAAACATCTTATTTTAAGAAAGGGTCAATACATATATATATATATATATATATATATATATATATATATATATATATATATATATATATATATATATATATATATATATGAATGAATGAAACTCAACACAAATGATGGTAATAAAATAAAATTGTGAATATTTTTATTTACGCACTTCATATTTTTAGGTCAAATTCCTCCTTTTTGTGCTCATCCCACGTACGTACACCGTTTCCATTCCACAGCTGTAAAAGTTCTTCAACTAATGGCCTTAGGTACACATCAATGTCATTGCCGGGTTGCTTAGGGCCTTGGATGAGAACTGACATCATAATGAACTTCCGCTTCATGCACATCCAAGGAGGAAGGTTATACATACATAGAGTCACGGGCCAGGTGCTGTGATTGCTGCTCTGCTCCCCGAAAGTATTAATGCCATCCGCGCTTAAAGCAAACCATACGTTCCTTGGGTCCTTTGCAAACTCATCCCAGTACTTTCTCTCGATTTTCTCTCACTGCGACCCGTCGTGGTGCTCTCAACTTCCCGCCTTTCTTACGGTCCTTCTTGTGCCATCGCATCAACTTGACATGCTCTCCGCTTCAACAGACGTTTCAACCGTGGTATTATAGGAGCATACCACATCACCTTCGCAGGAACCCTCTTCTGGGAGGCTCGCCCGTCAACATCACCAGTGGTCATCCTGCTCTGATCTTATATCGCAATGCAATGCACGCATACCGGCATGCGTTCAGATCCTTGTAGGCACCACGGTAGAGGATGCAGTCATTAGGGCATGCATGTATCTTCTCCACCTCCAATCCTAGAGGGCATACGACCTTCTTTGCTGCGTATGTACTGTCGGGCAATTCGTTATCCTTTGGAAGCTTCTTCTTCATTATTTTCGGTAGCTTCTCAAATCCTTTATCGTGCACAGCATTCTCTGCCTTCCACTGCAGCAATTCGAGTACGGCATCGAACTTTGTGTTGCCATCTTCGCAATTGGGGTACAACCCTTTTTTGTGATCCTCTAACAAGCGATCGAACTTCAGCTTCTCCTTTTGACTTTCGCATTGCGTCATTGCATCGACAATGACCCGTCGAAGATCATCAACATCTGGCACATCTTCTGGTTCCTCTTGATCTTCAAGCAGCCACTTCGCTCCAGCACACCATCGTGCACATCGTGCAGTGCATCTTGATGTTCAGTAGCATCACCGTATTCAGGGGCACATAGTTGTCATCGTACTCTTCTTCCTCGCCGTCTTCCATCATAACCCCTATTTCTCCGTGCCTCGTCCAAACATTATAGTGTGGCATGAAACCCTTGTAAAGCAGGTGGGTGTGAAGGATTTTCCGGTCAGAGTAAGACTTCAGATTCCCACATATAGGGCATGGACAACACATAAAACCATTCTCGCTTGTTTGCCTCAGCCACTTGGAGAAAATCATGCACGCCCTTAATGTACTCGGAGGTGTGTATGCATCACCGTACATCCATTGCCGGTTCATCTGCGTGCATTATATATAATTAAGTGTGTCAAAAATCATTACAGGAACATCATGAATAGATAATTAAGTGACCAAATTAATAGAAGTTCATCATCACATAAAAACCAAAGTACATACATAGTTCTCATCTAACAACATAAAGCTCTGCAGAGCATCTAAATTAATTAAACCATACATTGAAACTATGTAAAACATTTCAATGCGAAAACAAATAACGATCATAATCGCAACCAAGGTAAACAACTGATCCAACGGCATAATGATACCAAGCCTCGGTATGAATGGCATATTTTCTAATCTTTCTCATCTTCAAGCGCATTGCATCCATCTTGATCTTGTGATCATCGACGACATCCGCAACATGCAACTCCAATATCATCTTCTCCTCCTCAAGTTTTTTATTTTTTCCTTCAAGAAATTATTTTCTTCTTCAACTAAATTTAACCTCTCGACAATAGGGTCGGTTGGAATTTCGGTTCAACAACCTCCTAGATAAATAAAAATCTATGTCACGTTGGTCGGCATAATTTTCATAAACAATAAATGAACCAATAGTTATGAAAAGATAATATATACCACATCCGAATCATAGATGTGATTTAGGGCCGACGGGGCGGATACCAAAACCATCGCACTATATAAGATGCAATAATAAAGTAAGAAAATAATACAAGTACCTATCTAAACAAACAAGTAATAATATTTTTCTTTTCGTAAAGAAGATAAGAACAAGAGGCTCACCACGGTGGTGCCGGGCGATGAGATCGGCGCTGGTGATCGACGGGACGGGCGTGACGGACCGCTAAACCTAGATAAATATTGAGGAAAATGGAGCTTGGCGGTCGAGCTTGGAGAGGAGAAACCTTAAGTAGTGTGGCTCGGGCATTCCATCGAACACCTTGTGTGCATAGGAGGTGAGCTAGAGCACCACCAAGCCCTCTCCCCTCGGCCAGAAAAAAGCAGAGCGGTGTGCTCTGCTTCTTGCGCCGAGGGGCTATATATAGGCAGCACCATTAGCCCCGGTTGGTGGCATGAGCCGGGACTAAAGGGAAGCCTTTGGTCCCGGTTCATGCCACCAACCGGGACCAATAGTAGTGGGCCAGGAGCAGACCATTGGTCCCGGTTCGTCCCACCAACCGGGACCAAAAGTTCCGGACGAAGGACCAATGGCCCACGTGGCCCGGCCGGCCCCCTGGGCTCACGAACCGGGGCAAATAACTCCATTAGTCCCGGTTCTGGATTGAACCGGGACTAATGGGCTGAACTGGCCTGGACGAAAGCCCTGTTTTCTACTAGTGAGTATCCTTGCGTGTACTTTTTAGAGTGGCACTACGCGAGTACAATGAACTAGCGGGAAGAGGTATGCTAACATGGGAAGCTTACAACAAGCATCGTGTCTGCATTGACAACTCATTACAGATTATAAGAGACGCCCTCGGACAATACAAAGAGCGTCGCTTGCAGGCAGGGCTATTTTACTTGGTACCATCCGCGAATGGCGATGGGTTGAAAATTCGGTCAAACTTGTACCACATGCCTCTCCGGGAAGCGCTAAAGAAACAGCGACAAGAAATGGAAAAGAGGAGGCAAGCATTGGATGCAAAGTGCAATTCCAAGAAATATATCCCCAACACCATGTTGAGCTCGTCCACAACAAGTTTCTTCATGAATGCCCTGTGTTCAATTATCTTAGATTTCGCAATAATATTTACTTTGAAAGGTTGTGAATAGTTGGCGCATTGCTTGTTTAGTAAGAATTTTAATGAAGTAAGAGATATATATTTCTCTTTGTCGAAAGATGGTCTCTCACTAGTAGAAAAAGGGTCAAACGTGAAGCACATTAGTGCCGGTTTGATTTTGGCCCGGTACTAATGGTACCATTAGTGCCGGTTCGAACGGTTTTGCATTAATGCCGGTTCGTGTTGAACCTTTAGTACCGGTTCGTGGCACGAACCGGGTACTAAAGGGGGTGGCGTCAGCGTCAGCCCGGGTTCCCTCGATTCACCTTTAGTACCGGGTTCGTGGCACAAACCGGTACTAAAGGGCTAACAACTTTAGTCTCGGTTCGTGCTACCTAACCGTACTAAAGGGGTTTGACCTATAGTACCGGTTCTTGCCACGAACCGGTACTAAAGGGCAATTTTCAAGCCCTACCCCCCTATATCGCCATTTCAGTTTTGAAAAATACAAAAGGAAATGATAAAAGTTCAAAACATAAAATTCTTTGAGATGTAGTTATATTACTACATCTACTAGTTAGGAAAATTAAAAACTTAAATTTGGACATGTTTTGCAAAAAAGTGTAGGGAAAATGTAAAACGGCTATAACTTTTGCATACGATGTCGGAAAAAAACGTATAATATATCAAAAAATTCAGCACGAAAATCCGCATCGGATGGAGACGGCCTTCGGCCTGTTTGGAATTTTTTAGAATCCTCAAATTCCAAAAGGAAAAAAGATATGGTCAAATTTCAGTTTTTTTAAAAACATTTGGTTAAATCTGGTCAAACTACTTATTCAAGAAGTATTAATGTTACTAAATAATTTTTCAAGAATATTAGTGTTACTAAATAATTATTTCAATTTTTGAATTTTGGTCAAATCTGGTCAAACTATGGTCAAACTTATTCAAGAAATATTAGCGTTACTAAATATAATTACTGTTTTTTAGAATAATAGTTTCAAAAACTCAAACGGTGAAATGTGTGACTTCATGCTCAAGCTAAACTCCTGAGGGTTAATAGGATTGACATCTTACTATTGTCAGGAAAACAACAAGTGCAGACTCGAAAACGAAGGAGAATAGAACCCGAAAGTTAAGCGTGCTCGGGCTAGAGTAGTGAGAGGGATGGGTGACCGGTCGGGAAGTTAGATGATTTGGAATGAGTGATCCACACCTGAGCAGTTAAGAGAGGTGATTAGAGACTAAATCATCAAATAATTCAGAAAAATAAAAAAAATCAAAAAAAATTTCCAAAATTTTCAAAAAAAAATTAAAAAAAACCTTTAGTACCGGTTGGTAACACCAACCGGTACTAAAGGTCCCCCTTACCAGGGCGTGAGCTCACGCCACGTGGTGGCACTTTAGCGCCGGTTCGTGTCGAACCGGTACTATGGGGGGGGGGCCTTTAGTACGAACCGGCGCTAAAGCTCCGTTTTCTACTAGTGTCTTAATGCCTTACGAGACATTTTCTTCAATGTACTAGATGCGCCAATCCTTCTTCATGTGTTTTGAGATTACATTTTAATCGGTGCATGTTTCTGAAGTCAAGAAATATTGATTGTGTTGAAGCTAATATAAGGAAAATTGATGTGTAACACGTTTTTGTCGTTTCATCAGATGAACCGCGGAGCTAGAAAAAGTGGCGGTTGCTTCTTTCACACATACACTCGATTTGCCATAATTTGCGTATTGGGTGTGATGCAGGATGATCTCGGATGTGAATGTGATGTGGAATTCCCAGGGCATATAGAACACCAGAATGATATGGATAATGGGGATGCTCCGGAGTCCGGACAACGCCAGGGACCAATTCATAGCCTTAGGGTGATGCCTCACATGCCATGTAGGATTAGATGTCAAGAAAAATAGGTTCGGATGAGGAAGCGAGATCCTCTGTAGGAGGCGGGTGCTTGGAGAAAAAAATGATCCGGTGTAAAAAGCTGAAAAAGTTGAAGTGAAGAGTAAAAATGCAAGACATGTATGTGTGTATTGCTTGAGGAGGCCCACTAATAGTAGATTACATTGAGAAGGAAAATATCAATGTAGATATCTCAAATTATTATTTTTCATGAGGCATCTGTATCTGTATGTCACCATAGTTCATGCCGTCAAGGTAGACAACACGGAGATGGCTTTCAAGCGGGCCTTTAGAGCTGACGTGTCTCCTGACCGAACTGCGGCACAACAAGTGTTAGATGAAGAATAGCCGCCCCGTTGGTGTACCCGTCGGCAGGTGTATTCAACCTGCCTATCAGTGGTATGACAAAAAATATGTCTCTGGTCTGACAAAAAAGATCTCTTGCCGTAGTACAATCTTTGTTAGATAATCTCACTAGAATGGCCTAAGTGGCTGTTAGCGGTGAGCGCACAAATCTCCCAGGCAAAAGTACGGTCGACACACACGTATCATGGTCTGGACAATGACGTTTGTTATTGCATGATCAGATGAATGGTCCCTCTCCACAGTCTACAAAGTCACCAATAAAAATCATCCCGCTCATAGGCACACAACGTATATAATTAAAAAAAAACAGTTGGTTGGGAAAGGCAGCAATGATGGCAACTTTTTACTTGCAATGAACAAGTTTTTTGGCGGCTATATATGGGTTGTACATTAGAAGAAGGGAGCGCCTGGAACTCAGCTGAATGAGATTTAATTTGGTCTCAGTCAGGTGATGTCAGGCAGGCGTCATCGTGTATCAATCCTGAACGTGCGTCGTCTAGTTTTCTCGGTAGGCCAGTTTTCTTCGTACGTGCGTTGTCTGGGTAGCAAATATGGGCTCCTAGTGCGCTGCTCTGTGTGTCCGTGGTCTTGTCTCTTTTCTTTTCTATCCTGTGCTTATGTGTTTTCATGCATTTGGAACAAATAAAGGCCTTTTTTATGAAAAATATATATGAAAACACTCATATTTGAGCATATCATGATCCTACCACCATTCACGGATAAGCATATCATGAGTCGATTGCCACACCCTTTTTCTATTTGTCTTATAACTACTATGTATTAGACTCGTATATTACGAGCTTGCTGAGCCCAACCTTTTTTTAAATGAAAACTGACAAAGTTGGAAAATTAGCTAGCGTGAAAATAATATTGCACTTTTTTTGGAATCACAAAAATATTGCACTTGAGCAGTAGAAAAAAGTGACTGTAATATAAGCAGAAAAAAACTAGTGTATAAAACGTCCCATAGAATGAATGATTCAATTGTATTGGGGTGCAAGTACTATGAAAGAAATATATACATCTAGACAATAATAATTATCGTAAAAAAAATACAACGCGAATCCGCGTGGTTGCGTGTCCAGTTCTGAAAAAGGAAAAACAATTGTATCCAACGGACTCTGTGCTTCTGGGCCTTTGTCCTGTGGGCCTTTTTGGGTTGTTTGTTTTGGGTTGTCTGCCTCTTAGCAAAAATGTTATTTAAGAAAAAAAAGAGAAAAGAAGATGAGGGCCTAGTGTACAGACAAGAGAAAAGACGCTGAGTTGTGGTCACGCCACACATCTTGCGGGTGCACTTGGGTGTGTTGAGTTGCGGTTGCGGCCGGCTTGGGGCGGTTGCAACTACAAAAAAACTTGTGAGTGAACGGTCGAATTCCAGCTAGGCGAGTTAAACGTACAACCACCACAAAGTTGGAAGTTCTAAGCTAGACAGAGGCCCCTAGTTGCATATCAGTTATCAAATTCCGATTGTCACAAAAACAAAGAACAAAACATGGTTGATGGTGCGCCTGCAATTGGGAGCGAATACGAACTAGACCCCCGAGTTGTGAATACACGATTGACTTCAACTTCGGTGATTAGAAACTACATCCATCGAGTTGCAAGTCGGGGGTGGAATTACGAAACAACACACAAAAAACAGGCCAGTTGCCAAGTCCATGGTCAAGTTGCAAGTGGCATCGAGTAAAAACCCCAAGTTGCAAGTCAATTGTCACGTTGCAAGTGGCACGTGGGCCCCATAGTTGCGAGTTGATGGTGAACTTGCAACTGGGACAATTACAAAAATAACACACAAAAACAGACCATTTGCTAGTCGAGGGTCGAGTTGCAAGTGGCATGCATGCCCCACAGTTGCGAGTCGATGGTGGAGTTGCAATTGAGGCAATTACAAGCTGCACACAAAAAAGTCCAGTTGCAAGTCGATCGTTTACTTGCAAGTGACATGCGGGCCCTCGCAGTCGTGATTCGACCATGGACTTGCAACTGGGGCAATTACGAAACAACACACAGAAAACAACCCAGTTACAAGTCTAGGGTCGAGTTGCAAGTGACCTCGAGTAAAACACCCCATTTGCAAGTCGAGGGTCAACTTGCAAGTGACATGCGGGCCCTTGCATTTGTGATTCGACCCTGGACTTGCAACTGGGGCAATTACGAAACAACACACAAAAATAGCCGAGTTACAAGTCTAGGGTTGAGTTGCAAGTGACATCGAGTAAACACCCCCCAGTTGCAAGTCGAGGGTCTACTTGCAAGTAACATGCGGGCCCTCGCAGTTGCGATTCGATCATGGACTTGCAACTGGGGCAATTACGAAACATCACACATAAAACAGACCAGTGCAATTCCAGAGTTGAGTTGCAAGTCGCATCGAATAAACACCCCCAGTTGCAAGTAATGGTCGAGTTGCAAGTGGTATGTGGGCCCCACAATTGCGAGTCGATGGTGAACTTTCAACTGGGACAATTACGAAAACAACACACACAAAAATATACCAGTTGCAAGTCGGGGTTGACTTGCAAGTGGCATCGAGTAAACACCCCCAACAACAACAACAACAACAACAACAACAACAACAACAACAACAACAACAACAACAACAACAACAACAACAACAACAAACAACCAACAACAACAACAACAACAACATGCAAGTGACATGCGGGCCCTCACAGTTGCCAGTCGATGGTGGACTTGCAATTGGGGCAATTACGAAACAACACACAAAAAACAGCCTAGTTGCAAGTCCAGGGTTGAGTTGGAAGTGACGTCGAGTAAACACCTCCAGTTGCAAGTCGATGGTCCACTTGTAAGTGACATGTGGGCCGCATAGTTTCAAGTTGTTGGTGGACTTGCAACTAGGGCAACAACAACAACACACAAGACCAGTTGCAAGTCGATGGTTTACTAGCAAGTGACATGCGGGCCCTTGCGATTCTTGAAGTCGATGGTGGACTTGCAACTGGGGCATTTACGAAACAACACACCAAAAACTGCCTAGTTGCAAGTCCAGTGTTGAGTTGCAAGTGACATCGAGTAAACACCCCTAGTTGCAAGTCGATGGTCCACTTGCAAGTGACATGCCGGCCCTACAGTTGTGAGTCGATGGTGGACTTGCAACTAGGGCAATTACAAAACAACACACAAAAAACAGACCAGTTGCAAGTCCAGGGTTGAGTTGCAAGTGGCATCAAGTAAACACACCCTAGTTGCAAGTCGATGGTCCACTTTCATGTGACATGCGGGCCCCACAGTTGCGAGTCGATGGTGGACTTGCAACTGGGGCAATTACGAAACAACACACAAAAACCAGACCAGTTGCAAGTCCAAGGGTGAGTTGCAAGTGACGTCAAGTAAACACCCCTAGTTGCAAGTCGGTGGTCCACTTGCAGATGACATGTGGGCCCCACAATTGCTTGTATTTCATCGAGGAAACCAGAGGTGCTTGTATTTACAAGGAAGTAAGTGCGAACAAAAAAAATGGAACCGATTCCGTCGACGTCGACAACCCTTCCCCCGAACCCGAGTTGCAGTCGCATTATATGGCCTACAGTTGCGTTGGGGTGTGCTGAGTTGCACTTGCCCTCGGGTTGGAGCGATTGCAACTACAACAAAAAGACCTAACAAAAAAATTGGAACTGATTTCATTGGCGCCCACAACCATCCCCCTGACCTCCGGTTGCGGTCACATTATATGTTCCGTAGTTGCGGTTGGGTGTGCTGAGTTGCAATTGCGTTCGGGTTGGAGCAGTCGCAACTACAACAAAAAGACCTAAGAAAAAATAAAAAAGGAACCGGTTTCATCGGCGCCGACCCTCCAATCCCCCCCTGGTTGCGGTCACATTATATGCCCTGCAGTTGCGGTTGGGTGTCTGAGATACAATTAGCATGGGTTGGGCAAACGGTCGCAACTACAAAAAAATCCTAAAATAAAATAAAATGCAACCAATTCATCGGCGTCGACAACCCTTACCCCGAGCCCATGATTACGGTCACATCATATGTCATGGAGTTGCGCTTAGGTGTGCTGAGTTGCAATTGTGTTCGGGTTTGGGTGATTGCAACTACAACAATAAAAAAGAACTCCATCCGACAGATTAATTTTATCCACACCGACGTATAATATCAGTGAAGGGAACAAAGATTTATCTAGTTGTACATTTCCAACTTAAGAAAACCTCATCAAATTTTAAAGAATAACAGCAAAAAACGCATCTAACTAGAATTAGTTACAAGTTTTTACAAATAAAGAATAAAAATAAAAAAATGAAAAAATGAAAAAGAAAAGAGAAATCAAAAGATAACAACAAAAGAACGCAGCCAAAAAAGGAAGAAACATTTGTCACGGTAATTAAGAACGGCAGGGTTGCTTTTCCTACTAACATGCACACATAAAAAAAAGAGCTGACAAAGAAAAAAGACATGAGTGAGGCCAATAACGCCGAAGGGAAGATGCCGACTTAACGAAGTTTCAGATTTTATTAGAGAGAATGGAACGTGGGACAGTGAGTTGCTCAACAAATTCTTTTTGCCGGCTGATGTGCATTACATTAGTGGGATCCGAACATCACCAAGACAGGAAGATGATTTCATCGCCTGGTTCCCGGGGAAGTTTGGACAATTTTCAGTAAAATCGGCCTATCAGTTGGCCATGCAGGATCACGTTCAGCTCCATGCAGCTGGTGCATGCAGTTTGTACCCCGCGGGGGATCGACCACACTGGAATCTTGTATGGCAGGCCAAAGTTCCGAACAAGATGCGACACTTTGCATGGCGTGTGATTGTTGATGCATTACCCACCAACGCATGCAAAGCTCGTCACCATATCCCAGTTTCTGCAACACATCGGTTGTGTGGGGAGTCGAACGACAGCCTCGTTTCATTCGTTGATCGTATGTCCCAGGTCGGTGGAGTTGTGGGATGAGATGCGCCGGTCCTGCCTCGCCAAATAAGGAACTGTTGTTGGAGACAGGGAAAGAATGGCTGTTTAGTATCTTATCAGTTCGAGAAAGAAGAAGTTCGAGCAATGATAATCATGCTATTATGGAGGATATGGAGTTTACTGAATGAAACACTTCATGGCAAGTCGACTCCATCTACGTAAATATCAAGGACTTTCTTGTGCAGCTATTTAAGTTCCTATACTGCAGTACGTGAACTATGGGATAGAGGATATTATTAAAGGGAAGATGAACATCAGAGAGACCTATAGGGTGTTTCCTGTGGTGAAGCAAAATAAATCATGGCCAAAACCCCTGCCTGGCTGGGTTGCGCTATCGGTAGATGGACCCTTCGTCAAGGAAACCAGATCAGCGGGCTCAGGTATGGTATTGAGAAACTCAGATGGTGGAGTCATTTTCTCAGCCTATAGATACCTGTTTCATTGTCAGGATGCACTGGAGTCTGAAATAAGTGCAGTATTGGAAGGTGTCTCATTCAGTTTACAATAGTCGAGCTACCCATTGTGATTCAATCTGGATACTGTTGTCATTGCTGCGTTGTTGGATGATTCTCTGAATAAATCTGCCTATGGACACCTTATAATGGAAGTCAAGAAGCTTTTGGAACCCCGTGATTTTAGTCCGCACAAGATTGATCGCATTCAATATAGTGTTGATTATAGTTTAGCTAATATTAGTAGATCTGGAGGTCGCACCGCTTTTTGGTTGCACCGTGTTCCGGACAATGTTTCTAATTTTGTTTTAGCGGATCAGAACCCTATTTCAGAGGAATAAAATCATACCCTTCTCGCAAAAGAAAAAAAAAGACATGAGTGTGGACTATGGTAGCTGGCGCCTGGTAGTGCATTGGTGTGTCGCTGCAGCGTGGACAAACGGAGCGACGAAACGAAACAACTTGGGCTCCCGCGCTCGCGTGGCTCCGTGCGAAAAAACAGCACACACGAATCTCAACACCTTAAGATCGGATGGTCAAGGATGTGAACGAGACCAATTTGTTTCTCAGCTAGCTGAGTTTTAGCAAAACCGTTAGAAGAAATTCAAAATACTCTTTAGCCAAATTTTTGCATACAACATTTTTTTTCCTTTTATGCAATATTAGATTTGTTGACGTGCTTTTTCCAAAAAGAATGTTAAAAACTTTAAACAACCGGACTCTGGTTCGTTGATGCGTGACAGAAAGAAAATAAAGTCTAACGATTTAAATCGGTTGGCCGGTCGCCTCGTGCCCGCGCTCGCTGGTGGCCATGTGACTCGGTTTCTTCTTCCTCCAGATCCTGCCAACCAACTAGCCCCAATCCCGCGCAGCTCGGCACCCACAACCGCAGCGCCACGCCCACTTCTCCTCCGCGACCCCCGCCTCACCGTTTCTTCCACCTGAGCTGAGCCAGAGTTGCTGCAGGAGCGCGGTCTCCGCCCGCCGTCCCTCACCACCATGTGCGAAAACCCACCAGCGCGCGCACCCCTGGTTCACTCCGGCGAACTGGGCGCCACCCCCACACCACCTCCTCGACCAATCAGTGCACACGTCATGACCACATTGCATGAGGGAAGCCGCCATGGATATGCTATCAAGCGAACTACTGCTCGTAGTATTTTGATCCTGGAATCGTCCACCAGAGATACTGCAACCACAGCAGCTCCATGTTGGAACCAGGCTGGTGACAGAGTTGCATTCATTGAAGAAAAAAGTTGCATCCATAGCAGAAGGGTCTGCATCCATGGCTGCAGAAGCTGGAACTGGTCGATGCAAAAGATGCATCCATTGAAGAAGAAGTTGCAACCATGGAGTGTGCTGCTAACCATAGCAGTCGGTGCTGGAGACGAAATGCGTGTCACACCCAGATGTTGTAACCACGATAGTGACATGTTGGAACCAGCCGTCGACGGAGCTACACCCCGGAACGACCGCGTGTTGAATCGGCCGGCGAGAGAGTTTCAACCTCGGGCACAAAGCTGCAACCAGGGGAGCAGAAGCTGGAACCCCTGGCGTTGTGCTACAACCGGTGTCAGAGCAAGCGATAGTGGGGGGCTTTGAGCTAAAGGTGTGGCAGTGCAGGTGCGGCGGGGTGCTGCGAGCGATGGCGAGGTTGTGGTGGCCGGTGAGGACGAGCGGCGAGGGGTGGTCACTGGCGGGAGGGAGGCGCCATGAGGGAGGGTGCGTGTGCATCGAGCGCGGCTCATACGGGAGGAAGGTGGGGTTAACCTGCATGAGAGAGAAAAGATCCAATCTAAATAGTTGTTATTGGGTCAATCGGTCGACTAGTGGCCGGCCCAAATTGGGGCCGGCATTCACGTAAAAATAACTGTTAGGAATTAAAATCATCAATTATTCGTCTTTGTTCTTGCATGCAACACTTACAAGTTGCCTTGCTCCTCTCCACTAGACTCTTAATTACTAACGTATCTTTTTTAACACGTTATAGACACAAGCGTTTATATACACGCGCATACACTCATTCTTATGAACATCTCCTCCCGTTGAACGCGCATCATCAGGAATTCTAAAATAAATGAAGGCGAACGCAAGCACCAGGATTTAAACCATGGTGGACTGAGGATACCATTGTCCTTTTAACCATCCAACCACATATTCATTTGCAATTACTAAGGGCGGCTCCAACGCCGACCCTCAAACCGGCCCCAACCGTCCTGACCGCGCAGTCCGGACATGTTGTGCCATCCAACGTGGTCCTGTATTTGTCCACGGGGCGGTCCGGACGTACTTTCTCCCGCAAACAGGAGGCAAACGCGAGGGGCTTTGCGGGCGTCCGGACATCACCCACGCCCTCTTCTGACCATCCTAGCCCACCTAAATCCCCTCCTCCCTGGCCCGCACACGTTCCTGTCTGGCGCTAGCTGCCCGCAATCATGTCGTTGTAGAGCGGATGCGACTTCTCACTGCATCTGCTATTGAAGCAGAGCGCCAGCCAAGGGCGCCGCCCACGACGTGTCCCCGGTGTTCGTGCTGTTGGAAATATGCCCTAGAGGCAATAATAAAAGCATTATTATTATATTTCCTTGTTCATGATAATTGTCTTTTATTCATGCTATAACTGTATTATCCGGAAATCGTAATACACGTGTGAATACATAGACTACAATACGTCCCTAGTAAGCCTCTAGTGACTAGCTCGTTGGTCAACAGATAGTCATGGTTTCCTGACTATGGACATCGGATGTCATTGACAACGGGATCACGTCATTGGGAGAATAACGTGATGGACAAGACCCAATCCTAAGCATAGCACAAGATCGTGTAGTTCGTTTTGCTAGAGCTTTTCCAATGTCAAGTATCTCTTCCTTAGACCATGAGA